>JAXIVH010000037.1:1471026-1538526 GCA_036785325.1 Urophycis tenuis | reverse complement strand
TTGTTGTGTTTACCGCGGTTCTCTTTTGTGAGTGAGAAATGAGCCTTGAAAAGAATAACGGCCGGTGAGGGAAGCCCACTCTCGCTGTGCACAGTGGAGATGTCAGACACAAAGTCCACCAGTGAGGTGGAGCTGCTGTGATCCTCGCCCTGCACCAAGGTGGAGGCTGTCCACACCGCCTGGTCCACCCTGGTCCTGTACACCTGGTCCACCCTGGTCCTGTACACCGTGGTCCACCTTGGTCCACCCTGCTCCTGTACACCTGGTCCACCCTGGTCCTGTACACCGTGGTCCACCCTGATCCACCCTGGTCCTGTACACCTGGTCCACCCTGCTCCTGTACACCTGGTCCACCCTGATCCACCCTGGTCCTGTACACCTGGTCCACCCTGCTCCTGTACACCTGGTCCACCCTGATCCACCCTGGTCCTGTACACCTGGTCCACCCTGCTCCTGTACACCTGCTCCACCCTGATCCACCCTGGTCCTGTACACCTGGTCCACCCTGCTCCTGTACACCTGGTCCACCTTGGTCCACCCTGGTCCTGTACACCTGGTCCACCCTGATCCACCCTGGTCCTGTACACCTGGTCCACCCTGATCCACCCTGGTCCTGTACACCTGGTCCACCCTGCTCCTGTACACCTGGTCCACCTTGGTCCACCCTGGTCCTGTACACCTGGTCCACCCTGGTCCTGTACACCTGGTCCACCCTGGTCCTGTACAGCTGGTCCACCCTGGTCCTGTACACCTGGTCCACCCTGGTCCTGTACACCCTGGTCCTGTACACCTGGTCCACCCTGGTCCTGTACACCTGGTCCACCCTGGGGGGGGGTTGAGCCCTCGTGGACCCCTGGCATCCTGCAGCACCTTTCTAGAGGAGGCCACACAAAGACTTTCTGGGATGAGTGAGCAGGCCAGCAGCTGTCCTCGTGATGTTTCTTCCTGTGATGCGTTCCAGACAGCGGGGGTCTCAGTCAGACGGCTGACACCCGGCCAGGGGCTGAGGCCTACTGGGGGGCTGATGCCTGCTGGGGGGCTGAGGCCTACTGGGGGGCTGAGGCCTGCCAGGGCTGAGGCCTGCCGGGGCTGAGGCCTGCTGGGGCTGAGGCCTACTGGGGGGCTGAGGCCTGCTGGGGCTGAGGCCTACTGGGGGGCTGAGGCCTGCTGGGGGGCTGAGGCCTGCTGGGGCTGAGGCCTACTGGGGGGCTGAGGCCTACTGGGGGGCTGAGGCCTACTGGGGGGCTGAGGCCTACTGGGGGCTGAGGCCTACTGGGGGCTGAGGCCTACTGGGGGGCTGAGGCCTACTGGGGGCTGAGGCCTGCTGGGGGCTGAGGCCTACTGGGGGGCTGAGGCCTACTGGGGGCTGAGGCCTACTGGGGGGCTGAGGCCTACTGGGGGCTGAGGCCTACTGGGGGGCTGAGGCCTGCCAGGGCTGAGGCCTACTGGGGGCTGAGGCCTACCGGGGGCTGAGGCCTGCTGGGGCTGAGGCCTACTGGGGGGCTGAGGCCTACTGGGGGCTGAGGCCTGCTGGGGGCTGAGGCCTACTGGGGGGCTGAGGCCTACTGGGGGCTGAGGCCTACTGGGGGGCTGAGGCCTGCTGGGGGCTGAGGCCTACTGGGGGGCTGAGGCCTGCTGGGGGCGGGGGCTCCTGACAACAGCTAGGGACTGGCAGCTGAAGGTGGACTTGGGGAAACAGCTTAAAATCCCAGAGACCATCGCAGTGACCACACTTAGGCCGGACTTGGTTCTCATGTCAGAATCAACAAGGCAGGTGATACTGCTGGAGTTGACTGTGCCCTGGGAAGACCGGATGGAGGAGGCATTTGAGAGGAAGAGGGCCAAGTATGAGGAGCTGGCAGGCGAATGCCGGCGCAACGGATGGAAGACTCGGTGCAGCCCCATTGAGGTTGGATGCTGAGGTTTCGCAGGCCAGTCACTCTGCAGGGCCCTCAAGTTGTTGGGAAGGGGACTGCACAGCAAGAAAGCCATCAAAAACACCACTGATGCTGCTGAGAAGGCATCAAGATGGCTGTGGATCAGGAGGGGTGATCCGTGGGCCACACAAGCTACCTAGACACAAGCCGGGGTCTGATCACCCCCGGCTGGGTGGCCTGGGCGAGGGTGTCTGATGTTGAGAGACCCGAAACACCCTATGACCTCAGGTTACATCACTGATGATGTGTCTAGGTTGCACCAGAGGGTGTGTATTAAACCAGGGCTTCACAAGCTGCAGTACTGACACTGTGGTACATGGTGTGAACATTGCAACACATTTGTTTGTGATTGTTGTAAAATATTATTGTAAAAGAATTAAAAGATGACATAGCATTTGAAAACATGATGTGTTTGCATCAATTTTGTCCTGTTGAAAAGAAACACACACGTCAGAAATAGACAATGCATATCATTTGTTTGTGTGTTTTTTCCCAGGAAGCAGCGGTCAAGCGGTGATTTGGGGAATATTCACGTAAACAAACGCCTCGCCTGCAAGAAACCAAACAGCCGGGGAACCGACTGGGAAGCTGAGGCAGGATGGAACTCCTAAACACAGGGAGCCCCTCAGACCAGCCGGCCTCCAGCAGCTCTGCACTCAAAGCGTCCGCTGGAACCTTCAGGAGCCGGTGGCCGTCAGCACGCCGCTCTGCTGAACACTTCTGCACCTGGACCACGTCATCTCTCCACGCACGGCGGAGCGGCCGTTTCAAACAAGTACTCATTTGTGGACATGCCTTTTTCCTGTTTGCATGGACTTTATTGAACAGATGTTAAATTAAAATATAACCTATTACCCTGTAGATTGTTGTTCTAAAAGGGCAATCTACAGGGGCAGCCGGCAGTGGGGCAGCCGGCCTACTGGTTAGGGCTTTGGATTTGTAACCGGAGGGTGGCCGGTTTGAACCCCGACCAGTGCGCATGGCTGAAGTGCCCTTGAGCAAGGCACCTAACCCCTCACTGCTCCCCGAGCGCCGCCGCTGTTGCAGGCAGCTCACTGCATCGGGTTTAAGTGTGTGCTTCACCTCACTGTGTGCTTCACCATCACTGTGTTCTGAGTGTTCCACTAATTCACGATTGGGTTAAATGCAGAAGACCAAATTTCCCTCATGGGATCAAATCAGTAATTCTTCTTCTTCTTCTTCTAAAAGCTTATACTAAAAATGATGTGAAAACAAGACAAAATGTCTTTGAGTACCAAGAAAAAACGCTATATAAAACCTATGTATTATTATTATTATTATTATTATTATTAGGGATGTCTGATAATATCAGTCGGCCAATATTATCGGGCCGATATTGGCTTAAAATGTAACATCGGTAAATATCGGTATCTGTTTTTAGTCCGATAATGAAAACCCGATAATAATGCGTGTATTTCACCAAAATGTGCGACTAATGAGCCGTCCCGAATTTTTTTCGCACATTCCATGCACAAATCTCGCATTGACGCAAAATCGCAAAATCGCATCGCTGCCTATGTGAATACTTTTGACACGAGAAATTCGCAGGCGATTTTTTCGCAAAAACGCACCGCAATTTCGCATCGCGCCAGATGTGTAAGGAAGGACCTTAAACGTGTGGTCCTGCATGCTTTCTGTTTACTGGCGCACGCCTGATGACCTCAGAGCGCGCCATGAGCCAGGCTGCAAGCGGAGCGGCTGAAAGGTTTACTAGCTCGGTGAAACATGTCCTTGGCGTGGAATTATTTCAAAGTGTCTCCTTCGGATGCTAAATATGCAGTTTGCAATGACTGTAATGCGTTGGTTATGCGAGGAGGAACCAAGACGGCTTCTTTCAATACGACAAACTTAATCTCCCACCTGAAGACAAGACACCCGGAGATACACGCCGCATATGTGCAGCTAAGTAACGAAAAGTACAGGAAGCAACAGGCGGCACTGAAGAAAAATGTCCAGTTGTCGCTTAAAGAGTCAACCGAGAAAAAGCAAAAATACCAGACGGACCACCCCCGGGCGAAAGCTATCACTCGGAAAATTATGGAGTGCATCGCTCTGGATAACCAACCTTTTTCAATCGTGCAAGATGCCGGATTCACCAAACTTATGGAGTTTCTCGAGCCGCGCTTTGCCATGCCCATTCGGAGGTATCTAACAGATGTTTGCTTACCCGAGTTGTACAGCTTTGTTTACAGCCACGTCGAGGTGCTAATTTCTGGTGCTGTGTCCGTTAGCTTCACAACAGATATATGGTCTTCAAGGGTTAGCTAGGTTAGCATGCTGAGCTTGACTGCGCAGTGGGTAACTGAGAACTTCGAGCTGAAAAAGGCTGTTCTTCATTCTCAAGAGTGTCGTGGATCTCATACAGCAGAAGCAATCCCATCTGCATTTGAGGGGATGTTTGAAGAGTGGAAAATTCCCAAGGATAATGTGCATGTACTTGTCAGGGACAACGCACGCAACATTGCGAAAGCTACAGAGGCCTACTGGGGGGCTTGGGACCCAAGTCTCCCCTGTATGGCACACACGCTGCAGCTTGCAGTGAATGGAGGTGCCCTGTCTCAACGCAACATCTCAGATGCTCTGGCGGTGGGGAGGCGAGTTGTGGGCCACTTTAAGCACTCACCACTTGCTTGCAGTCATTTTGAAGACATACAAAAAGAACTGAACATGCCGGTTAAAAAACTGCAACAAGATGTATCCACCAGGTGGAATTCTACTTATTATATGATGCAGAGCCTGGTAGAGCAGAAGAGAGCTTTAAGTGCTTATGCAACTGATTATGAACTCCCTGCTACAATGACTGCAACTCAATGGGGAATACTGGAGAAGATGATCACCCTGCTGGAACCCTTTGAACAGCTAACCAAAGAGATCAGCGCTGCGGAGGCGACTGCTGCAGACGTCATTCCTGGTGTGGTGTCCCTGACACGTCTGCTTACCAAGATTGATAAATCAGACAAAGGTGTGCAAACAGCCAAACGTACTCTACTGGAAGCTGTCAGTTCTCGCTTCAACAGTGTGCAAAGTGAACCACTTTATGCCATTGCAACCATGGTTGATGCTCGTTATAAAGATCGTTATTTCGACATGGATAAGAAGGATAGAGCAAGGAATATGTTGCTGAATGCTGTGGAGGAAATGGCTGGTGGTGGTAATGATCAGCAAGAAGAGGCTGCTGCTGCTGGTACCAGTGAAGTTGACCAGGGACAGGAGGACCAGGGCTCCCCACCTAAGAAGGCCCGACTTGGAAGCCTGAATGACATGTACCAAGAAATCCTCATGGAGAATGATGTCACCAAACCAGCCACAAGTGAAACAACATCACAGGTGAGTAATTAATAAACTTATTAGAAACTGATTTAATTCTCTGAGTGCTTAACATGAAAATGTACATAAAGTTAATTAAGTAAACACTGGGCTGACAGTGCTTCAAAGCAAAGTTTATAGAATTCTATTTTTGTTTTTTACTTTTTCCTTAGGTGCATGTATACCTGGAAGAAGCCACCATCCTCAAGACAGCTTGCCCTTTGAAGTATTAGAGGGAGAACCAGGACCGCTTCCCTGCTCTTGCTCGTGTTGCTCGCAAGTACCTTAGTGCACCCTGCACCAGTGTGGACAGTGAGCGTCTATTTAGTGCTGTGTCCCACATCATTGACGAGAAAAGGAATCGCATACATTGCGATAATGCTGAAATGCTAATTTTCATTCAGAAAAACCTACCTCTCACACGACAATCGAAACAATTATTAGACTAGTCATATACAGGCAAGTCAGCATTAGTCTGAGATCCTCATTTGTTGCACTTTAAAGGAAGGCTATGTTTATTTGTTTGGACTGAAGCTGATTTGGTTTTGTGCCTCATTGTTTTTACATGCACCTTTATGTTACTCATAAAAGAAAGCAGATCAAGCCCAGTTTATAATTTGTCTGCCATGTTATGTCCAAACCGATAGGCCAGTCAGACAAAAGGGGGACTTTGTTTTCTATTTTGGAAGTCTGTACTGAAGCTGTTTGCCCTACCTTGTTTTTATTGCACAATGCACACCACCATTGATGTTGCATGTTTTTGCTGTTGCTCATGTGGAGGTAGAGCAAGGCAGAGCTGATCATCTTTATGTTTTCAGATTATTTTTTTTTTTTGTTTTTTTTTTGTTTAAACTTTTATTACAGATTGAGACTCAAAGTCCTGATAAAAACTTTGTATGTTTTCATTGCATTTTACTCTTTAAATGCTGTGTGTAGCTCATTGTCACGGGTTCGTTGTCCGTGTGTTTGAAAAAATGATGGCTCAGCCGGCGAACTTAGGTGAGTGATATTTATTTTACAAAACAAAAACCCCAAAACCCAAACACCCCGTGGAAGACATGAATTGGCCAAAAAATAGACGTACTGGTACAAACCACAAATAAACACGGTACTTAGAGTAGTTGCATCTTTGGGTTTAGCTAGCCCTCGGGTAGCATCACGGTCCCCCTCCTTTTTCCCACCTACTGCCCTGGGCTCCTCTTATATAACCCTAGCCCCTCCTTCGGGCAAACCAACTCCTAATTGGCAGGGGGGGTTTTAGCCTAACCTAGCAAGTTAAGCCTTGTGGTTCCCCCAAACCACACCCATCCCCACAGATAACCATCACAAATAACCATAACATTCTAAACAGACCATAATATTACCATAACATTCTAAACATACAAATACAAAACTCCCCAAGTCCCCTTTAATGGCGGAGTCCATGGTCACCTGACCAGCCGTAGCGCGCCACTAGCGCTATTTCAGGAAGCACTCCGGTAGTGCTTCGGCTTGGCCCCGAGACCAACTACGACCGCGGCAGCAGGTGAGTGCGTCGCCTCCTGCTTCCCGATGGGCTCCACGGGCATGGGGAGAGCGCTGCGTGCGCTCCCGGCACCGGCTCTCCCCGAGCGTGAGCCCACGTTGTCGCGGTGACGGTGCGTTCAGCGGTGCGTTCCGGTGCTCTCCGTCACACTCATAGAAATGAGCAGTTTTCAAAATTGAATAGTTGCCAAGTTGTAATGGACTCAGTAGTTTTAGTTAAAGAAAGAGTTCATGAGGCAGGTGTGAAGACAGAAAGAAGCCTACAAAGATGTTAAAATAAAAAACACTTTTTCCATGACTGAGGCTGAGGTAGATTTCCTTTTTATGCACAGACACTGTTCATTTGGAAAACCTTGTTGCATTTGTGAGTGCGTCCCGTGGGACATCACAGTAAGAGTGGGCATAATGTGTTAGTTCTACAACAGGAGATGTTGTTGTTACCTAATATTAGTTGGGGAGAAAACGCCTACATTTATCGGTATCGGTTTACATCGGAATCGGAAATTAAGAGATGAAAATATCGACATAAAAAAGCCAATATTGGACATCCCTTATTATTATTGTGGCGAGCGGCAGAAATAACTAGTAACTCCGGATTTCTGATAACTCACAGCCCTTTTTTATAGCTGGTCCCCAACCTCGACAGAGCATGGCATAGATGAGCATGCATCAGAACTGAAGCTGTCTACAACACAAAAATCTCTTTCCTATTCCTTACACCCCGGCAGATCAGAAGAACACTGAAAAGCTAAAAAAAACAAGCGCTCCTAAAACGCGCGAACACACACACAACCAAACAACTCCTGAACACAGACTTCTGGGTCATGCCCTTAAAGGGACCATTCCTTATTTTACAGTTACCGCCCGTCGCTACATTGCCCCCACCAGCGTGTCGCCCGTCCCGGCGACTACAAGCTCACACATAGTCCTCGGGGGGAGGCCGCCTCTGCCGCTGTCGAGCCTCTCTCCGCGCAGACCTCTCCCCCCCGCTGTCCATCTCCCCTCCTGCAGTGCCGGGTGCGCTTGCGGCAGGCGGTGGGCGTATACCCTGTGAGCTGGGGGCATTGTCAACCTCTGCTGCTTTTGCATGGGGCCGATAGGGTGCTAAACGGTCCCTGTGCAGCACCACTACCCGCCCCCGGACAGACATCCTCACCCGATACACCACATCGGACAGCTGCTCCAGCACCTCACAGGGGCCCACCCACTTGCTAGTCAGCTTAGGCGAAATGCCTTTCTTTCGGGTTGGATTGTAAACCCACACCTTCTCTCCAGGCGAGAAGGGGCGGCCCCGACAGTGGACGTCGTATGCCCGTTTCTGTTTCTCCCCAGCCTGATCCTGGCGCCGACGGGCAAAGTCATGCGCCTCCGTCAGCTGCTGCCGTAGGCTGTGCAGGTATTCCCTGCCGGGCTCTCCAGGGAGGTCAGGGCAGGGGGGGCTGCCAAAGGCTAGGTCCACAGGAGTCCGCAACTCCCTTCCGAACATGAGAGCGGCGGGTGTGCACCCAGTGCTCTCCTGCACTGCTGATCGGTACGCCATCATTATCAGGGGCAGGTGACCGTCCCAATCACGCTGGTGTCGCTCGACCACGATGGCCAACTGTGTGGACAGCGTCCGATTGAACCTCTCCACCAATCCATCACTCTGGGGGTGAAGAGGCGTCGTCCGGGTCTTTGTCACCCCAATGAGCTTACACACCTCGGCGAACACTTGTGCTTCAAAGTTCCGCCCCTGATCGCTGTGCAACTCCTCAGGCACACCGAATCGGCAGAACATCTCACACACCAATCTCTCAGCTGTAGTTATGGCACTCTGGTCGGGAACCGCGTAGGCCTCCGGCCACTTAGTGAAATAGTCCATGGCCACGAGGACGTAGTGGTTCCCGCCATCAGTCAGAGGAAATGGCCCAAGAATGTCCACGCCCACACGCTCCATGGGGGCCCCCACCTGGTAACGCTGTAGCGGAGCATGAGAGCGTTGGGTGGGGCCCTTCTGGGCTGTGCAGGCATCGCAGCAATGCACAAACAGTTCGGTGTCCTGCCTGCAGCCGGCCCAGTAGAACCTTTGTCGCAGTCTGTTTAGCGTCTTTGATACCCCCAAAGTGTCCTGCCCCCACTGAACCATGCACAGCCTGTAACACCTGCTGGCGCCGGTCCTTGGGCACCAACAACTGCCAAACCGCTCCCCCTCGGCCTGGTGCCTGCCAGACACGATAGAGCAGTCCATCCCTTCGGGCCATAGCGGCCCACTGAGAGTAGTAAGCCTTAGTTTCCAATGACAGTGCTGAGACAGCTGGCCAACCGGGGCGTGCTTCCGCATTGACCCACTGCCCCACCCTGGCAAGAGTAGGGTCGGCTTCCTGTGCCGCCTGCCATTCCTGTCGCTCGACCGCTGTCATCCTCTGCTCCTCTGCTCCCTGAACCTGTGGCACCGCGGCCACTGGGACAATCAGTTGGTCTTGTTCTTCTTGCCGCAAACAGTGTCTGCACTCTGATGCCTCGCAGGGCCGTCGGGAGAGGGCGTCAGCATTGCAGTGGAGTCGCCCTGCCCGATGCTGAACCTCAAAGTCGTAACTCTGCAGGGCCTCAATCCATCTCGCTAATTGCCCTTCCGGTTCTCGGAAGGTGAGGAGCCACATCAGGGAAGCATGATTTGTCCGCAGGAGGAAGGACCGGCCGTAGAGGTAGGGCCGAAAGTGGTGAAGCGCTGTGATGACTGCCAGTAGCTCACGTCGGGTGACGCAGTAGTTGCGCTCCACTCGATGTAGGGCGCGGCTGTAGTAGGCCACCACTCTTTCTCCCTCCTCTCTCTCCTGGGACAGGACCGCCCCCAGCCCCGTGTCGCTGGCATCTGTATCAACGATGAAGCGGCACCCTGGGTCGGGGAGTGCCAGGATGGGAGCGGTGGTCAAGGCTTCACGCAGGCGGGTGAAAGCAGCCTCGCAGCTCTCATTCCACTCGAACTTCCGCCCCTTGTCAGTGAGGCGATGTAGCGGGCTGGCGGTGGATGCGAAGTCGCGCACGAAACGTCGGTAGTATGAAGCTAGACCCAGAAAGCTGCGCACCTCACCGACACTTCTGGGAACCTGCCAGTTCCGGACTGCCTCCACCTTCGCTGGATCGGTGCCCACGCCGTTGGGCCCCACCACGTGCCCCAGAAACTTGGTCTCGCGTTGTAGGAGGTTGCACTTCTTGGGATGTAGGCGCAATCCTGCCCCCCGAATGGCGCTGAAGACCTGACGCAGATTTACCAGCGCCCTTTCAAAGTCAGTGGCGTGGACCAACAGGTCGTCGAGGTAGACCACACATTGGTTCCGGGGAATGGGGGCCAGCACTCTCTCCATCAGCCTCTCAAATGTGGCGGGAGCGTTGCAGAGGCCGAATGGCATCACCCTGCACTGCCAAAGTCCCTGTCCGAAGGTGAAAGCCGTTTTGGGGCGGTCCTCTGGCGCTAGCTCCACCTGCCAGTAGCCACTTCTCAAGTCCAGGGAACTGAACCATTGCGACCCTGCGATGTGGTCCAGGGCATCGTCAATGCGGGGCAGGGGGTAGGAGTCTTTGCGGGTCATTGCGTTCAGGCGCCGGAAGTCTACACAGGGCCTCCACGTGCCGTCCTTCTTCCGCACTAGGATAGCAGGGGAAACCCACGGGCTAGTAGAAGACTCTATCACCCCTGCAGCGGACATGGCCTGGACCAGCTGCTCAGCGGCCTCCCGCTTAGCGAGCGGGAGTCGATAGGGACGTAGGCGAATGGGTGCGGCAGTACCGGTGTCAATGGTGTGCTGCACCAGCCCTGTCCGGGTGCACTCATCGTCTCTGGCGGCAAAGATGTCCAGGAACTCTTGAAGCAGATCCCTCATCTGTGCGCTCTGTGGTGGGTCTAGCTGCTCACTGCTCCGCTGTGCGAGTTCTTGGACTGCCTGGACGGTCTCGGGGGAGGGCGATGGCCGATCCTTTGCAGGGCCCTCCGGCTTGGTGGAGGTATAAGCAGGGGTGGCGTGATGGTGTTGCCCGTGCTGTGGCTGCAGCTGTGGGGTGGCTTCAGTTGGGTTGCTGCTGCTGGGCTGCCGCTGCCGGACCGCTGCTGGTGGGGCTGGATCCCCACTGCCGGACCGCTGCTGACAAACCGCTGCTGCCGAACTGCCGCCGATGGACCACTGCCGCTGGGATGCCGCTGCCCCCGGGCCACGGCTGCCGCTGCACCGCCGCTGTCGGGCCACCGCCGCTGGACTGCCGCTGCTGGACCGCCGCCGCTGGACCGCTGCCGATGGGCCACCACTGCTGGGCTTCTGCTGGCGAGCCACCGCCGCTGCTGCACCACTGCCGCTGGATCGCCGCTGCCGGACCGCCGCTGCCGGACCGCCGCTGCTGGACTGCCGCTGCTGGACTGCTGCCGGTGGGCCACCACCGCTGGGCCCCCGCTGGCGGACCACTGCCGCTGCTGGACCACTGCCGCTGGATCGCCGCTGCCAGACCGCCGCCGGTGGAGCCGGACCACCACTGCCGGGCCGCCGCTGAGGCACCGCCGCTGTCGAACCTCCACTGATGGACCACCGCCGCTGGGCTCCCGCCGCTGCCCCCGGGCTGCCACCGCTGCACCGCCGCTGCCGGACCGCCGCTGCTGGACTGCCGCCGCTGGCCGGCCGCTGCTGGACTGCTGCCGGTGGGCCACCACTGCTGGGCCCCCGCTGGCGGACCGCCGCTGCTGGACTGCCGCTGCTGGACTGCTGCCGGTGGGCCACCACCGCTGGGCCCCCGCTGGCGGACCACTGCCGCTGCTGGACCACTGCCGCTGGATCGCCGCTGCCAGACCGCCGCCGGTGGAGCCGGACCACCACTGCCGGGCCGCCGCTGAGGCACCGCCGCTGTCGAACCTCCACTGATGGACCACCGCCGCTGGGCTGCCGCTGCCCCCGGGCTGCCACCGCTGCACCGCCGCTGCCGGACCGCCGCTGCTGGACTGCCGCCGCTGGCCGGCCGCTGCTGGACTGCTGCCGGTGGGCCACCACTGCTGGGCCCCCGCTGGCGGACCACTGCCGCTGCTGGACCACTGCTGCTGGGCCGCCGCTGCTGGACCGCTGCTGGTGGAGCCGGATCCCCACTGCCGGACTGCTGCTGCACTGCTTGCGTGCGTCTCACCCTCTTCTTCTCTCGTCGACGTTGGAGAGGTAGGGTCTCCGTCCCAATGTAGATGACTCTCTTTGCTACATCCACCACGGCTCCCCAACGTTCCAGCAGATCGAGGCCAATAATGCAGGAGTCTATGATGTCAGCCAACCAAAACTCTTGCTTCGTTTCAGTTTTTCCGGTCCTCACCCACAGGCTTTGCTTCCCCAGCATTTTTGAGAGCCCCCCTGTCACGGACCGGATCCTGCTGGAGGTCGGAGCCCACCCGGGCGACTGTCCATCGTCCGTCTCTGGCAGCACCCCTGGTCGCACAAGGGAGATAACTGCCCCCGAGTCTACCAGGGCTCTGCAGGCGTGTCCATTGAGGTGGCAGGACAGGTATAGGCCATGGACGTTGCCTAACCTGCTGATTTGGTTAAAGTTCTCAGTGGGGGGTTCGGGTGGTTGACTGGGGGGCAAATTCCCCTCTGTGCTCCCCAGCTCTAGTTTCCCGAATGGTCAGGGGCGTGGCGCAGGGGTGCAGGCGCGGGGCAGTCACGTGCCATGTGTCCCGGTTCTCCACAGCGGTAACAGTCACCTGGGTTTTGGTGTGCCTGCAACCTCCTCCGGGGCTGCCGTAAACCTGCTGGAGCTGGGGAGGGTTGGGCCTGGCAGACAGCCCCTTCCTCGTCATCATCGCTGATCTCTGCTTGCCGCACCTGGGGTCTCAACTGATGGCGGGGCGATAGGACAGTCTCAACTCGCTCTGCTTCCTCCAACGCGACCTGGAGAGTCGTGGGTGACCTGAGCCGGAGGTGTTCCCTTAGCTTCTCAGGGGTGAGCCCCCGGATGAAGGCGCTCAGGGCTAGCTCGTCACGTGCTGATGGGTCGAAGGTTGGGTAGCCCTGCTCGGTATAGTAACGCACGTCCGCGGCGTACGCACCCAAAGCTTCACCATCTGCACGGCGCCTGTGAGCCAACTGGTCTCTCACCTGGTCAGTGGAGGTGCGTTTTCCAAAACGTCGCTTTAGAGCCAAGGTCAGGGATGAATAGTCACTTAGCTCCTCTGGTGCCACGTCCATTAACACCTGTAGTGCGTTTCCCTCCAAGGCCAGGACAATGTGGGCGGCCGTCTCAGCAGCATCCCATCTATTCATTAGCTCCGCCACCTTGACCTGAGCGAGGTAGGGTTCCAGTGGTGTAGTACCTGCGTATCGCGGGAGCTTGTAGACGGTCCGTGGAGGCGGGTGTGATGGCGGTGTGGAGGCGGCACCTCCCGTCCCCGGCGACGAGCCATGTACGGCCGATGAGCTCTCCATGCTGCGGCGGGGGACGGTGCCGCTCATTGCGGTCGCCATGCTCGGCGCGACCGGCGAGCTCTCGGAGCGGCGGGCGGAGGCGGTGCTTCTCGTCGCGGATGCGGGGAGACGCCGGGCACTGGAGCCTTCCTGGACGGGCGGGCGAGCTCCGTCGGGGTTGCGCTCTTTGAGTCTGCACTGCTCGTCGAGTCGGTTTATGAACTCTGTTATCCTTCCGTATTCACGCTCTATTTCCTTCATGGTGGGTACGTTAGCTAGGCTAGCAATCCCACTTCTGACACCAATGTGGCGAGCGGCAGAAATAACTAGTAACTCTGGATTTCTGATAACTCACAGCCTTTTTTTATTGCTGGTCCCCAACCTCGACAGAGCATGGCATAGATGAGCATGCATCAGAACTGAAGCTGTCTACAACACAAAAATCTCTTTCCTATTCCTTACACCCCGGCAGATCAGAAGAACACTGAAAAGCTAAAAAAAACAAGCGCTCCTAAAACGCGCGAACACACACACAACCAAACAACTCCTGAACACAGACTTCTGGGTTGTGCCCTTAAAGCAGGGGTGTCAAACTCATTTTCACCCTGGGCCACATCAGCCTTATGGTTGCCCTCAAAGGGCCGGTTGTAACTGTAAGACTATATACATTTAGGTAACTGGCTCTGCATTTGGTTATTTATTCCAGTGTACGAATATTGTACATCAATTTATATCCACGTACAAATGGATGCATTGGAACCACTGCAATCTAGTGGCAGGATTTGCGGATCACAACATTGAAATGCATTGTGGGCGATGGAGTTGATGGTCGCTCTACGGTACAGTATATGCCTGATAAGCTCTCGCGGGCCACATAAAATGACGTGGCGGGCCGGATTTGGCCCGCGGGCCTTGAGTTTGACACGTGTGCCTTAAAGGGACCATTCCTTATTTTACAGTTACCGCCCGTCGCTACATTATTATTATTATTATCAAAACTCTCAGACATCATATGGAAATATTATCGAGCCACCTGACTTCAGGCCCCTCACACTGTGCTTTAAATGTACATTTGTAACATGTATTGCATGGAAAAGTGAGAATGCATAAACATAAGCCTGGTAGAATGTCTGGCATTTCACACAACTCAGATCACTGTCATGATTTTGATGTGACAAAAATGTTAAATCATTGATGGTTCCCTGTGAACTGTCCTGCTGTTCTGCTGATGGAGTGGCACTGTAACACCTTTCTAGTAGTGTATACTTTAGAAGAAATAGAGGCTTTGTTTGAGATGTGTCCACACTCTCTCTAAAGTCTTTGTGGGACTGATACTGTGGTGTGTTTGTGAGCTGAGAGCCAACTGCCCTAGTCTCTCCCTCATACTCATCCACTGCCATGTGGTGCCTAAAATGTATCTGGCTCAGACACTTGTTCAAACTGTTCAAAGGTTTTATTGTCATATGCTCAACAGATACAGCGTACATGTTGGCAATGAAAATCTTAAGTCCCAGGCACCCCAAAACAACTAAAAACTAGTGCAATAAAAAATACAACATGATAATAATATAAACATTAAAACATTGTAAGGTAAGGTGCACACGTGTTGGGCTGAAGGTTCTTGGATGTCCCTTCATTCCGTCTCCGCTGTGTGTCAGTACATGCAAGCCCTGTCTTTCCACTAGAAACGGCATTCTGGACCTGAATCAGCCATAACGATATAATGTTGTTGATTACCTGTTTGTACATTAACTGCATTGCACACTACAGTACTGCAGAAATGTAATATTTCAGACACGGACATTACATTGTACTGCACTGTACTTAGAAAAAAAACCTGCAGTTCAGCTGTATTTTTGTAAGAGGTATGTTTATTGTTTTCAATAATTTACAGATTTAATGTGCAACAAGATTGTTCTGCCCAAATAAGTTATGTGTGCTAAAAAGACTTTTTTTTTTTTTTAAATACTAAATACTCAAGTGTATTTTCCGCTTTCTCTTCTCTTTTGTAGTTTCACTTCAATTCAGTTTTGTCAAATTGTCGGGAAAGTTGTGAATACCTACCTTCCAAATGACAGCTGCTGCATGGCTACACGACTTTCCTAGTCCTGCAACGGTTTCAATGATGCCAATCGGCCTCGTCATTACCCAAGCTATTTGTTTAGGCTTATTGACGCTCTGACTGGGCTCGACCTCAGCCTTAAGGTAAATAAACTCACTGTATTTTGAACACAGTATTTTCCCTATCTTGTTGCTATGTAGATAATTGTAAGCCCCTGTGCTCTTGTAATTTCTTAGTGTCTCCCCATCAACACCCTCACTAAGAACGAAGTAGTTTACAATATCGACATAGCTAACTTCTGGCCACAATTTCATGTCGTCAACCCATTCCGTTAGCTTAGACGGATGGGGGCACTTTCACGGTACTATCGCCAGTACTCGTGAGATAGTCCGATCCATGGGACCATCTATGAGATGCGCTCATTTTGTCAGCTGCGTTATTGTTAGAGCTACTCCTAAATCCTCACAGCTGATAGCAGTAGCTAGCTCTACAGACGAGCGTTAACAGGAAGTCTGCTACCGGCTTGTTCTACGCATCCTACGTTGCCATGGGAAAGGTCAAAGTTCGGGAAAGTTGTGAATATTATTTATAAGAAGAAAATGGCGGTTTATTGACAGTTTGGCTGGTGATATTGGTTTCTACTCTGCACTGCCCCCTGTTGATAATTTAAAAAGCATGCGCACACACGCACACACACACACACACACACACACACACACACACACACACACACACACACACACACACACACACACACACACACACACACACACACACACACACACACACACACACACACACGGATATGCTTACTGCCCGTGCAGACCACACCACCACCTTGTGGTTTGTATCTCATTTATGTGAAAGAACCATAAAAGACACGCGTGTCCTTCTCGTGGGGCCAAACTGTAGTAGTCATGCGTTGGTTTGTACTTACGAATCCATTCTTGGCAAAATTCATACTTTCTTATCTTCTTATAATAAACATGAAATGTGGAATATAGTTTGCAATGTATTGTTTCTAAAAGAAAGACTTTAGGTTCCCTCCACCTTCTGCATGTAAAAAACCCTGCAGACTGATCTTAAACCGATGTCAACATATGTATGATATCAGTGTGTGTGTGTGTGTGTGTGTGTGTGTGTGTGTGTGTGTGTGTGTGTGTGTGTGTGTGTGTGTGTGTGTGTGTGTTTCCAGGGGCTCCCAGTATCTATCTGTTCTATTTCTAGGCGCCCCGGCAGCGCCCCAGCAGCGCCACCTGGCTGCAGGACGTGATCACCCCAAGATGGCGGCAGACAGACGTGCTCAGCAGCTCCTGTTGTTGACGCTCGTTTCATTTGGCGTTTTTCATTCTGTTCGAGGTTTTAAAACGCAAAATAATGGCGTGGCTAACGTGGCCCTGGAGCCGCCGAACCCCCCCGGGATGAAGGGGGCGCCCAGGGACGTCCCGGCCGCCGCGGCCTCGCAGCCTCGAAGGACGAGCGGCTGGAGATTGGCCGAGGAGGAGGCCTGCCGGGAGGACCTGTCCCGCCTGTGTCCCAAGCACACCTGGACCAACAACCTGGCGGTGCTGGAGTGTCTGCAGGATCGTAAAGAGGTGGGCTGCTTGATGGTCTCGTTGCTTCATCGTGTCACCCGGTAGTTCCCTGTCTCTCCCGGGGTGTGTCGCCTGGTCCCCCTGCCCGTGGCTGGACCAGGCACGGCTGGACTGGTCTCTGGGTTTGGGCAGTGCGACAGACAGACCGTCTGTGGAGCGCATTATGTGTACCTTATGGTTTTGATATTGACGTTATGTTAGTGACACAGGAGGGGGTCTGTAGTGGCGTTACTGGACTGGTTGTAGGTTCTCCAGGTGGAGTGTGTACCGAGCTGACACGACTCAAGATGATTGTAAATACCGAGTCACCTGACTTCAGGTGACCGGCAGAGTTCCAGGCAGACTAAAGCTAGTCACATATAGTTGTCCACGTCAGATGATCAACATGCTGCTTGTCATCATAGACCTGTAGTACGCAGCACAAAGTTAACGCACTTTTAATCTAGAAAATGAGTGCCCTTCGTCCTCGGTATAGCGTCCATGTTGGGCCACTGTCTGGACAGTGTGTCGTCCCTCAGTCGACCAGCTCTCCGTTTCCTTTGTCTTTTCTACCAGTCCCCCTTATCTCTTCTCCTTGCTCTATCAACTGTCTCCTCACCTCTCCTCTCTCTAGTCAGAGGGGAGGCTGGTGAATCACAATATTCACAGTAATCACACAACTGAGCCTTTGTAAGCTCCATGAAGACTTGTTGAGTCCCAGTCTGGGCCAGATGCATGAAGTTTGGCTCCAGAACTCGGTCTCTCTCTTGTCCTGCCAGTGTTTACCTCACCAGCCAGGAGTCCAGAATCACTTGGTGTTTGCCAAGTCAAAACCTTCTGCGACCTTCTTGTATTGATCCCTGCTCCAGTTCTTGACAGCCCCATTGTATCTTGATCATCTGTAAGGTTTTGTTTTGACTTGTAGGACAGTAGATCTGAACCAGGCAGGCCAGGTTGAGACAAGTTGAGGCCACCAGGGCTCTTCTATTGGTCATGGTTGTCCCGTTCTTATTTCCAAGAAGTAATCCCTCTGTGATGATCACTGTCCCAGCAAAGGATCCAATAAAGATGGCAATGAGTTGCACCATGGCTTTGTAGGATTCTGTTTGTGTCAGTGATATTTCCAGTAGTCATCTAGACTTGTTGCTTGGTGGTTGGTGTCTGTGGTAGAAGATGCCTTGCTTGTTCTCCTCCATCCCCCGGGCCACTCTGAAACGTTCTCACTGTAACACTCAGTGTTGTCTTTAGCGCTGCGTCTCAGCCAGAAGAAAGCAGCAAAGCAAATGAAAAGGAGCATCCATTCAGATCATTCAATAAGGAGCGTCCATTCAGAGGCCATTTTACTGATGGCTGTTTTCATGAGAAGGTGTTTTGTGTTTTTTGTCTGCTCACCAAAACGGCGTGAATGGGAGCGTCTCTCTTTGTTGTCTGTAAAAGCTCACATGTTCCCCGAGCTCACACATGTGTTGTGAACATCTGCCCTGCAGTCATCAGCTGTGTCTCCATCACAATGTCCTCATCATTTGGATTTGCCACAGTTCTCCAACCAGTCAGAGAGCCATCGATCCACACTGTTTGTCACAGAATACCTGTGGGGAAACCTTTTTTTTCCCTGAATCTCTGGCAACATTTCCGGCCATCTTTTCCCCTCGGTGACACGGCCCCGTAACCACACTGCTGATGTGCAGCCCTGGCTCCAGACAAGACCTTAATTATTGGAATAATGACTTTGCTGTGACTCTGTAGCAGCTGTGGCCGGCTGGAGAGGTAAATTACATCTATAAATACCATATCATCCCCTGAAGAAGAGCAGGAGGTACAGGAAGACCCTCATCCACTTGCGTACACACTTAATGCATCACGTCAACACACACACACTCATGCAGACACACACACACACACACACACACACTCAAGTTGTAATCCCTCCATGAGCATGACTTGAAGTTAAATGTATTTATTCAGAATATTCAAACCATATCGGAGCTGAAATCATGACTGTAAAATCCTTCAATCATACAAAGGTTCAAAGGTTCAAAGGTCTTTATTGTCATTTGCTCAACAGATACAGCGTACATGTTGGCAATGAAAATCTTAAGTCCCAGGCACCCCAAAACAACTCAATAAGTGTCTAGAATAACAGAAGAAGAGAAAAACTAGTGCAATAAAAATAAAAAAATAAAAAAAATAAAAAATAATATTAAAAAAAAAAAAAATGTATATACAACATGATAATAATATAAACATTAAAACATTAAACATTCTAAGGTGCAGAAGTGTAAAAGTAAAAGTAAAAGTGTTATATTTACATGTGCATACGAGTTGAGAGACGCAGAGCCCCCTGGCTGTGAGCACTTCAGTACGTGTGTTTAGGTTTCCTCGTGGCAGTGGGCCTGAATGCACAACCGGGACCTGAGCTGCTTTCCTTACAATGGCACTCAAAGGCCGCATTCAAAGCCCAGCATGAAGCCGCTCTGCTGCCCTGATCCCAGCAGAGCGGCCTGGACTACAGAGGGGCGGAAGTCTCAGCAGCCAGGATGTGAACGACGACCACAGGGAACTCTCGCCGCCGCTCGCTTTGACACGCCGCACCTGCGCTTTCCTCAAGGTCCCGGGCGGTGGGTCTGCGATAGGTTTGTTGTAATAACAGTGTTTACAGCACAGCAGAGGGAATGTAATAACAGTGTTTACAGCACAGCAGAGGGAATGTAATAACAGTGTTTACAGCACAGCAGAGGGAAGGTGGTCGAGGGCTTGTCTCTGGCAGCAGCTGGGTTCTTTCTTGTCCTCCACACAGATCAGCACTGTGAACACAGAGAGGCCAGCCAGGCCCAGCTACAAATAACCCCAAATAACACGTGCATAGACTCTGCCATAGAGGATTTTTAAACAATGGTGTTTGGGTGTGGTCATATGGTGATGGTTCTATTGGCCTGCTAATCCTTGCAAATATGGTCTATTTGCCTGCAGAGACTGGGTGCCACAGTGCTGGTGGTGGTTTGTTATCTCTAGGGCACCAGGATGCGTGCCGTCGCAAAGTTACTGTCTCCGTCTGAGATTCTGAACTGTGTGTGTGTGTGTGCGCTGTGCCCTGTATTTACAGCACATCCTTATCGCAGCATGTGAGATCTGTCGGCCATCAGACCATGCATGCGTTAGACCTTTTCCACAGCACTTGTCTGACATTTTCCAGGAGAGATAGATTCCACGTTGTGTGGTTAGCCTGGTGGTCCATCAGCCCTTCTAACAGACGAGCTGCAGTCAAACTCTCATCAGCACCAGCCCACTTAGCCACCGCCATGAGATGGGCTTGACGGTTGCTGCTCACTGCCTGCTCCATTTCCTCAGGCCTTTACTCCTTCCAGAACAGAGTAGTGCTGTAATGAATGAGATCATGCTACATCATTTCATGGTCCTCTCTTTTTTAGTGAGGAGGGTTTTTATCTTCCCCAGTGTCCGTGCGTTGCTGCTGTATAGGGTTCCATGTCATGTCTCCGGGCCCTCGCTGAATGAGAGGTTGTGTGTCCTGTAGTTCTGCTATCTTTCATGGATGCTGACTGCTGAAGTATTTGACCTAAAGACTGCTTACTTCTGTTTGTAGCAAAGTGCTGAGGAAGACTCTTGTCCCCGTCTCAGGACTAATAAAGTGCGGTCTTACCTGCTCGCTGTGATCCAAGCCTAGTTAACCATTACAGCTAGGGCTGCACTTCATTTCAGAAGCATTTCTTCGTCTTCTTGTTCAATCTCTTTACAACCTGACAGCAAATAAGACACTACAATACAATAAAATGACTTCTTTGACACAAAGTAAGAAGACCTAATCTATTTTTTGTGGATGTTGCGTCCCTTTAATAAGCCTGTCCAATCCTTTAATTTGGCCCAAATTAAATGATAGATGTATAAGTGTAAAGAAACTGTATATAGATAGAATATACAGGAAACAATCTTTTTAGCTGTAAAGTAGAATGGTGCTGGGTTGATGAGAAGGGGTGGAAACAGCACTGAACAGTGTGAGTATTTGTGTGTGTTAGTCCACTCCAGCCCTGGTAGATAAACCGCAGCCTGTCCGGAGTCCTGGAGACACGCAGTATATGACTCAACGCTGTCCCCATTATCCTCTGTCTCTGTTTCCTCCTCCTCCCCCCTTCTCACCCCTCATCAATGTTCACTCTGTCTCCCTCCGTCACTCCCAGTGTCTCCCCATGCCAGGGTGATTTGTTTTCCTCAGGTTTAAGTGAAGGGTGTTGCATCATCCGCGTCCCTTCTTCTGTCCACGGACACACAGGCTGGACGGACTGAAGGCCTCTGTCCCCTGGCTCGCCCCCAGCCTCTCGTTTACCCCTCGTTTACCCCTCGTTTACCCCTCGTTTACCCCCCGGGCTTCTGTGTGACACTTTGTAGTGCCTGAGGCTAAACTGTTGAGTGAATGCAGCTAATGGTTAGGTTTCCTTTAGTTCCCTCTCCTTTAGTTTAGGTGTGATACTTAATGTTACACACAGTTTTAACACACAGTGTCTGTGTGTGTCTGTGTGTGTGTCTCTGTCTGTCTGTGCTGAGACAGCTTTATTTAAACTGCTCCAAATGTTGATTTATTAACTTGTGTTCTCTCTCTCTCTCTGTCTCTCTCTCTGCCTCCCCCTGTCTCACTTTCTCTCTTTCTGTGTATTCCTCTCTGTCTCTCTACCTGCCTGTCTCTCTGCCTGGCTGTCTCACCTTGTAGGAAATGGAGCTGGCGGCCGACTGTAACCATGTGAGTAACCCGACCGGCGCCTCCTGGTTCTGTGATTCATGTGCTCACCCAGTCCCAGCCGGGCCTCTGGTCCCATATACAACTGGTGCTGAAGGTTCTTCTGAGACGGGTTCATGAATGTCTCATTAAACAAGGCCTCAACACATGAGCAAACCCAGCCAAGAGCCTTCACACAGAAGCACTTCTATCTCACACACACAGACCCACATCAGTGATATATATATATATGCAGCCATAAATAAAGTGTTGGACTTGGGGAAAGATTGGGTGAGTGGAGGGCACGGAGAAGGGTCTGTAGAGCGGTGTGGGGGGAGAGGTGGGCACCAGGGTCTGGTCTGTAGAGCGGTGTGGGGGGAGAGGTGGGCACCAGGGTCTGTAGAGCGGTGTGGAGGGGGAGAGGTGGGCACCAGGGTCTGTAGAGCGGTGTGGGGGGAGAGGTGGGCACCAGGGTCTGGTCTGTAGAGCGGTGTGGGGGGAGAGGTGGGCACCAGGGTCTGTAGAGCGGTGTGGAGGGGGAGAGGTGGGCACCAGGGTCTGTAGAGCGGTTTGGGGGGAGAGGTGGGCACCAGGTCTGTAGAGCGGTGTGGGGGTAGAGGTGGGCACCAGGGTCTGTAGAGCGGTGTGGAGGGAGAGGTGGGCACCAGGGTCTGTAGAGCGGTGTGGGGGGAGAGGTGGGCACCAGGGTCTGTAGAGCGGTGTGGAGGGAGAGGTGGGCACCAGGGTCTGTAGAGCGGTGTGGAGGGAGAGGTGGGCACCAGGGTCTGTAGAGCGGTGTGGGGGGAGAGGTGGGCACCAGGTCTGTCAGGAGGGAACACCAGGTACCTAGTGAGCGGCAGACCGAAGCCAGAAAGAGTCCTGAAGAACAAAAAGGAAATGAAAATCACAGAGCGAGGCTCTAAAATGAGCAACGCATGTTTTTCGAGATGAGGAAGTTTGTTTGACTTTTGCTCATAGTTCTGTTTTCCATTCATTTCTTTTTTCTTTCCAATTCTTTTCTTCATCCATCAGCTGCTGTGGAACTACAAACTCAACCTCACCAAGGATCCCAAGTTTGAGTCTGTGGCCATGGAGGTGTGCAGGAGCACCCTCTCAGAGGTAGGGCTGGCCTACCGTCACCCTGCCTACCCTCACCCTGCCTACCGGCACCCTGCCTACCCTCACCCTGCCTACCGTCACCCTGCCTACCGACACCCTGCCTACCCTCACCCTGCCTACCCTCACCCTGCCTACCCTCACCCTGCCTACCCTCACCCTGCCTACCCTCACCCTGCCTACCGTCACCCTGCCTACCCTCACCCTGCCTACCCTCACCCTGCCTACCCTCACCCTGCCTACCGTCACCCTGCCTACCCTCACCCTGCCTACCCTCACCCTGCCTACCCTCACCCTGCCTACCCTCACCCTGCCTACCCTCACCCTGCCTACCGTCACCCTGCCTACCCTCACCCTGCCTACCCTCACCCTGCCTACCGTCACCCTGCCTACCCTCACCCTGCCTACCGGCACCCTGCCTACCCTCACCCTGCCTACCGTAGTCCTCACTTGATGTGCAGAGCCTGTCGCTGTGTTGACCTTGCGTTCTGAGTTTGCATTGTGTGAGCAAGATGTGATGGCAGCAGTAGATGGACCTGGTCCAACGCTCAGATGTATGCTAATGGATTTGCACAATGAAGGGTAAACCTGCCAAGAGATAAGGGCACCGCGACATTTTGAAATGAGATATTTATCGTTGAACGCGGGATGAGATGTCAATAAGCTATCTTCAGCCGGTTATTGAACTTCTCTATCGAGGATATTTTTAACTACCACAGAGGATAAATAGGGCCTGAATAATCCAAGCATCTGTCTGCGGCACGTTGTGCAGATCAAGGAGTGCAACGAGGAGGAGCGAGGAAGAGGCTTCCTGGTGTCCTGCCTGGTGGACCACCGCAGCAACATCAGCGAGTACCAGTGCAACCAGTACATCACCAAGATGACCAGCATCATCTTCAGCGACTACCGTCTCATCTGCGGCTTCATGGACCAGTGTAAGGAGGACATCAACTCCCTGCGCTGTGGCAATGTCAACATGGGGCAGAAGGTGGGCAGGAGGATTGTGTGTGTGTGTGTGTGTGTGTGTGTGTGTGTGTGTGTGTGTGTGTGTGTGTGTGTGTGTGTGTGTGTGTGTGTGTGTGTGTGTGTGTGTGTGTGTGTGTGTGTGTGTGTGTCTCCATACGTTGTTAATCTTCCTCTCCCTGGTTGTCCCACCCCCTGGCCCCGCCCCTACAGGACGTCCACTCCCAGGGCAAGGTAATTGGCTGCCTGGAGAAGGCCCTGGTGCGGGAGGCGGAGCAGGAGGTGCAGAGTAACCCCATCAGGGAGGAGTGTAAGAAGGCCATCATGCGGGTGGCAGAGCTGTCCTCGGATGACTTCCACCTGGACCGCTTCCTGTACTTCTCCTGTCGGGACGACCGCGAGCGCTTCTGTGAGAACGTATGTCCTGCGTGTTCTGTCGGAACCGCCAGCCCGGTGCCTTGTTGTTCCCCTGCTGGTTCTGTTTCTGCTCTTCAGCTCCTCATTTTGTATCTTATCTCTGAAGGTGCCAAGTCTTTAGTGGCAACTAGCGGAACGAACTTGGCAAAAGTTCTGAAAGTGTGTTTAACTTTCAGAATGCAAAAAAAAGATGTTCTGTATTTCATCAACAATGTATCTCCAACTCTCCAGGGTGGAGTCGGTTCAGGGCTGATAGAGTTTTTAATCATCTGATTTGATGCCTCTCTTCAGGTCTTGATTAAAAAATGCCATCATTCTAGAACATGCTCTCTGTCCCGTGCAGACCCAGGCTGGAGAAGGGAAGGTCTACAAGTGTCTCTTCAACCACAAGTTTGAGGAGGCCATGTCGGAGAAGGTAGCACAGCTGGAAACACGATCACAAGACATTCCCCAATCAGAGCTCCACGCATGTCAACCATGAAACACCAGCAGCTGTTCCACCAGCAGCTCCTGTTCTTACCCTCCTCCTCCCCCCAGTGCCGCGACGCCCTGACCACCCGGCAGAAGCTGATCGCCCAGGACTACCGGGTGAGCTACTCGCTGGCCAAGGCCTGCAAGGCGGACCTGAGGAAGCAGCACTGCAACCTGGAGAACAACCTGCCAAGGGCCCGCGAGGCCCGGCTGTCCTACCTGCTGCTCTGCCTGGAGTCTGCCGTGCACCGAGGTGTGTGTGTGTGTGTGTGTGTGTGTGTGTGTGTGTGTGTGTGTGTGTGTGTGTGTGTGTGTGTGTGTGTGTGTGTGTGTGTGTGTGTGTGTGTGTGTGTGTGTGTGTGTGTGTGTGTGTGTGTGTGTGTGTGTGTGTGTGTGTGTGTGTCTCTCACACGGTGGTCTAAACCCAGCACACATTCGCATTTGAGTGGGTGAACAATCTGATGTTTAATATACTCGTGTCTGTGAGAGATGGTATGAAGAGAAGAGAGGACCTCTCGTCTTTATTGGTCATTCTCAGTATTTTTTAGGTATGGCAACGACATTTGTATTTGCATTTGACCACTCCTATGGTACAGAGGAGCAGTCGAATGCAGAGACAAAATGTAGTATTTAGTATAATTTCCTTAAAGCTACAGTGTGTGTGAGAGACAGCGGTGAGAGGTTTGACGGTGTGTCTGCAGGCCGTGTGGTGAGCGGGGACTGCCAGGGGGAGATGCTGGACTACCGAAGGATGCTGATGGAGGACTTCTCCCTGAGCCCCGAGATCGTGCTGCACTGTCGGGCCGAGATCGAGAGCCACTGCTCCGGGCTGCACCGCAAGGGGCGGACCCTCCACTGCCTCATGAAGGTGGGCCGGGGGGACCGCAGCGCCACCGCTGAGAACCTCTGTCAGAACGCGGTGAGGAACATGCACGCACACACACACACACACACATACACACACACACACACACACACACACACACACACACACACACACACACACAGACACACGCACACACACACACGCATACACGCACGCACGCACGCACACACACACTGGCACACACACACACACACGCATATGAGGGGCCGTTTAGGACTTAACTATTGAGACACTCTTACACTCACTACTGAGACACTCTCACACATACTAATGAAACACTCTTACATTCACTATTGAAACGCTCTCACACTCACTATTGAAACACTCACACATACATACATACTCTGTAAACCTATGCACGCTCATATATAAAACATTATACACACTCGTCTGAAACACTTACACATACATATGAGAAACACACACGCATACATATATACTTCCGTGTCATATACACATACATATGAAATGCTTGCATGCATACAAGTGAAACATTTATACGTATCTATACACTATACACTCATGCATTCACATATGAAAATGTTATACATATATATTGTTGAACATTTATACATTCATAACAAAAAATGAATCTCTTGCATGATTACAAAGATATAAAAAGTTTAGATGCATGTGCAAGTGTTTCATATATATTTGTATAAATGTTTCAAATGTGTATGTATACGTTTTTCAATTATAAGTGTGTATGCTCTCACATGAGGATGTGCAAGCGTTTCATATTTATTCATACAAGTAATTTCAGTAGTGACCGTGAGAGCGTTTCAATAGTGTATGTAAGAGCGTTTCAGTAGTATGTATGAATGAAATCTCACTAGCATACGGAAGGTATCTCACTTTCACCGGAAGGCGGAAGTAAAGAGTGCAGAATTTGAACAGCGAAAAATTTTGCGCTAATCTTAAAGTGATGGTTCGGAGTACAATTCACCCAATAATCCAGCCAAATACCCCCTCAGATGCATTTTCAGCGACGGTCAATATTTATCAAGTTTAGGGGTATCAGCCGAATGGCTTAGTATTGGAGTGTCCGTGTGTATATCTCGTAAATTACCCCACTAATAATGCATGGATTGTTACCCAACTTCTGTAGTAGTACATATATGGTCTGTACTCACAAAACGAGGCATTTTAAAGTTTGTTAGTACACCAGGAGTTTATTTAAAAGAGCACTTTTCTGATAGCTTCAACTAGCTGTTGCTTCAACTAGGCTGGGTTATGCTTCGTTTATACTTCCGCGTCGACGCGACGCGGGGGGACGGCGGACCCTTTGCGGACCCTTTGCAGACCCTTTACGTCCTTGACGTGCACCTCCCCAAATCCTAGACGCGCGTCGAGACGACGCCGTCTCTACGCCGTCCCAACGCGTTGGCTTTGGCTGTGATTGGTCCGCGAACTACATTGGCTGGAGATCGCTTTTCCGTTTTCCACTCGTAAACACCGCCACGGTGTAAACACAGCCTTGATAAATGCTTCGGCTGATTGGCGACAACATATATATATATTGTCGCCAATCAGTCGAGGCATATATATATAAAACTTTTGCATCCGTATGTAATAACCAGAATGCTCATTCTGGTCCCTCTACCGGTGTGGCAATGAATTGCATTTCGAGACGTAAACCCCACGCAATCCCTACGCAGAAGCATAAACCAGCCTTAATAAGCCATTCGGCTGATACCCCTAAACTTGATAAATATAGACCGTCGCTAAAAAATGCATCTGAGGGGGTATTTGGCTGGATTATTGGGTGAATTTTACTCCGAACCATCACTTCAATATTAGCGCAAAATTTTTCGCTGTTCAAATTCTGCACTCTTTACTTCCGCCTTCCGGTGAAAGTGAGATACCTTCCGTATGCTAGTGAGATTTCATTCATACATACTACTGAAACGCTCTTACATACACTATTGAAACGCTCTCACATACACCATTGAAACGCTCTCACATACACTATTGAAACGCTCTCACGGTCACTACTGAAATTACTTGTATGAATACATGTGAAACGCTTGCACATCCTCATGTGAGAGCATACACACTTATAATTGAAAAACGTATACATGCACATTTGAAACATTTATACAAATATATATGAAACACTTGCACATGCATCTAAACTTTTTATATCTTTGTAATCATGCAAAAGATTCAGTTATGAATGTATAAATGTTCAAAAATATATATGTATAACATTTCATATGTGAATGCATGAGTGTATAGTGTATAGATACGTATAAATGTTTCACTTGTATGCATGCAAGCATTTCATATGTATGTGTATATGACACGGAAGTATATACAGCTGTATGTATGCGTGTGTGTTTCTCATATGTATGTGTAAGTGTTTCAGACGAGTGTGTATAATGTTTTATATATGAGCGTGCATAGGTTTACAGAGTATGTATGTATGTGTGAGTGTTTCAATAGTGAGTGTGAGAGCGTTTCAATAGTGAATGTAAGTGTGTTTCATTAGTATGTGTGAGAGTGTCTCAGTAGTGAGTGTAAGAGTGTCTCAATAGTTAAGTCCTAAACGGCCCCTCATACACGCACACACATACACACGCACACACACACACATACGCACACACAGACACACACACACAGACACACACACACACACACACGCATACACGCACACACGCACACACACACGCATACACGCACACACGCACGCACACACACACACACTGGCACACACACACGCACTGGCACACACACACACGCACACACACACACACACACGCACACATATACACACGCACACACACACACATACACACACGCACACACACACACAGACACACACACACACACACACACAGACACACACACACACACACACACACACACAGACACACACACACGCACGCACGCACACACACACACACACACGACCCCCCGGGGTGATTAGTGAGACCCTCAGAGTGTGGATACTGAAGCCGTCTCCCCTCAGCTCCAGAACCTGGTCCAGTCTGCCGACCCCGGGGCTGACTACAGGATCGACCGGGCGCTGAACGAGGCCTGCGAGTCTGTCATCCAGACAGCCTGCAAACACATCCGCAACGGGGACCCCATGTGAGCACACACACACACACACTTTATATAAATAGTATTGGTAACACACAACAGTAAGGAGTCATTAGTTTGCTATTAATCAATATTAGCTATTGAGGTAAAAAGCATTATTATAGCATTAAGGTGAGGGCTCATGGGTTAACCATAACCCTATTAAATGATGTGTGCGTGTATGTGTGTGTGTGTGCGTGTGTAGGATCCTGTCATGTTTGATGGAGCATCTCTACACAGAGAAAATGGTGGGTGACTGTGAACACCGGCTTCTGGAGCTCCAGTACTTCATCTCCCGGGACTGGAAGTAAGTAGAACCCTCCTTCTTGGTCACCACCATATCTCCTCTCTCCCCTCTCTCCTCTCTCCTATCTCCTCTCTCTCTCCCCTCTCTCTCCTCTCTCCTCTCTCCCCTCTCTCTCTCTCTCTCTCTCTCTCTCTCTCTCTCTCTCTCTCTCTCTCTCTCTCTCTCTCTCTCTCTCTCTCTCTCTCTCTCTCTCTCTCTCTCTCTCTCTCTCTCTCTCTCTCTCTCTCTCTCTCTCTCTCTCTCTCTCTCTCTCTCTCTCTCTCTCTCTCTCCCTCCCTAACATCACAGGTCTCCCATTCATCCCCTCTCCCACTCCTCTGCTGCTCTGTGTTCCGACCTTCGTCCCTGGGGACCTGTATACCAGCCTCATCTTATCTCCTGCCCTCCTGTTTCTCACCTTTGTTCTTCCTTAATGCTCCACCCTCCACCTCCACCCGCTTAATTCCATTTTCTCCGTTCTGCATCCCCACCCCCCCGTTCCAGAGCGCTGCGTCTTCTCAATGCAGTGCATCTTGTCAGTGAGCTCTACTGCCATACTCACTGAGCAAGGCTCTGGGAATTCGCCCCCCAACCCTTGGTATGCAGGCTTTGTGATGAGCAGCTGTTCACGTTATGCTGTAGAAGACGCAGTCTTTACATTGTGGTCGTAGATCGTAGATGTATTACATGTACTATATTCATTCAGACAGCTTCACCCATGGGATTGGTTATGAAGCCAGACGTCCTGTCTTCAGTGTCCTCTGGTTGTCCCACCGTCTGTCCCGTGTCCTGCAGACTGGACCCCATCCTGTACGCTAAGTGTGAGGGGGACGCGGCGCGGCTGTGCCACACGCGCGCCTGGAACGAGAGCAGCGAGTCCATGCCCCCCGGCGCCGTCTTCTCCTGCCTGTACCGCCACGCCTACCGCAGTGAGGAGCAGGGTCGCCGGGTAAGTCTCCCCGCCGGCCCGGTCTCCACGCCGGCCCGGTCTCCCCGCCGGCCCGGTCTCCACGCCGGCCCGGTCTCCACGCCGGCCCGGTCTGCTGCATGTGGGAGGGCTCCAGGAACTAGGGATGCACCCAATCCAGATTTTTAGGGTTCTGCCGAATACCGAATCCACTGGTTAAGATTCTGCCGAATCCGAACCCGAATACCAAATCCTACTCCCATCCTACTCCATTAACACTAAACACATTAATGAGGTAAACAACGTCAACATCAGTGTATTTATCATTTTATTGAATTTTCACTGGGAAAAAATAGGCAAGTTTCTGCAAAGTAAAGTGTTTTTCTTAAAAAAACAACAAATAAAACAAACAGAATATGTTTGGTGACTTAACTGAAATGAATGTTATTGAACATTTAATCCATAAACATGGATAATAGGCAGTTTTTTTTTTCGTTTAGATCATAGGCAATGATGAGAAGTTTTCCTTCGTGCACAACTCGTATTCTTTCGGATATTTCATACGCAAATGCTTTAACGGCGGGAATGTTGTGTATTGTTTAGGTTCCTTGCCACCACGAGACAAATCGGCATTGCAAATTGAACATGTAGCTCGACTTGAATCGCCTTCTTTTATCTGAAAGAACTGCCAAACGACACTTTTTCTGTTCACTACTTCCATTTTCACTTTCTCACGGCTATAGCCACTGCATTCCAACGCGCTACTTTTTTGTAAACAGATAATTAGGTCGACCAGCGCGCAGTGAAAGCGTAGGATTCGGGTTCGGTGGAAAAAAAATGCCAAGGTTCGGCAGAACCCGAACCCCTCAAAAAAGCCCAATATTCGGCCGAATCCGAACCCGAATACTGGATTCGGTGCAACCCTACGAGGAACGGAGCGGGCGACGTGGAGGGAAGGGATCCCACCGAGGAGGAACCCGGATCAAAGCCACTCCCCCAAAAAGATTCTGAGCTTTAGCATAACGGACAGCGATATGTCTTCAGCACTCAGCACGCTCATGAGTTATGACATCCTCGGTACGGTGATTCCAAAGACACGCCCTGTGATTACAAAGTCACCGTGACCAGCTTTTCACAGCTGCAGGCCCTGTGTGTTAACTGTGAGGAGCAGTGGGTCTGCACTGTATCTGACTGTACTCTGCACTGTATCTGACTGTACTCTGCACTGTATCTGACTGTACTCTGCGCTGTACTCTGCACTGTACTCTGCACTGTATCTGACTGTACTCTGCACTGTATCTGACTGTACTCTGCACTGTACTCTGCACTGTATCTGACTGTACTCTGAACTGTACTCTGCACTGTATCTGACTGTACTCTGAACTGTACTCTGCACTGTATCTGACTGTACTCTGCACTGTACTCTGCACTGTATCTGACTGTACTCTGCACTGTATCTGACTGTACTCTGAACTGTACTCTGCACTGTATCTGACTGTACTCTGCACTGTATCTGACTGTACTCTGCACTGTACTCTGCACTGTATCTGACTGTACTCTGAACTGTATCTGACTGTACTCTGCACTGTACTCTGCACTGTATCTGACTGTACTCTGCACTGTACTCTGCACTGTATCTGACTACTCTGCACTGTATCTGACTGTACTCTGCACTGTATCTGACTGTACTCTGCACTGTATCTGACTACTCTGCACTGTACTCTCATAACATGTTGTTTTTCTTTTTGTTTATTTGACAGCCTTGTCTAGAACACTGTGTAAGTGTGTTTTTCCAGAAGCTCTAACCTTATGAATCAGTGTGTTGATTGTTGAAGGTGATTGATGATGGTCCTGGTATTTTTCCAATGCTAAATCACGGTGAAGATGAGAATGCCAACATGATAATTGTTGTGACATTTATAATTCTAATCTCAGGGCTTTCAAACTGTGACTGGCCCCCTGGGGGGGTCCTCCGTCTGTCTCCAGGCTCCAGGCCCACGTTGTGTCCTGGAGCCTCCAGGCCCACGTTGTGTCCTGCTGCCTCCAGGCCCACGTTGTGTCCTGGAGCCTCCAGGCCCACGTTGTGTCCTGCAGCCTCCAGGCCCACGTTGTGTCCTGCAGCCTCCAGGCCCACGTTGTGTCCTGCAGCCTCCAGGCCCACGTTGTGTCCTGCAGCCTCCAGGCCCACGTTGTGTCCTACAGCCTCCAGGCCCACGTTGTGTCCTGCAGCCTCCAGGCCCACGTTGTGTCCTGCAGCCTCCAGGCCCACGTTGTGTCCTGCTGCCTCCAGGCCCACGTTGTGTCCTGCTGCCTCCAGGCCCACGTTGTGTCCTGCTGCCTCAAGGCCCACGTTGTGTCCTGCTGCCTCCAGGCCCACCTTGTGTCCTGCAGCCTCCAGGCCCACGTTGTGTCCTGCAGCCTCCAGGCCCACGTTGTGTCCTGCAGCCTCCAGGCCCACGTTGTGTCCTGCAGCCTCCAGGCCCACGTTGTGTCCTGCAGCCTCCAGGCCCACGTTGTGTCCTGCAGCCTCCAGGCCCACGTTGTGTCCTGCAGCCTCCAGGCCCACGTTGTGTCCTACAGCCTCCAGGCCCACGTTGTGTCCTGCAGCCTCCAGGCCCACGTTGTGTCCTGCAGCCTCCAGGCCCACGTTGTGTCCTGCTGCCTCCAGGCCCACGTTGTGTCCTGGAGCCTCCAGGCCCACGTTGTGTCCTGCAGCCTCCAGGCCCACGTTGTGTCCTGCAGCCTCCAGGCCCACGTTGTGTCCTGCAGCCTCCAGGCCCACGTTGTGTCCTGCAGCCTCCAGGCCCACGTTGTGTCCTGCAGCCTCCAGGCCCACGTTGTGTCCTGCAGCCTCCAGGCCCACGTTGTGTCCTGCAGCCTCCAGGCCCACGTTGTGTCCTGCAGCCTCCAGGCCCACGTTGTGTCCTGCTGCCTCCAGGCCCACGTTGTGTCCTGCAGCCTCCAGGCCCACGTTGTGTCCTGCTGCCTCCAGGCCCACGTTGTGTCCTGCAGCCTCCAGGCCCACGTTGTGTCCTGCTGCCTCCAGGCCCACGTTGTGTCCTGCAGCCTCCAGGCCCACGTTGTGTCCTGCTGCCTCCAGGCCCACGTTGTGTCCTGCAGCCTCCAGGCCCACGTTGTGTCCTGCTGCCTCCAGGCCCACGTTGTGTCCTGCAGCCTCCAGGCCCACGTTGTGTCCTGCAGCCTCCAGGCCCACGTTGTGTCCTGCAGCCTCCAGGCCCACGTTGTGTCCTGCAGCCTCCAGGCCCACGTTGTGTCCTGCTGCCTCCAGGCCCACGTTGTGTCCTGCAGCCTCCAGGCCCACGTTGTGTCCTGCAGCCTCCAGGCCCACGTTGTGTCCTGCTGCCTCCAGGCCCACGTTGTGTCCTGGAGCCTCCAGGCCCACGTTGTGTCCTGCAGCCTCCAGGCCCACGTTGTGTCCTGCAGCCTCCAGGCCCACGTTGTGTCCTGCAGCCTCCAGGCCCACGTTGTGTCCTGCAGCCTCCAGGCCCACGTTGTGTCCTGGACCATCATGCACACTTTCAAGGCCACCAAACTGATAATGACTAAATGATGATGAATGCACTTTTGTACGCTGAAAGCATTTAAATCAAAAGAATAATTCAGGAACGGTAATTACCCCGGTCCAGTCCCGGGAGAGACGGGGTCAGGGGGTCATGCCCCCTGTGTGTCTGTGTGTGTCGTGGGCCTGGATGTGACCTCCCCACTGAGTCTACCCGCCTGCTTTGGCAGTACAGTGACCCAGTGACCTTTGGAAACGTCTTGTTTTATGACGACGCGCATGAATCAAAATCAGAAGTCGACAAATTTCGAGTGAATGAAAAGCGATGAGAGTGGGCGTGTTTCCTGCTGCTCTGGCTGACGCCTGTCACCGCTGTGTGTGCAGCTCTCCAGGGACTGCAAGGTGGAGGTGCAGCGCATTCTCCACCAGAGGGCGCTGGACGTGAAGCTGGACCCGGAGCTGCAGCGCCGCTGCATGGCCGACCTGGGGAAGTGGTGCAGCGAGAAGACCGACACCGGCCAGGTACCACGCTGGGGGGCGGGGCTCTGCACGCTGGTCACCATGGTTACCAGGGATGCTGCACACCGCTGCTTCAAACTGCCGGTGTCGTTTAAACCGAGCCTCCTGAGACTGACCGCTGTCGAAGGAAGGTTGTGTTCTCTGCTGTTTGTTTTGAATCTTCTGTCTTGTTTTTCTCCCTCTTCTGTCCATCATCTCTCTCTCTGTCTGTCTGTCTGTCTGTCTGTCTCTAGGAGCTGGAGTGTCTCCAGGACCACCTGGAGGACCTGGTGTCTGCCTGCAGGGAGGTGGTGGGCAACCTGACAGAGCTTGAATCTGAGGTATATGCTCACTTCTCCCTCGTCACCCTCATGTGATGACGCTGTGGGGTTGTTTGATGAAGGTGGTCTGTGTTGGCTGACCTGTGGTCTGTGATGCTGACCTGTGGTCTGTTGGCTGACCTGTAGTCTGTGATGCTGACCTGTGGTCTGTGATGCTGACCTGTGATGCTGACCTGAGGTCTGTGATGCTGACCTGTGGTCTGTGATGCTGACCTGTGGTCTGTCATGCTGACCTGTGATGCTGACCTGTGGTCTGTGATGCTGACCTGTAGTCTGTGATGCTGACCTGTGATGCCGACCTGTGGTCTGTGATGCTGACCTGTGGTCTGTGATGCTGACCTGTAGTCTGTGATGCTGACCTGTGGTCTGTGATGCTGACCTGTAGTCTGTGATGCTGACCTGTGATGCTGACCTGTGGTCTGTGATGCTGACCTGTAGTCTGTGATGCTGACCTGAGGTCTGTGATGCTGACCTGTGATGCTGACCTGTGGTGCTGACCTGTAGTCTGTGATGCTGACCTGTGGTCTGTGATGCTGACCTGTGGTCTGTGATGCTGACCTGTGATGCTGACCTGTGGTCTGTGATGCTGACCTGTAGTCTGTGATGCTGACCTGTGGTCTGTGATGCTGACCTGTGATGCTGACCTGTGGTCTGTGATGCTGACCTGTAGTCTGTGATGCTGACCTGTGGTCTGTGATGCTGACCTGTAGTCTGTGATGCTGACCTGTGATGCTGACCTGTGGTCTGTGATGCTGACCTGTGATGCTGACCTGTGGTCTGTGATGCTGACCTGTAGTCTGTGATGCTGACCTGTAGTCTGTGATGCTGACCTGTGGTCTGTGATGCTGACCTGTGATGCTGACCTGTAGTCTGTGATGCTGACCTGTGATGCTGACCTGTGGTCTGTGATGCTGACCTGTGGTCTGTGATGCTGACCTGTGATGCTGACCTGTGGTCTGTGATGATGACCTGTGGTCTGTGTTGGCAGGACATCCAGATTGATGCTCTGTTGATCCGAGCCTGTGAGCCCGTCATCCAGGCCCACTGTCACGTGAGCGAGCACACACACACACACACACACACACACACACCCTGTGTTTTTTGATTGCCTATATATTGTTTTATGTGATGTGGTTCAGCTCTTTAGACGTGTGTGTGTGTGTGTGTGTGTGTGTGTGTGTGTGTGTGTGTGTGTCCAGGATGTTGCTGATAACCAGGTTGACACTGGTGACCTGATGGAGTGTCTGGTCCAGAATAAACACCAAAAGGAAATGAATGACAAGTGTGCTGTGGGCGTCACCCACTTCCAATTGGTCAGTTTGCCCCAGACCCCCCCACACCCCACACCCCTCCCACCTGTGTCTGATCTCAACCCTGTCCTTACCTCTGGCCCCTTGTTCATCTGTCTTCTTCTCTTCCACAGGTTCAGATGAAAGACTTCCATTTCTCCTACAAGTTCAAGATGGCCTGTAAAGAAGATGTCCTTAAGCTCTGCCCCAACATCAAGAAGAAGTGAGTGGTTAGGTCCTGAACATCAGGTCAGGTTCTGGTCCAACATTAAGAACAAGATAGTGGTTAGGTCCTGAACATCAGGTCAGGTTCTGGTTCAAGAAGAAGGTAGTGGTTAGGTCCTGAACATCAGGTCAGGTTCTGACCAGGTAGTGGGACACAGGACTTATCAGGCTCCTGCGTCCCATGAGCATTGTAGGAACTTGGACTCCCCAGCTGTCTCTGAGGCACACTGGATCTGTTCTGGATCTGAATCTGGTTCCCCACATGGTGATCTACTTAATAGCCACAGTGCACAGTAAAGAAGTCTACATCTGTCTGCTATGTCTGCGCTGTCTCCCGTGATACCAGATGGTCCAGTAGAGCACACAGATACCGACACTCTTTATGGAAGTGAGGACTGAGCTGACGTTTGACGTCAGTCTGCTTGTCTCTGTGACCGATGCGTGTCCCGACGTTGGCTTACTGGTGCATAATTACTGTCTGCCCCCCATACGTATTCCCTAGGTAGGGTTCTATTTGTAGTGTTCACTACACAGGGACTGGTGAGCCACCTGTCTGCTCCCCATACGTATCCCCTAGGTAGGGTACTATGTAGTGTTCACTACACAGGGACTAGTGAGCCACCTGTCTGCCCCCCCCCCCCATACATATCCCCTAGGTAGGGTACTATGTAGTGTTCACTACACAGGGACTAGTGAGTCACCTGTCTGCCCCCCCCCCCCCCATACATATCCCCTAGGTAGGGTACTATGTAGTGTTCACTACACAGGGACTAGTGAGCCACCTGTCTGCTCCCCATACGTATCCCCTAGGTAGGGTACTATGTAGTGTTCACTACACAGGGACTAGTGAGCCACCTGTCTGCTCCCCATACGTATTCCCTAGGTAGGGTACTATGTAGTGTTCACTAAACAGGGACTAGTGAGCCACCTGTCTGCTTCCCATACGTATTCCCTAGGTAGGGTACTATGTAGGGCTGTGTATTGGCAAGAATCTGGCGATACGATACGTATCACGATACATGGGTCACGATTCAATAAATTGCAATATATTTCGATATTTCGATATATTGGGATTTTAGTATAGTATAATTTTAGAAAAACTAATATTTAAAAAAAGACATAATATGCATATAAGTCAAAGAAGTTTAATTGACATTATGTACAATGATCTGCAATCAGAAAAAAGAAGACATCTTTCTATGTCAGTAAAAAAAAGTTTTTTTTTTTACCTATTACTGTATGGTACATCCAACACATACAGTAACACACAACAGGTTAAGACTGTGTGCAAAGCACTGAATGTGGCTCATGCCGGCAAGTTCAGCCGCCACACGCATATTAGCCGCATTATCTGTTACTAGGACGGGATCTTTTGTGTCCAATCGCCACTCAGTAATGGCCTCTTTCAGTAGGGCAGCAATGTTCTCTCCGGTGTGGCTGTCGTACATCGCTCGCGTCTGCAGTACACAAGATTCCAGCTTCCATTCATCGGTTATGTGATGAACCGTAATAGTCACGTATGACTCGATCGCCCTAGACGTCCAAGCGTTGCATGTCAAGCCAACCTTCTCAGCTAAACGTAAACATTCCAGAACGTTTGTTTTAACCTCTTTATAAAGATTGGGCACAGCGATATCTGTGATATGTTGCCGGGAGGGTATAACGTAACGAGGCTCCAGGGTTTGCACCATATTACGGAAACCCTCGTTTTCAACCACACTGTATGGTCGCATGTCCTTACAAATAGAAGAAACGACTGACTGCGTTATTTTTGTTGCACGAGTTGAAGTAGCTGGTAATTTCTGCGTTTGCACTTGAGCAAGGGTGAGTTGTGAGGAGTCACGTTTAGCTTGCTGTTCGGGTAACGCTAACTGTGTTTCTGTATGATGTCTAGTTAAATGTGCCCTCAAATTGGTTGTATTACCAGAGTATTTCACTTTTGCCATACACAGTCTGCAAACAGCTAGCTTCCTGTCGATATCGCCACTAGTGCCCTAAACCAAAATACTTCCACACTTCGGCACGGAATGCGGCGGGAGCCGGACTTATACTTTCAGCCATAACTACGTTGTCAACTTCTAAGTCAAGCACTGAGGCACTGTTAGCCGAGGACACGAGTAGTGCGTCACCGCATAGCCATCTAGCGGTAGGGGGTTTAAACACAACATAAACGTGAACCACTTCTCACCATTACTCTCTAACCCTAAAAATCGATATTACGTTTTTGAAAATCGATACAGTATTGCAAAATGAAATATCGCGATACTCATGTGTATCGATTTTTTCTTACACCATTAGTACTATGTAGTGTTCACTACACAGGGACTAGTGAGCCACCTGTCTGCTCCCCATACGTATCCCCTAGATAGGGTACTATGTAGTGTTCACTACACAGGGACTAGTGAGCCACCTGTCTGCTCCCCATACGTATCCCCTACGTAGGGTACTATGTAGTGTTCACTACACAGGGACTAGTGAGCCACCTGTCTGCTCCCCATACGTATTCCTTAGGTAGGGTACTATGTAGTGTTCACTACACAGGGACTAGTGAGCCACCTGTCTGCTCCCCATACGTATTCCCTAGATAGGGTACTATGTAGTGTTCACTACACAGGGACTAGTGAGCCACCTGTCTGCTCCCCATACACATCCCCTAGGTAGGGTACTATGTAGTGTTCACTACACAGGGACTAGTGAGCCACCTGTCTGCCCCCCCCCCCATACACATCCCCTAGGTAGGGTACTATGTAGTGTTCACTACACAGGGACTAGTGAGCCACCTGTCTGCTCCCCATACGTATCCCCTACGTAGGGTACTATGTAGTGTTCACTACACAGGGACTAGTGAGCCACCTGTCTGCCCCCCATACGTATCCCCTAGGTAGGGTACTATGTAGTGTTCACTACACAGTGAGTCACCTGTCTGCTCCCCATACGTATTCCCTAGGTAGGGTACTATGTAGTGTTCACTACACAGGGACTAGTGAGCCACCTGTCTGCTCCCCCCAGGGTGGACGTGGTGATCTGTCTGAGCACCACGGTGAGGAACGACACCCTGCAGGAGGCCCGGGAGCAGCGCGTCGCCCTCAAGTGTCGCAAGCAGCTCCGCGTGGAGGAGCTGGAGATGGTGAGGAGCCCCACTGCACCGCGGGGGGCAGCTTTCACCCTGCCACGGGGTGACACGGGGTGGGGGGGGGGAGGGCAGTGACGTCACAGGATGAAGGGGTGATGAAGGACTGATGAAGAGTGGTGTTAACGAGGGTGAGGCGAGTGACCACACAGACTGCTATGGAGGAGGAGGGGGGGGACTGGAGTCTCCAAGACAGAGAGAGAGTCTCCAGGATGAGACTTTTAGGCTTCTTAAATGAACTAGTAATCCAGTAAAAGTGGTGATTAGGTCAACATTTTTCAACAACATGCATATATCAATGTCTGTCAGCGTTGAGTACTCGTCTATTATTTGTTTATGTGTGTATTTGTTGTTGAGCCGGTGGGTTTATTTAGAGGCTCCCAGTGCTGTACAGCATGAAGCTGCTAGACGCTCCTGATGCTATCACCTCTTCACCTCCTCCTGTCTGCTCCTCAGTCTGAAGACATCCGTCTGGAGCCGGAGCTGTACGACTCCTGTAAGAACGACATCAGCCGGCTGTGCTCCAATGTGGCCTTTGGGAACGCCCAGGTACCAGCACCACGAGCTCACACAAGAACACACAACCTGCAGGTGTTGATATCAGACGGATGCATTAGGGATCCCTCTTTAAATCCTTTGGTAATTGATGCAGTATTGGCGAGATTATGGGACATTGCTGTTTCATTTCAGTGCCAGTGGCACAGTCTAAGTCAGCCCCACACACACGACACCAAGACACACTCGATGTCAGACACCTGAGAAAGACGTCTCCCTGTTCCTCGCAGCCCACAGGCTGAATCCATGACTTCACTGGCTTGACTTTGTCTCTCGCTCTCCCCTCTCTCTTCTCGTTCTCCTGCTCAGATGATTGAGTGTCTGAAGGAGAACAAGAAGCAGCTGACATCTCGGTGCCACCAGCGCGTCTTCCGGCTGCAGGAGGTGGAGATGGCCGACCCGGAGCTTGACTACCAGCTGATGAGGGTCTGCAAGCAGATGATCAAGGTGAGCTACAGTCAGATGATCAAGGTGAGCTCCAGTCAGATGATCAAGGTGAGCTCCAGTCAGATGATCAAGGTGAGCTACAGTCAGATGATCAAGGTGAGCTACAGTCAGATGATCAAGGTGAGCTACAGTCAGATGATCAAGGTGAGCTACAGTCAGATGATCAAGGTGAGCTACAGTCAGATGATCAAGGTGAAGTACAGCAGATGATCAAGGTGAGCTACAGTCAGATGATCAAGGTGAGCTCCAGTCAGATGATCAAGGTGAGCTCCAGTCAGATGATCAAGGTGAGCTACAGTCAGATGATCAAGGTGAGCTACAGTCAGATGATCAAGGTGAGCTACAGTCAGATGATCAAGGTGAGCTACAGTCAGATGATCAAGGTGAGCTACAGTCAGATGATCAAGGTGAGCTACAGTCAGATGATCAAGGTGAGCTCCAGTCAGATGATCAAGGTGAGCTACAGTCAGATGATCAAGGTGAGCTACAGTCAGATGATCAAGGTAAGCTACAGTCAGATGATCAAGGTGAAGTACAGTCAGATGATCAAGGTGAGCTACAGTCAGATGATCAAGGTGAGCTACAGTCAGATGATCAAGGTGAGCTACAGTCAGATGATCAAGGTGAGCTACAGTCAGGGATTAAGAGTGATGTGTGTTGATTGATGAACAGGGTTTATGAATGGGATGGTGAGAGGTGAGAGAGTTGATGGACAGCAATGAGATGAAGGGAAATGGACTTGATGACACTCTGGGGTCATTTTCACACCCATAATGGCTTTTGTGTGCACTGCAGACAGAGTTTTGGTTGCCTGCTTGAATATTTTGACATTTGATACCCGTGTGAGCCCATCAGGTGGACACAGATTCAACTTGAAACCCAGACTCTCCTGGTAAACACCGCCTCTCATGGCTGATACGAACCTTTCAGTGAATGTGTTTATATGTCTTAACAATAGAAACGTAGACCTATTTCCACATCGTAGTACAACGTCTTTTCTTTGTCTTAATTGTCGATTTCGCTTAATGGCGTAAATATATTCCCAATATCTAATGAGTCATTTCAAAATGAAGGGTGACATGTTTGTGTTTTGATGAATGGTCTGCCTTGATTTGTCCCTCAAGCATAGCAGGTTACAAATGATGCTGATTCACACAGGTATCGGATGTCAGTATTGGAGCATGCAGCCTGTGTGGGGTGCAGACACAAGCCTGGGCAGCTGTGAAAATGACCCCAGAAGTGTTCTGAAGTTAAATGAAGCGTTGTGGAGGCGCTGTAGAGACGACGGTGTGAACAGATGATTACAGTAGAGCTCACAAAGGGGAGGGCGGGGCTCCGCTGGCAGGAATAACAGGAGAGAACGAGGAAAAACGTATTGGAGCTGTTATACATCAAGACACCCGCTCTCTCAGTCCCAATTTCTGTAACAATATTCCTGTCTCTCTCCATTCCAATCACTGTCTGTTCCTCTCCATGTCTGTCTCTCTCCATGTCTCTGTCTCTCTCTATGTCCCTCCATGTCTCTGTCTCTCCATGTCCCTCCATGTCTCTGTCCTTCGCCATGTCCCTCCATGTCTGTATCTCTCCATGTCTCTGTCTCTCTCCATGTCTCTGTCCTTCTCCGTGTTTCTATCTCTATGTCCCTCCATGTCTCTCTCTCTTCATGTCTCTGTCTCTCCATGTCCCTCCATGTCTCTGTCTCTGTGTCTCTCCATGTCCCTCCATGTCTGTATCTCTCCATGTCTCTGCGCAGAGGTTCTGCACAGAGGCGGATGCCAGGAATGTTCTCCAGTGTCTGAAGCAGAACAAGAACAGTGAGCTGATGGACCCCAAGTGTAAACAAATGATCACCAAGAGACAGATCACCCAGAACACAGGTACAGAGAACACCAGAACATAGAGAACATCCAGAACACAGGTACAGAGAACAGCAGAACACAGGTACACGAAGAACAACCAGAACACAGATACATGGGTCTGTTAGCTAGTTAGCAGTTAGTTATTCTATTACATTTTAATTAATGGTGTCTTATCATTATCCTTCAACAACCCCTGCATTTCCATCAGGCCTATTGTCGGAGAACCATTAAAATCCTTAAAATACGTTCACTGTCTGACCTTCACAATATCCAGACGAGGGGAGTTCATTGCTCAGCTCAGTCTGAGTGGTCGGCCCACTCTGTAGGCAGCGCCCACCAGACCCACCAAATCCACACTCGTAGAACACAAAGAAATCCCTCAAAGTACAAACACATGAAGAGCATCTCAGTCAGCATGAGCCAAGTGAACGCACCGCCGAGGAAATCACTCCGAACGACACTCCACATTGAATAACCCCCTCACCCCCCCTCACCCCTCTCACCCCTCTCCACCCCCCCCTCACAGACTACCGGCTGAACCCTGTTCTGCGGAAGGCGTGCCGTGCCGACATCCCAAAGTTCTGCCAGCCGGTCCTGAACAAGGCCAGCGACGACACGGAGCTGGAGGGTCGGGTCATCAGCTGCCTGAAGCTGAAGTACGCAGACCAGGTGAGTCCAGCGGCTCGACCCCCTGGGGCCTGGAGGTTCTGTAGGCCCGCGGGGTTACAGGGCGGGGCCTGGAGGTTCTGTAGGCCCGCGGGGTTACAGGGCGGGGCCTGGAGGTTCTGTAGGCCCGCGGGGTTACAGGGCGGGCCTGGAGGTTCTGTAGGCTCGTGGGGTTACAGGGCGGGGTGTGGAGGTTCTGTAGGCTCGGCCCGCGGGGTTACAGGGCAGGCCTGGAGGTTCTGTAGGCCCGCGGGGTTACAGGGCAGGCCTGGAGGTTCTGTAGGCCCGCGGGGTTACAGGGTGTGTGTGTTTTGGTGCCACGCTAATGCTGTTCATGGTGTGTGTGTGTGTGTGTGTGTGTGTCTGTGTGTGTGTGTTTGTGTGTGTGTGTCTGTGTCTGTGTGTGTCTGTGTGTGTGTGTTTGTGTCTGTGTGTGTGTGTGTGTCTGTGTGTGTCGTCCAGAGGCTGTCTCCAGACTGCGAGGACCAGATCAGAGTGATTCTCCAGGAGTCTGCACTCGACTACAGACTGGACCCACAGCTCCAGATGCACTGCACGGATGAGGTACACACGTGAGGAGAACACACGATGAAAGCGTGTTATACAAAATACACTTTTTGTGGGCCGCACAAAAATAGCATCCTGCCTCTCCTATCCCCTTGTCCCCTACCCCCTTGCCTCCTCCCCCTCTAGATCTCCAGGCTGTGTTCAGAGGAGGCTGCAGCCCAGGAGCAGACCGGTCAGGTGGAGGAGTGTCTCAAGGTCAACCTGCTGAAGATCAAACAGGAAGCCTGCAAGAAGGTATCCACACACACACACACACACGCACACACACACACACACACACACACACACACGCACACTGTGGCCGTCTGGGTTCCTTTGCTAACTCCACCTCCATGTGCTGGGCGTCTCCTCCTCTCCCAGGAGGTGCTGAACATCCTGAAGGAGAGCAAGGCGGACATCTTCGTGGACCCTGTGCTGCACACGGCCTGCGCCCTGGACCTCAAGCTCCACTGTGCAGCCATCACTCCAGGCCGTGGACGCCGTCAGTGACCCTCGCAACGCACACACCCTTTATCTCCTCGCTCTGTCTGTCTTTATTTACCTTCTGTTGTGTCCCTCTTTCTATCCTCTCCCCGCCATTTCTCCCCCTCTGTCTTCCCTCTCCTCCCTCCCTCTGTCTTCTTTCTCCTCCCTCTCCCTCTGTCTCCCTCTCTCCTCCCTCTCTCTGTCTTCCCTCTCCTCCCTCTCTCTGTCTTCTCTCTCCTCCCTCTCCCTCTGTCTTCTCTCTCCTCCCTCCCTCTGTCTTGTCTCTCTCCTCCCCTTCCCTCTGTCCAGAGATGTCTTGTCTCATGGAGGCCCTCCAGGACAAGAGGGTTCGCTTGCAGCCCGAGTGCAGGAAGCTTCTTCAGGACCGCATTGACATGTGGAGCTACGCTGCTAAGGTAAGGAAGGACAGAGGGTAAAGGAAGGACAGGAAGGACAGAGGGTAAAGGAAGGACAGGAAGGACAGAGGGTAAAGGAAGGACAGGAGGTAAAGGAAGGACAGGAGGTAAAGGAAGGACAGAGCGGTAAAGGAAGGACAGAGGGTAAATGAAGGACAGAGGGTAAAGGAAGGACAGGAGGTAAAGGAAGGACAGAGGGTAAAGGAAGGACGGGGTGAACCCAACCAGAAGAGACACCATGCTGCCAATGGGATCTTTCAGTTTTATCATTAGTATTTTCTTTTGTACTTACTACTTCAATGATAACTTTATTATTTAAGGATCCCCACAGTGAAATACTACTTTTGTTCATTAGCTTTCACTTGAGCCGTTGTGTTGTTTTGGGTCGGGTGGGTTATTGTACCTCACCAACTTTAGCTCGAGGGGAAGTCTCACTCTGAAGTCTCACTCTGAAATCTCACTCTAAAGTCTCACTCTGAAGTCTCACTCTAAAGTCTCACTCTAAAGTCTCACTCTGAAGTCTCACTCTAAAGTCTCACTCTGAAGTCTCACTCTGAAGTCTCACTCTAAAGTCTCACTCTAAAGTCTCACTCTGAAATCTCACTCTAAAGTCTCACTCTGAAGTCTCACTCTGAAGTCTCTCTCTAAAGTCTCACTCTGAAATCTCACTCTGAAGTCTCACTCTGAAGTCTCACTCTGAAGTCTCACTCTGAAGTCTCACTCTAAAGTCTCACTCTGAAGTCTCACTCTGAAGTCTCACTCTAAAGTCTCACTCTGAAGTCTCACTCTGAAGTCTCACTCTGAAGTCTCACTCTGAAGTCTCACTCTGAAGTCTCACTCTGAAGTCTCACTCTAAAGTCTCACTCTGAAATCTCACTCTAAAGTCTCACTCTGAAGTCTCACTCTGAAATCTCGTGGGAGTTGAGTTGTTAGTTGTGTTGCAAAATAACAAACAGACCAGCTGCAGCGAAAGCTAAAGACATAAGTTGTACATCTCTGGAGCCCTTACCATCGCTCACCAAATACCTAACCTTAACCATCTCTACACGAATACCTTAACTTAACCATCTCTCTCCAAATACCTAAACTTAACCATCTTTAAACTAATACCTTAACTTACACATCTCTAAACATATACCTAACCCTAACCATCTCTCCACGAATACCTAAACTTAACCATCTCTCACCAAATATCTAAACTTAACCATGTTTTGCCAGAACATGAATCCCCATGAGTTCCCATTCGCTCGTGACACCATGCAGGAAATGTTCCAGAACACTGCATGGGAAGTGTTGCAAACGGAACCCAGAGGGACCCAACAGTGCTGAAGGTGTTCTTTTTAAGAGCGGTGTGCTCAATAAAACTGCAGATGTTGAATGCTGGAGTATCTCCTCTCTAAAGGCTACCACGAAAGGGTCATAGAACGCAGAACTTCAGAAGTTATGCATTGTGTTTTCATTGTTTCCAAATCACTTTTTCCCCACCTTACCAAGTTATGGTCCTCTGCTGCACTCTGTCGACACACACCAACACTGTTCATGTACCCCAGACCCCTCTGGTGGAGTTGTAGACCAGATGTAGAGCTGTGTGGCCCACCACAGACCATCTCCTCTTCTCCTCCAGGTGGCGCCAGCTGAGGGCTTCTCTGACCTGGCCGTGCAGGTGATGACCTCACCCTCAAAGAACTACATCCTGTTGATGATGGCAGGGGGTGTGTGTGTCCTGTTCCTGATGGGTCTGCTCTGTGGCCGCATCACCAAGCGTGTCACCCGAGAACTGAAGGACAGGTAGACGGGGGGCGCCTCCCCCCCCCCCCACCCCCCCCCCCCCCCCCCCCCCCCCCGCTGTGTCCCTGCCCACCCTCCTCCTCCTCCTCTTCCTGCTCCTGCTCCTCCTCCTCCTCCTCCTACTCTTCCTGCTCCTCCTCCTCCTCCATCACAGAACCCGGGTTCTCTTTGGGTTTCCTGTTCCTCTGTTCTGGTTCTGTCCCCCGGCCATCACTACAACCCACCGTTTCTGTTCTGCATTTCTGGGGTGGAGTGTGGGCTTCCTTCAGCCGCCTGGGTGATGGGAGGATTCCTCTGTTGTGGAGCGACAGGCTGACTGAGGTCTGGATGTCCCCTCACAAGAGGAGTGGCTTTGGGCCGAGATGAACCGTTTGGCTTGAAGGCGTCTGTTCCTGTTCTCCTCATGGAGCCCAGCCTCGCTCTCCCTCACCGTCTGGGTTTAAAATAGGAGCAGGAGATGAAGTCCGTCCCACTGCCAGCTGAAGACGCAGAACAAGATTGTGCTGTGGAAACGTTTGTTGAATCGCTGCACTTTTTCTTTCTTTTTTTAAACCATATTTATTATTTGTGTGTGATTTTTCTTTTCTTTTCTTTTGTCCTCAACACAATGTTTGTGGACGTGTGAAGGGGTGAGGGTGGTGAAGGGGTGAGGGTGGTGAAGGGGTGACCAGGCACCAGGCTGGAGAGGCTCAGTCAGGAAGATCCACATGCTTCATGCTTTCGCTCAATTCACTCTCTCACATCTAACAGCCACTTGGTAACAACATGAAGGAACTGAGCAGCTTGGAGCACACAGTAGAGCCCGTGGACGCTACACAGGCTGATGCATGTGTCTCTACAGGCCTCGTAGCCAGCGGCCACACACACTCACCACAGCGGTAGTTGTTTTGTTCTGAGACAGCAGCCTGTTGTCAACCAGTCCCTGATTTAATAACGAGGTTTAATAGCGACAGGCAGGTGCAACACTGGCCAAGACCTGCTGGGATGTCAACCTTACTACTGAGATCCATGGCAAAGACCTGCTGGGATGTCAACCTTACTACTGAGATCCATGGCAAAGACCTGCTGGGATGTCAACCTTACTACTGAGATCCATGAAGCTAATGTCAGATCTAATATATTGTGAAGGAATATATCGTTGTTCAAATGTGTTATTATTTAATGCTTCATGTGTGGTGGAGGCTGATCATGGTCCTCACATCACTGGTGACCACACTGGGTCTTCAGACCGGGAGGTGTGTGTGTGTGTGTGTGTGTGTGTGTGTGTGTGTGTGTGTGTGTGTGTGTGTGTGTGTGTGTGTGTTTGTGTGTGTGTGTGTGTTTGTGTGTGTGTGTTTGTGTGTGTGTGTGTGTACGTGCGTGAGCCACAACACAGTTCAGGTGGTTCACAGGTTGGCTGGACAGTGATGAACTAAGGACCTCATTTTAGTTCCCTGAAAGACAAAAAAAAGTTGAATGCTCACATAAATTTTTGAAATGTCCCCGACAAATAACTGGAATCTTCTTTTAGCTTTTTTTTCTTTTTTTTTGTAATAACACAAAAATCGGGGACTTTGTTGCCTAAAACCTGAATGAGTGACTGGTACAGTGACTTGGTACAGTGACGTACAATCACTCACAGTGACTTGGTACAGTGACTGGTACAGTGACTTGGTACAGTGACGTACAATCACTCACAGTGACTTGGTACAGTGACTGGTACAGTGGCTTACAATGACGTCGTCACTCAGTGACTGGTACAGTGACTTGGCACAGTCACTCACAGTGACTGGTAGTGAGTCACAGTGACAGGTACAGTGACGTACAGTCACTCACAGTGACTGGTACAGTGACTCACAGTGACTCACAGTGACTGGTACAGTGACCGGTACAGTGACGTACAGTCACTCACAGTGACTGGTGCAGTGACTCACAGTGACTTGGTACAAAGTCCTCTTGTGTTGGTGGGACATGTTATAATGCATTAATACAGAGAGGGAGAAAATCACAGCTGAGCTGTATGAAGGATAAAGACAGGAACCAGTTGGGGTTCTTACACTGCGGAAAAGCTAAATATCCTGAATGACCTAATGAATGACAAGTCAAGCACTAAGCCATTGAGATGATTTAGTTGTTATTCTATTATCTGTTGCCAATGCCATATGTTTGAGATCAACAATGTAATTTTTGCAATTTTTGGTATTTATCTCATGTCCTAAAAAGAGTTGCCAGGTGATTTCTCTTGCTGGAGGTGCCCTAATGCTTGGTGTGTCCACACATTGATCAATATTTCATATCCTATCAAACCAGTGTCCATCTTTACACCTGGTTCAATCCAAGACTTCTGCTTTGGTGGCATGCTGGTATTGATTTCAGAACTACATTAGATGTCAATATTCCCAATAATTCAAAGTGCATCACTTAGTACAAACCCGTTGGACAAAATCTAAATACAGGAAATGTCAAATTCCTGGCATGTGACCCACAATGTGATTCCCATATTGTTTGCCGATCCCAGTTTGTTCCACCCCTAAACTGTTGAAAGTGCATTATGAATGAATGAATGAAAATGTTCATATTCCCTCAAAGCAGTGAACGCTGAATGCTGCTCAGTGTTGGTCTGTGATGGAGGAACCGCATCACCAGAACCACGCAGTAAAACTAATGTAGGCTTCAGGTTGAGAGCTTATTGGCGTGTGCTACAGGTTATAAGTTGGGTAGCCAGACATGGTAACACCAAGTGGATTACTGCCAGCAGACGAAGCTGAGTGGGGCTTCAGTGTCCAGAAGATGGTACCTTTCTCCTTCAGTTTGCTGGTTGAAAAGTACCAGCACACGTTTTTGTTCCGCACACAAAATGGTTAACATAGAGTGAAGATCTTGTCGATGCATCCATATGTTTCAATACAAATACTGTGTACATTGTACTGCTGCCCACAATTTATACCGCTTTCAGATTGACCACTTAAGGTTTACCTGAGTAAGGTTTACTTGTGAAAGGGGAAAGAAGCGATTGATTATTGTGAATTAAGCGCTTGGTGCATGTGACAGAAGTGGTCTGAAGGAAAGCTTACGGTCAAAACTAATTGACTAAAAGACTTCATAGATCTTTATTCCAGATTTGTTTTTTCTTGTTTGGAGAGATATGATCACATGTGTCTGCTAAAAGTGAGTACAGATGCTTTATGATCGCGATGACGAATAATTTTACATCTTCCTCTGTAAAAAGGTTATGGGTGTGCAATTTATTTTGGTTTTGAGATAATGCCATGTAATATTGAGGTAACAGATTTAACATTGTGAGATTTAATTTTGCTGTACATATAAAATTTGTGGATTTAATAAAATTGTCTGCAGATTTTCATATTTTGGCCTTGTCTTGAGTCATATGTTGAATACACAATATTATTGTAATTATAATAAACATCCATCTGTCTGCAGTTTTTTTTTCAAACTGGTGAACAAAAGCAATTTTCCTCGTGTAGTACAAAGCTACAGTATATATCAAGCATGTGCAGTATATAGTATATATCATAATATATATATATATATAATATATATATAGTAGTATATGTATACAAAAGAAAACATGTCCATTTTTTTAAAGTATATTTAATAAACATTTCACATGGTGTATAAAAGAGTGACTAAAAAAATGTGATCACTTTTACTTACTTTTTATCCATCACAGGACCTTTAGTATAAAGATCGATATAAATAAAAACATAATTTTCCTCTGTGGTCTCATTGGTTTACCAGAAATGCTTTTTGAAATTTTGTCAACTTTTCAAAAGACATACATTTTCCAAAATACATGTTTAGGGTCCTTTAAAGGTCCAGGTCCTAGCTTAACTGAAACATCAAGCAAATACAACGTTAATTATGACGTATGAATTTGTCAAACTTCCGTCAACCTGTTCTTCTGAACAGCATTGAGTGAACAGGCGCGTGGCACCAAGTAGACAACACAGCCCTCAGTCTGCTGGAACCAACAAGCATCGCTTATTGTGGACCGAGTGGAGAACCTAACAGCGGATCGCCACGCAAGACCTTGGGATCAAACGTCTCACCACAAAGACAACAGCGCCGCTGTTCAAAAAGATTTGGTTGGTGCCGGCGGGCAAAATGCTTTTGGGCAGAATCGGTACAGGGAAGAGATTCTGACGAAAGATATCGGTGACTGAGGTTCTGGTGAAGCCAGGAGACACGGTTCTGCTGGTTTGAATACCGTGCCGGGTTGTCCTTGGTGTAGAAAGGCTTTGATGACAAAAGGTCTCTAGTCTCTAGCGGGCCAGAAGCTGCATCTGTGTGTACAGCCTCTCTCGATGAATACTGCATTCCATCTCCACAGGGGAGGAGGTTTGGTGCTCACTGGTTCTACAAAGCTTACCTAGAACATCTTCAGAGACTAAAACACTGAGCCTTTCTATCTGATTAGTACAGACAGAAATATCCATTAAAACCACTAAGTTTAGGTCCTTAATGTCCTTCTCTTGTAGCTAAACATCGATGCAAAAAAAAAAAAACACTTGTATTTTATATTGTTTAACACTTGAGAAGCCAACAAAGCGATATCAGATCCTAATACCAGAGGGAACCGTGGGATTCAATAGCCTTTAGGAGGTGAGATGGAGGGCTAACATCATCTGAGTCTCATGGATGGACTACTCTCCCAGCTCCACACACCTGTCCTCTCCCAGCAGATGGGGCTGAGGCCTGAAGACACTGGACATGCTACCTAAGATGAATACTTCTTTTGTAAATGAACATCATCCCCATAAAGACACAATGCAACATTTTTTTGCAATACAAGAATTAAGAGCAGGCTGGGAGGGGGTCTGGGGTTACATGAATGTTTGAGGATTCTAACATCCTTTACAAATGTCTGATGAAATGACCCCATGATGAATTATCTTTGAAATTCACAATTATTTACGACAATTACAACACAGTCACCTACCAAATGTTGCATCACAAAATGTTACATTTATTGTGGAGCTACTGAGCAAAGGGCACAATAAGGGGTTTTAAGATGACAGCACCTCATTGTGGACGTGTTCCCAACACCACCCTTACTGTGGACATGGTACCAACACCACCCTCACTGTGGACGTGGTACCAACACCACCCTTACTGTGGACATGGTACCAACACCACCCTCACTGTGGACGTGGTACCAACACCACCCTCACTGTGGACGTGGTACCAACACCACCCTTACTGTGGACGGGGTCCCAACACCACCCTTACTGTGGACGTGGTACCAACACCACCCTTACTGTGGACGTGGTACCAACACCACCCTCACTGTGGACGTGGTACCAACACCACCCTCACTGTGGACGTGGTACCAACACCACCCTTACTGTGGACGTGGTCCCAACACCACCCTTACTGTGGACGTGGTCCCAACACCACCCTTACTGTGGACGTGGTACCAACACCACCCTTACTGTGGACGGGGTACCAACACCACCCTTACTGTGGACGTGGTACCAACACCACCCTTACTGTAGACGTGGTCCCAACACCACCCTTACTGTGGACGTGGTACCAACACCACCCTTACTGTGGACGTGGTCCCAACACCACCCTTACTGTGGACGTGGTCCCAACACCACCCTTACTGTGGACGTGGTCCCAACACCACCCTCACTGTGGACGTAGTACCAACACCACCCTCACTGTGGACGTGGTACCAACACCACCCTCACTGTGGACGTGATACCAACACCACCCTCACTGTGGACGTGGTCCCAACACCACCCTCACTGTGGACGTGGTCCCAACACCACCCTTACTGTGGACGGGGTACCAACACCACCCTTACTGTGGACGTGGTACCAACACCACCCTCACTGTGGACGTGGTACCAACACCACCCTCACTGTGGACGTGGTCCCAACACCACCCTTACTGTGGACATGGTACCAACACCACCCTCACTGTGGACGTGGTCCCAACACCACCCTTACTGTGGACGTGGTCCCAACACCACCCTTACTGTGGACGTGGTGCCAACACCACCCTTACTGTGGACGTGGTACCAACACCACCCTCACTGTGGACGTGGTGCCAACACCACCCTTACTGTGGACGGGGTCCCAACACCACCCTTACTGTGGACGGGGTCCCAACACCACCCTCACTGTGGACGTGGTCCCAACACCACCCTTACTGTGGACGTGGTACCTACGTCACCATGAATAGAAAAGGGACAAACAGGAACAGACCTTGGAAAATCTAAACACCAATACAATTAGAGTTACTGAATACAAGTAGCTTTGGAGCCTTTATCGGGTAAATTAGTGTCATACTTTTGACACCGACTTAAAAAAGCATTTGGATGTTTCACTTTGGAATTAAACGTGCACAATAAAGAATGGAAAAGGCTGCACTTGAATAAGTGTGAATGTTGCCAGATGTTCTCCAGGAGGACATGTTGCCAGATGTTCTCCAGGAGGACAGGGGGTACAGCACCCTGGAAGGCTGGCTCTCTCAGTAAGGAAGGAGGAGGATCCTTTAATACTCAAAACATTAAAAAAGGTCAAATAGCTGCCCTGGTTAACACATCATAAGCACCGACGCAACGTCTTTAGATGAATAATGTCTTCAGATGAACGTCTTCAGATGAACGTCTTCAGATGAATCACATCTTCAGATGAACAACGTCTTCAGATTAGTCACATCTTCAGATGAACGTCTCAGATGAACGTCTTCAGATGAACGTCTTCAGATGAATCACATCTTCAGATGAACGTCTAAGATGAACGTCTTCAGATGAACAACATCTTCAGATGAACGTCTTCAGATGAACAACGTCTTCAGATGAACAACGTCTTCAGATGAACAACGTCTTCAGATGAACGTCTTCAGATGAACAACGTCTTCAGATGAACGTCTTCAGATGAATACAACATCACATGAAGTAGACATGGACGTGAACAAACGTCTCTAACATGAAGGAGTACAAAATGAAGACCTGTCTTTATATCTAAAAGTAGAAAGTTGCCGGAGGAGAGCTGGTCTCGGCATGCCCTTCGTCCTCTGTGAGGAGGAGGAGCGGCCATCTTGTGACGTCCTTCCTCGGTGTTCTCAGTCGGTGAAGCGCTGGCAGGCCTTCTTCCAGCGGCAGGCCGTGCACCACTGGTCCCGGTGCTCGATCCCGTACACCTTACGGCACTTCTTGGCCTCACCGCGCACGCGCCTGGGGGGGGGGGGAGGTCCATGGTTACATACAGACAGACGTCTTGCAGCCTCCGGGATTCCAAATCAATTCATTTCCTGCAATGAGTCTCTCATCTCGTTTGGTTTGACGTACGCTGTCTCACACACACACACACACACACACAGCACTGAGGCCAGTCTGTGTGTGTGTGGGAGACAGGTCTGGGTTGTGAGACAGGTCTGTGGTATGAGACAGGTCTGTGGTGTGAGACAGGTCTGGGGTGTGAGACAGGTCTGTGGTGTGAGACAGGTCTGTGGTATGAGACAGGTCTGGGGTGTGAGACAGGTCTGTGGTGTGAGACAGGTCTGTGGTGTGAGACAGGTCTGGGGTGTGAGACAGGTCTGTGGTGTGAGACAGGTGGCCTGACCTGGTGGGCCAGTGGCAGCGGGGGGGGGAGGCGGGGGCCGTCCGGGCGGGGGCCTGCCTCTGGTTCCACTGCTCGCCCACGCTGACGGAACGCGGCCGGAAGGGTTCCAGCGCCCCCTGGAGAACAGAGGTGTTGGTTAGAACCCAGAACAGAGGAGTTGGTTAGAACCCAGAACAGAGGAGTTGGTTAGAACCCAGAACAGAGGTGTTGGTTAGAACCCAGAACAGAGGAGTTGGTTAGAACCCAGAACAGAGGAGTTGGTTAGAACCCACTCCAGAACAGAGGTGTTGGTTAGAACCCAGAACAGAGGAGTTGGTTAGAACCCAGAACAGAGGTGTTGGTTAGAACCCAGAACAGAGGAGTTGGTTAGAACCCAGAACAGAGGTGTTGGTTAGAACCCACTCCAGAACAGAGGAGTTGGTTAGAACCCAGAACAGAGGTGTTGGTTAGAACCCAGAACAGAGGAGTTGGTTAGAACCCACTCCAGAACAGAGGTGTTGGTTAGAACCCAGAACAGAGGTGTTGGTTAGAACCCAGAACAGAGGAGTTGGTTAGAACCCACTCCAGAACAGAGGTGTTGGTTAGAACCCAGAACAGAGGTGTTGGTTAGAACCCAGTCCACGGCCTACATACACACTCAGCTCCTGGGCCAGAGAGAACAACACATGGCGCGTGATTCTGCTTCATGTTTTTATGTTTCGGCTCCAGTGGCCAATTATGAATATTGCATGAAAATGAAGTAACGTGGATGTATGCATGCATGCATGTAATTGCATCCAGAAATGAATGCATGTTTGTGCACACCGTCTAAACATGCATGTTCGTTAAATTGATGAATGGTCTTTGTCTGATCTTGCTGCAGAGCAGCTGCCCTGCCCACCTCTTTGTCCACGTGTTGTTTACCACGCTGGAAAAAATACCCTGCAGTTACCGCCGCCCGCCAGCAGGTGGCAGAGCTCTGGGAGTGAGCAGGGCAACACGTTATGGAAAATGTGATCAAATCGGCAGGGGGATTGCCTAGATAATATCCAGGACATCCCATCTCTGGGGCAAGAGGGCTGCAAATCAGTCCTCCTGCAACAACCAGTCAGTGTTCCCTGGCACACCAACGGGGGGAACTGCCCCAGGAGAACTGCCCCAGGGGAACTGCCCCAGGGGAACTGCCCCAGGAGAACTGCCCCAGGAGAACTGCCCCAGGAGAACTGCCCCAGGGGAACTGCCCCAGGGGAACTGCCCCAGGAGAACTGCCCCAGGAGAACTGCCCCAGGGGAACTGCCCCAGGAGAACTGCCCCAGCACTGACTTTACATGCCTGCTCTGCAGTGAATTTAAGTTGTGGCCGAATGATTTGGAAAAATTACGATGGGATGAACAAAAGAAGCTTTGTTCATGTGAGGGTGTGTGTGTGTGTGTGTGTGTGTGTGTGTGTGTGTGTGGGGGGGGGGGGGGGCATGTGTGTGTGTGTGTGGGCGTGTGGGGGGGGGGGGCATGTGTGTGTGTGTGTGTGTGTGTGTGTGGGGGGGGGGGGGTGCGTGTTTGGGTGTGTGTGTGTGGGGGGGGGGGGTGCGTGTTTGGGTGTGTGTGGGGGCATGTGTGTGTGTGTGTGTGCGAGGAGGCGGAGATACAAGGTTTGTGTTCTGCTTTGTGGATATCGAAGGAAAACATCTTAAGAGAACGTCAGTAGTTCATATTAAGAGAACTTGAGTACTCCATATTAAGAGAAGTTGCAAAAGGAAAATGACCCAATATTTGGAAGGGTTTGAGGTCAAAGGTCAAAGGCAGCGTGGTCTTATGCAGTGTGTCTGGAGCCAGCACTCTGCCTGGTTATTTAGGGAGCCCAGCGTCATCTGGAGCACTTTGAGATTCCACACACGACCGCAAGCTGCAGCCGTGGGCCGACCACGCGGCTTCTCAGGAGGGGAGAACGTTCTTCATTGGTTTTGGTTTCCCTGCTCAACAGCTGAGATACGGCGTGTTTCACATGCACCTGCTGGGGACAAAGGAGCAGCTCACCTGTTTACTGTGGAGGCTGCTGGTGCTGCTGCTGGGCCAACACTGGGGCACTGGGCTGCAGGGGGGGGTCTGCTGGGCCGGGGGGGGGGCCTACAGACAACACATCACATCAGCCCTGCAGGCCCGGGACCCTCCTTCAGCACACCCTGGGGCTTATTGCCACACAGAAAACTTTCTCACCGCGCGTTCCTTTTGTTGTTAGCATCTTATCTCTGCTGTCCCAACGTTACACACGGAAATGAGGAATACGTTTTCAGATTAGCCTTGTGAAGCAAGTTTGATAAAACTGATGGAAATGTTGACCAGCTGCTGCTGAGCAAACACACTGAGCGATGAAATCAGCGCTGTTCTGTTAATGATTAGATCACTAGAGGACATTCAGAGTGATGATGATCACTACAGGACAGAGTGATGATGATCACTACAGGACAGAGTGATGATGATCACTACAGGACAGAGTGATGATGATCACTACAGGACAGAGTGATGATGATCACTACAGGACAGAGTGATGATGATCACTACAGGACATTCAGAGTGATGATGATCACTACAGGACAGAGTGATGATGATCACTACAGGACAGAGTGATGATGATCACTACAGGACATTCAGAGTGATGATGATGATCACTACAGGACATTCAGTGATGATGATCACTACAGGACATTCAGACTGATGATGATGATCACTACAGGACAGAGTGATGATGATCACTACAGGACATTCAGTGATGATGATCACTACAGGACATTCAGACTGATGATGATGATCACTACAGGACAGAGTGATGATGATCACTACAGGACATTCAGACTGATGATGAGTCTTTACACTTCTGCGACTCCTTCGCCGACACTTCAACTAGGTTGCAAAGAAATGCGTAGATTATTCATCCGTTCATCCGTTCATGTTGTCAGGGTTCAGACCAGCGTGTGGACCAGAGGCCTACCTGGTAGGAGTGCTCTGACTGGACTTGCCAGAGGCTGCTTCCAGAACCGGAGGGGGCCGACTTGCTGAGCAGAGCGGCTGGCAGACCCTCGGACCCGGGGGGTCTGGGCGGGGCCCCGTCTCCCGGGGGGGCGGGGCCAGGGCAGGAGGCCGGGGGCGGGGGGGAGGGGGGCGCCCAGGGCGTGCAGGGCGGCGTGACAGGGCTGAAGCTGAGCAGGGGGCCGGGGGGCGGGGTGCGGCCCTGAGGATCCCTCTGGTGGACCTCCGTGTAGTAGAAGTCCTCCTCGCTGCGCCAGCAACGCTCGTGCTCCCCGTTGGACCTGAGCAACGGGCACAGGGAGACCCAGTGAGACCCAGTGAGACCCAGGAGACCCAGTGAGACCCAGTGAGACCCAGGAGACCCAGTGAGACCCAGTGAGACCCAGTGGGACCCAGGGGGACCCAGTGAGACCCAGGAGACCGACTGAGACCCAGTCTGGTCCGCATGGACGAGAAGATAGCCGGTCCAAATACAGCACACGGTCAAACTGTGTGTGTGTGTGTGTGTGTGTGTGTGTGCGTGCCTCACCCCAGGTGCAGTGTGCGTACGTGCCTCTTGATTCCCACCACGGACGTGAGGATCTTTCCACAGGTGGGCCACAGACATCTGTAGGCCACCTTCATGGAGTTCTGGGGGCGACAGCCAGAAAGATGAGCCGGCGGTGGTGGAGAAACATCTCCTACACCTTCCCCACACCTGATCCTCTCCTCACCTTGCGTTTCCTGGGCGCCGGCTCCTCAAACAGGACCCGCTCCAGCTCCATGTCCAGTCCCTCATCGGGGGGCGTGGCCAGGCCGCTGTCCGCCTCCATGATTGGCGGCGAGGGGGCGGGGCTTCCGTTGCTATGGCCGACGCTCCAGTAGCCACTGCTGCCGCTGTCTGAGAGCTCGCCACCAGCACCCTCCATGCCCAGGGCTGGTGTTCACACGCACGCACACACGCACGCACACACACGCACACACACGCGCACGCACACACACACACGCACGCGCACACACACACGCACACACGCACACACAAAGACAATAAGAATATGTAGGACTATCGTCCTACGACTATCGTCCTACGACTATCGTCCTACGACTCCAGGACCCCCCCTCTCCGCGGCCCTGAGCCTACCTGATGGCGTGTGTTTGGGGCTGTGCAGCCGAGGGCTGAAGGACAGGCTGCTGAGGACCATGGCTGCCATCAGCTCGTCCATATCCACCTCCTCTGCCCTCCTGTGGTTGGAGGAGAGGTAACAGTTACAGCAGCAGGTAACAGTGAGTGGTGGTGCCGGTCCGCTCCTTTTCAATGCTTTGTCAATTCAAAAGTCATCCAAGGTTCTACACTCAGACTGTGGATGACTTCATGCTGGACCACCAGAGTGTTCCCTGAGCCCTCCGGTCTGCACTCACCTCCCGGGGACGGCGATGCACGAGGACACGGTCCGGGCTCGCTGGGCGGGGCCGGGGGCAGGGCCGGGGGCGGGGCAGGTGGAGGTGGAGGGCAACGGGGAGGGGAGGAGGCGGGCGGAGGAGGGCGTGGTCCACACGTCCTCCGTCTTCCGCAGGACGTGGCGGGCCTGGTCGGGCAGGAACACCGTCACCTGGTGGTCCACGTGGTTGTGCTGCTCCACCACCCCGGGACACTCCCGGCTGCCGCAGTGCACGTACACCTGGGGGGTACACATCACATGGATCACCCTGCACCTGGGGGGTACACATCACATGAGGATCACCCTGCACCTGGGGGGTCTACATCACATGGATCACCCTGCACCTGGGGGGTACACATCACATGAGGATCACCCTGCACCTGGGGGGTACACATCACATGAGGATCACCCTGCACCTGGGGGGTCTACATCACATGGATCACCCTGCACCTGGGGGGTCTACATCACATGAGGATCACCCTGCACCTGGGGGGTACACATCACATGAGGATCACCCTGCACCTGGGGGGTCTACATCACATGAGGATCACCCTGCACCTGGGGGGTCTACATCACATGAGGATCTCCCTGCACCTGGGGGGTCTACATCACATGAGGATCACATTGCACCTGGGGGGTCTACATCACATGAGGATCACCCTGCACCTGGGGGGTCTACATCACATGAGGATCACCCTGCACCTGGGGGGTCTACATCACATGAGGATCACCCTGCACCTGGGGGGTCTACATCACATGAGGATCACCCTGCACCTGGGGGGTCTACATCACATGAGGATCACACTGCACCTGGGGGGTCTACATCACATGAGGATCACCCTGCACCTGGGGGGTCTACATCACATGAGGATCACCCTGCACCTGGGGGGTCTACATCACATGAGGATCTCCCTGCACCTGGGGGGTCTACATCACATGAGGATCACCCTGCACCTGGGGGGTCTACATCACATGAGGATCACCCTGCACCTGGGGGGTCTACATCACATGAGGATCACCCTGCACCTGGGGGGTCTACATCACATGAGGATCTCCCTGCACCTGGGGGGTCTACATCACATGAGGATCACCCTGCACCTGGGGGGTCTACATCACATGAGGATCACCCTGCACCTGGGGGGTCTACATCACATGAGGATCACACTGCACCTGGGGGGTCTACATCACATGAGGATCACACTGCACATGGGGGGTCTACATCACATCAGGATCACCCTGCACCTGGGGGGTCTACATCACATGAGGATCACCCTGCACCTGGGGGGTCTACATCACATGAGGATCACCCTGCACCTGGGGGGTCTACATCACATGAGGATCACCCTGCACCTGGGGGGTCTACATCACATGAGGATCACCCTGCACCTGGGGGGTCTACATCACATGAGGATCTCCCTGCACCTGGGGGGTCTACATCACATGAGGATCACCCTGCACCTGGGGGGTCTACATCACATGAGGATCACCCTGCACCTGGGGGGTCTACATCACATGAGGATCTCCCTGCACCTGGGGGGTCTACATCACATGAGGATCACCCTGCACCTGAGGGGTCTACATCACATGGATCACCCTGCACCTGGGGGGTCTACAGTCCATGGAGAGCTTTGCAGGACACACTTAAGAATTTGGGGGGACAGAAACGCGAGACATGTCCAGTTGGATTGCTTGTTGGTGAGGCTATTTCCAGCGGTACTGGGTGGTTCCCCCAGTGTGTGGAGACAGTGACCTAATGGTGGCTGAATGGGAGGCTGCTGCCAGCACTGGGAGCACTGGTCCTGATGGCTCTGGCCTCCCAGTCGTTTGGAGCCGGAAACTGTTGAATGTCCAATAAGTTTAGAGTTTAAACTGCAGGCTCTGTCATGGAGGTGTGTGTCTTTATGAGACACACAGCAGCACCATGCAGCTATAAATGTGACCTTCAGACTTGATGGTGGGACCTTGCTGGGGGTCATCATCAGCACACTTCCAAAGTGCTTCATCATGACGTTCCTCTACCTCCCCAAACCAGCGGCCAGACACTGGGTAACAAACCCCTTGGAGTTTCTCAACAATGCATGACTGCACAAAGACAAACTCTTTACTTTTTTATGTAACAGTTCAACATTTTTATCTGTCCTGCTCCAAAACGATGTTTGAATACAATGTCTTGTCCTCATTGTGGTGATAATGTGTGGTGATGTTTACATGTTGGCAGCCCTGGACAGAGTGCGTCTGAGGAATGGACACAGCGTTTCGTCTTCGGTGGAGATTTCCACGCCCTCTGGAAGGATGTGGACCGAGCAGTGAGACGACAGCCGTTTGGGGAGGAGTGCGTTTGTTCTCGCCCTCTCTCCCTCCCTCGGGTCATTTTGGACATTCAGACTTTCAAAAGCTGCGGGCCGCTTTAAGTATCTAAGAAGCCAGGGGAACGTGCATCAGGTCCACCCAGACACACAACCGCTCTCACCTTCTGTCCAGGGTGCAGTTTGATCAGCCCCGCGGCCGTCGCTGATGGAGGTCCCGGCCTGGTTGCCACGGTCACCGGGCCAGCGCCTCCCCCTCCCTCCGGGGGTCCCCCTCCCTCTGGGGGTCCCCCTCCCTCCGTCACACAGGTGGGGCTCACCAGCGCCCCTAGCGTGGAGCGCTTGCCCAAGCGGATCTTAGGCAGCATGGTGGTCTGTCTGGTCTGGGCTGTCTGGGCTGGTCTGTCAGCTCTGTTCGGTCCGGTCCGGTCTGGTCCGGTCCGGCCCGGTCTATCTGGTCTGGTCTATCTGGGCCCGGAGGTCCCTGGACTTAGTTTGTCCACTTGGCTGGTGTGGTTGATGAAACAGTTCCCTGCTGGATTCTCTTGCTCATCAGAAGGAGTCACAAAGTTTCTGGAGGACAGGAGAACAGAGTGAGGTTGGGCTCAGGATGGCCTGAACAGACAACACTCTGCAGGGCTACAGAGCGCCTGTAATGAGGGGTGACATTCAGGGCACACCGACAGTGTTGTGACTCTATGGTCCTACAGAAAACACTGCAGTAATTTACAGTTCGGCCCAAGGGGAGCAGGATCTGGTGGGCTGAGTGCCCCTATCCTGTTACCCATAAGGAGCACAGAGACTTGATGGGTGGGATTGGATGGGGGGGGGGCAGAGAGAGGGGGAGAGGGGAGACAAAGGTTGAGTGAGGGACATTAAAGAGAAAGGGAGGGAGAGCGGAATGGTAACAGTGAGGACTCCCTGCGTCCCCCTCCCCCTTCGAAAGGTCCAGTGAGGAGTGGGAAACACAGCTGGGACGCATGGCAACGAGCTTTTATTTTACCAAACTAAGAACATCCAAAAAAAAAACATCTGCACGTTTGCACATGACATATATTGCTGATCATTTTAAAGAATAACGAATATGAAAAGAATATTAAATACAACACATAATCCTCCTCAATGTTTATCTAAATTGATCATCTCGCTCCAGTCTCTCAACTCTACACTATTTGCGAGAAAAACGATGACAGAAGTACTTTTAATTCCATTCGTTAACTCGACATTATAAAGCGGGCTATTAACCGAAGCCCAACTCCGTAAATCTCTCCACGCTGACGGAACGGGCAGCCTGTGTGACGGGAGGCCCCGCCCCCTGGAGGCCGGCCCCGCCCCCTGGCGGCTGGCCGCGGAGCGACGCAGCCGCTGAAGGCTCCTGAAGGCTCCTTACTGTCCATTGTGTTTCCTTCACAACAAAGTGAGAGGCCACTGAGAAATCTCCCGTAAAAGGCATGCATGACATACAATAAAGGTACAAGAAGCCGCAGACATGTATTGCACAATACACTGGAGTTACGTGTGCTGCAGGATCCTGAAGTGTAATTAGTTTCTTGTTAAGTTGACTGAATATCGGAGTGAACCGTGCAGTAAACGGAGTGAACATCTGAACTCCTCCACAGGCTCACCGCACAACCAACCACTGCCCATGCATTTTGGTCAATAGCATAAAAATACCCCAACGGAGGAAAGAATGGCGTTTCAAAAGGTCGCATATCCATCGCTCAAAGTCATATTTCACTGTTCCGCCAGCTTTTTGACGTTACAACCCAGAAGAGCCACAGATTTATGCAGAAAAACAACCCAAAAGTTCCGCTGATTCGTACACTCACCTCTGTCAGCGCGCGCACACCCCCCAGACTGTGACCGGCTGCGGCTCGCGCTGCTGCTTCTGTTCTGCCTGGAGCTGGCGGGGCGGCGCCAAACCCCGGAGCAGGACCTCCCGGAGGAACGGAACGACCGCTTTCTGATCATAAACTAAAGGCTTCTTGCACAAAAGCTTGATAAAACCAGGAACAATAATACAATTTCACGAAGCACCGTGAACTAATATTATTATTAGGTGTTCGCATAGTCACGCAATCTTGTTCGGTTCGGTGAGCAGCGTAGCGAGATCCTTCTGTCCGCGTTTTCCGGAGTGTCTCTTCAAACGGTTTGCAGGACTTGTAGTAAACAAGTGACCACGTGGGGAGCAGACCAGCGCCCATTGGCTGATTTCGGCTCTCAGCGCACACACCCCACTCAGAACTTGTTTACAGAGTTGGAGCAGAGAAAGGCCCACCATAACCATATGTAATGGGGGGGTTGCACTGCCAGTTCTATTAAATTGCTTGTGTAATGTGAATAATTGCGAGTTGTTGGTTCCTACAAATGCATGGCTATTTTGGAGTCGTCGTATACGCTGTTTTTGAGCGACCCAACCTTGGTATACATACAAAAAACAAAGAGCATTCTCTAGATGTCCACGGGCAGCCTTGACGTCGTCTGGGATAGACAGAAGGCGTGATGAGCGCTCTCAGAGCCACGCCCCCTCTCCTTGGGACTTGTTATGTGCTGCGCTGCACGCACACACACGCGGCTACTGTGCAATACGTGCACTACGTGTGGACTCCCACACACACACACACACACACACACACACCCCGAAGTGAAGTGTCGGGACTCGTAGTCACGCTTCAGCGCAGGGTGGGTGGTGATATCACACACAGTGGATGTTCGTATTGCTTTAGAAACAGAAGTAATCACGTGTCCCCGACAGGGTCGCTTTACTTGACTTTTTATACTTTTACATGACGTGACAAAAGTGGTCCGAGTCCCTCTATTGGAGCTAAATCTCTTGAGTCGACATGAGATTAGGCCTTTTTGTCCAGACGGATTACCAATCCACCTTTACATTGGGCACATAGATGCCCATTAGAGCTAACTAATCTTAAACCGACCTTCTGTCTAGTTCATGTATTTCCAGAATTAGGCTACTGCATAAATAACAAATTTCATGATTGATTACCATATTAGTAGATACAGTCATTAATATCCGTTGTTGAATAATGAGATTCTAGCCACAATGATCTCTTTCTAGTATTAACATGTGTAGGACTACATGCATGTGTGGATTGCTCCTGTTGAAAATCAGTGGATATCTTCAGGGCTTTTTGAGGTCATCACTTGACACTCTAACACTAATCCTCTCGGCCTGCTCGGTTGGCCCTTACGTATCGGGGCAATAATGAATCAGCCTGATTCCCTCCCATGGCTGAATGAATGGATCACACAGACCCACTGTCTGTCTGCTCTTCATCACAAAACAGGAGTAAATCCCATCCTGACAACACTCTGCCTTTGGTTCAAGGGCATGTTCTAACCGGCACCCGGAATAGAACATACACACAATACTTTAATAAGGTCAAAAGGTCATTCCATTAATAAACATGAATCTTGAGATTATCACATTTTCTTTTGAGATGTGCAATAAAACATGGCTCTGACTGTGTTACTACATCACCATGTGTTACTACATCGTGGTGTGTTACTACATCACAGTGTGTTACTACATCATGGTGTGTTACTACATCACAGTGTGTTACTACATCAGGGTGTGTTACTACATCACAATGTGTTAAGGTGTGTTACTACATCACAGTGTGTTACTACATCAGGGTGTGTTACTACATCACGGTGTGTTACTACATCACAGTGTGTTACTACATCAGGGTGTGTTATTACATCACGGTGTGTTACTACATCACAGTGTGTTACTACAAACGTTTGTACATCAGGGTGTGTTACTACATCACAATGTGTTAAGGTGTGTTACTACATCATGGTGTGTTACTACATCACGGTGTGTTACTACATCACAGTGTGTTACTACATCAGGGTGTGTTACAACATCACAGTGTGTTACTACATCATGGTGTGTTACTACATCACAGTGTGTTACTACATCAGGGTGTGTTACTACATCATGGTGTGTTACTACATCACAGTGTGTTACTACATCAGGGTGTGTTATTACATCACGGTGTGTTACTACATCACAGTGTGTTACTACAAACGTTTGTACATCAGGGTGTGTTACTACATCACAATGTGTTAAGGTGTGTTACTACATCATGGTGTGTTACTACATCACGGTGTGTTACTACATCACAGTGTGTTACTACATCAGGGTGTGTTATTACATCACGGTGTGTTACTACATCACAGTGTGTTACTACAAACGTTTGTACATCAGGGTGTGTTACTACATCACAATGTGTTAAGGTGTGTTACTACATCATGGTGTGTTACTACATCAGGGTGTGTTACAACATCACAGTGTGTTACTACATCATGGTGTGTTACTACATCACAGTGTGTTACTACATCAGGGTGTGTTACTACATCACAATGTGTTAAGGTGTGTTACTACATCAGGGTGTGTTACTACATCACGGTGTGTTACTACATCACAGTGTGTTACTACAAACGTTTGTACATCAGGGTGTGTTACTACATCACAATGTGTTAAGGTGTGTTACTACATCATGGTGTGTTACTACATCACGGTGTGTTACTACATCACAGTGTGTTACTACATCAGGGTGTGTTACCACATCACAGTGTGTTACTACATCATGGTGTGTTACTACATCACAGTGTGTTACTACATCATGGTGTGTTACTACATCACAGTGTGTTACTACATCAGGGTGTGTTACTACATCACAGTGTGTTAAGGTGTGTTACTACATCATGGTGTGTTACTACATCACGGTGTGTTACTACATCACAGTGTGTTACTACATCAGGGTGTGTTACAACATCACAGTGTGTTACTACATCATGGTGTGTTACTACATCACTGTGTGTTACTACATCACAGTGTGTTACTACATCAGGGTGTGTTACTACATCACGGTGTGTTACTACATCGTGGTGTGTTACTACATCCCGGTGTGTTACTACATCATGGTGTGTTACTACATCACGGTGTGTTACTACATCATGGTGTGTTACTACATCACAGTGCATGGTGTGTTACTACATCACGGTATGTTACTACATCACAGTGCACGGTGTGTTACTACATCACAGTGCACAGTGTGTTACTACATCATGGTGTGTTACTATATCAAGGTGTATTACTACATCACAGTGTATTACTACATCACAGTGTATTACTACATCACGGTGTGTTACTACATCACAGTGTGTTACTACATAGTGTGTTACTACATCATGGTGCATTACTACATCATGGTGTGTTACTACATCACAGTGTGTTACTACATCATGGTGCATTACTATATCATGGTGCGTTACTACATCATGGTGTATTACTACATCACAGTGTATTACTACATCACAGTGTGTTACTACATCACAATGTGTTACTACATCACAGTGTGTTACTACGTCACGGTGTGTTACTACATCATGGTGTCTTAGTGTGTTACTACATCACAGTGTATTACTACATCACAGTGTATTACTACATCACAGTGTGTTACTACATCACAGTGTGTTACTACATCACAGTGTGTTACTACATCACAGTGTGTTACTACGTCACGGTGTGTTACTACATCATGGTGTGTTAGTGTGTTACTACATCACAGTGCACGGTGTGTTACTACATCACGGTGTGTTACTACATCACAGTGCACGGTGTGTTACTACATCACAGTGCACGGTGTGTTACTACATCACGGTGCACTACTACATCACGGTGTGTTACTACGTCTTATGCTTTGTCTTTTGTGTTTAGTGTGCGACCAGCCAAGGAAATGGCTGCAGGCCTCTGAAGCTCAGTCTCTTGGTTGTCTGCTTGTGAGCTAAGATGTTGCGTCAGGTTTACTGAAACGTGCACATCCACACACCCACACACCCACTCCCCTTCAGACTGGCCAGGAACACCACAGAGCTTCACCCACGTTCTACTCACAAGCAAGTGGCAATTGATTGGAACATCTAATGGAGTCATCCAATGAACGTCTGAATGTTTGGAATTTCTGGTACCTCATCCTCTCCGAGTTTGAGATTGAAACCAGAGCGCGAAATTAAACAGGTTTGTTGGTAATGGTTGGTTTGGATAGTACGTTTTTTTTTTTTGATTGATTATACATAATGTACTAGTCTTCTGAAGGGCACATGTGTGTACCTTGTTTAGAGTGGCTGATGGATTTATTGTTTAAAATATTCAGTGTATGTAGTTAATATGAGTAGTGTAATGGAATGCAGTGTCACACAGAGTAAATGCCTCATATCACAGTTATAAATTAATTAATAGTTAAAGTTCACAATGTAAATTTTGAAGACCAACTACACAAATGATGGTGTTTTAGAGATTCAGCACAGAGCACATAAAAATACATCTGAGACTTCCTGATATAACTATAATATTATCATTTCCTATAGAACCATAATATTATCATTCCCTATAGAACATGGTGCTGGTTAGATGTTAGTTACTGTAGAAAACTAGGGCGTAGCCATGGTAACAGTTTTAACCCAATGACCAAAATATGAATACTATACATAGCATAGACATAGAAAGGAACAAATAAATAAATTAAGGTTGAAAGTTTAAACGGAAATGTCAAAATGTAAAAACTTATAAATGTTTGGATTTTGGCGTCAGCCTTACATGTATCACTTTCATTTTTTAAAGTACGGTAGTATATACAAATATAGCCATTTCTTCTGGAATCCTGTTGGAGAATACTTGGGGAACCAGGAATGCTTTCCCTCTACATTCAGAGAACACTTGAGGAACCAGGAATGCTTTTGCTGTACCTTCAATTTGTCTTTGATTCAAAGCTTCTGAAGCTTTGAATCAAAACTGCCCCCTACTGCAGCGCTGGTTGTAACACAAGAGAGAGTTCTAGAAGAAGTCCTCCTTCCCAGCCTCAGGGCCCTGCAGCCTCAGGGGCCTGCAGGCTTAGGGCCCTGAGCTCAGGGCCCTGCAGCCTCAGGGCCCTGCAGGCTCAGGGCCCTGCAGGCTTAGGGCCCTGCAGGCTCAGGGCCCTGCAGGCTCAGGGCCCTGCAGCCTCAGGGCCCTGCAGGCTCAGGGCCCTGCAGGCTCAGGGCCCTGCAGGCTCAGGGCCCTGCAGCCTGCTCTACTGGGAGACGTTCAGGTGCAGAAACAGCAGACAGGGCTGTGCTCGTGTCCTTCCTGTTCACCCACGCATCTGTTGAGCTGGCCGACTCCCGTAACCTGGCCAGCAGCTGATTGGCTGGCGTGTCCGAGGTTGTACCCTGACCATCAGCCCCCTGGGCGTCACTCTCTGGGAACAAAGCATTAACAGAAGATAACTTTATTCATCACGTCACAGAAATGTGTGTTTCTATTATCTATGATGGGCACATGTAAAGCACCACCACTTTCTACTGACTGTATTACGGCAGCATTCATTTCTGTGCACACACCTTAGCCCCTCTTCGTCTGTATGACAAAATCACTGGTATAGACCACTGGAGGACAGCAGCGTGCCCTCTGACCTCTGAGAATGTCTAGTGGTTAGGGTGATCGACTCCCAGACAACACGTATGTGAAGTCACTGTCTTACTCTTAACTGTTGTTTAAATGTATCTGAATTCACTGTCTATCCCTACCTGCTCCTTAAAGACATGTATCTGAATTCACTGTCTATCCATACCTGCTCCTTAAAAACATGTATCTGAATTCACTGTCTATCCCTACCTGCTCTTTAAAGACAAGTATCTGAATTCACTGTCTATCCCTACCTGCTCTTTAAAGACAAGTATCTGA
>JAXIVH010000037.1:1301026-1466026 GCA_036785325.1 Urophycis tenuis | reverse complement strand
CTGGCCACACCTCAACCTTCTGGACCATGAAACCCAGTGAACTGGAGCCCACGTGGACTGGGCTCTGAGGTCTGCACCGCAGGCTGTGGTTCTCCCACTGGTCTCATGTTGAGAACCCGCTAGCCCTACCCTGGCAGTGCTGCGGCCAGCCGCGGCTGACTCAGGGCCTGAGCGCTGTAGGCTGTAGGCTGTAGGCTCTAGGCTGTAGGCTGTAGGCTGTAGGCTTGCAGTGCACAGGGCCACACACACTCCTTCACACACAGATTCATCTTCCTTCTCCATCGGGTGAAAACAAAGGAAAGTAATTGAGAGGTGGGATGGAGATTAAAAGAAGGAATATCTCCAGGATGACGAGTCAATCGTCACCAGTTAGAATAAGCATCGATAATCAGCTGTCCAAATACAACAGCAGCTTCAGAAATGTAAAGATAATGACGCTTCTTAGAACTGCTTTCTGAGGATTCTTTAGTGAAGAGAAGAGCAGGCAGTGGAGCGATGAGACACTGAGAAAAGGAGCTTCAGAGCAGAAAGAGAACAGGTTTCTGAGGATTCTTTAGTGAAGAGAAGAGCAGGCAGTGGAGCGATGAGACACTGAGAAAAGGAGCTTCAGAGCAGAAAGAGAACAGGTTTGTTGGCCCACAGCCTGAACACATACGGCGACAGAGCAAACATCAAACACAACTGTTATTTGATATGCATGTTGTCCTGCTCCTCAAACACAACTCAGCACTTATACTCAGGAGCTCAAGGTTTGAGTCAATATGGGACCCACTCTGCTCCACATATAGACTCACCCTGATAGAGTTAACACTTATAGACTCACCCTGATAGAGTTAACACTTATAGACTCACCCTGATCGAGTTGACACTTATAGACTCACCCTGATAGAGTTAACACTTATAGACTCACCCTGATCGAGTTGACACTTATAGACTCACCCTGATAGAGTTAACACTTAGCACCAACAGACCCAGGCTCCCACCCTGATAGAGTTAACACTTAGCACCAACAGACCCAGGCTCCCACCCTGATAGAGTTAACACTTAGCACCAACAGACCCAGGCTCCCACCCTGATAGAGTTAACACTTAGCACCAACAGACCCAGGCTCCCACCCTGATAGAGTTAACTCTTAGCACCAACAGACCCAGGCTCCCACCCTGATAGAGTTAACACTTAGCACCAACAGACCCAGGCTCCCACCCTGATAGAGTTAACACTTAGCACCAACAGACCCAGGCTCCCACCCTGATAGAGTTAACACTTAGCACCAACAGACCCAGGCTCCCACCCTGATAGAGTTAACACTTAGCACCAACAGACCCAGGCTCCCACCCTGATAGAGTTAACACTTAGCACCAACAGACCCAGGCTCCCACCCTGATAGAGTTAACACTTAGCACCAACAGACCCAGGCTCCCACCCTGATAGAGTTAACACTTAGCACCAACAGACCCAGGCTCCCACCCTGATAGAGTTAACACTTAGCACCAACAGACCCAGGCTCCCACCCTGATAGAGTTAACACTTAGCACCAACAGACCCAGGCTCCCACCCTGATAGAGTTAACACTTAGCACCAACAGACCCAGGCTCCAAAGGCGTCTGCAGCCTATTGAGTTTATTAAGTGAAAGTAGAAACTGGGGAATTAAACCTACAAACCTGGCAACCTCTGGAGTCCACAGAGCCAGTAGATTTGATAGAAAGGTCTACTCATGGTAGGCATGTCCATCAAGGTGAAAACACTACTGATACTCAGCACACTGATGAGTATCTGAACAGACTGGAGCTCCTACTCCAATTGAAACAAGGATAACATAAACCACAATACGGTGTACAAAATGGTACAATCAATTATGTTGTTTGAGAGACTATCAATGAGTGTATAAAAGAAAGTTTCCAAAAGTAGAAATACCAATTTGAGGAACATGACTACTCTCAGTGCAAACCTTATGTATTGTATGTACACAACTACTTCACAACTACATGACATTTCACAACATTGCATTTGTCACACAGGAAATTGTATAATTTAGTAACTTGGCCAGTAAAAATACTCACATTAATGCTTGAAGTCTGAGACTGTTTCTTGAACTCTGACCTCCCTGAAGAAAGCAGACTGACAGCAAGTGGCTGTCAGTGTGGCAGCTGAGAACCTGAAGGCTACAGAAGGAAACAGACCACGCCTCTCTCTCCCTCTCCCCCCCTCTCTCTCTCTCTCTCCTTCTCCCTCTCTCTCTCTCTCTCTCTCTCTCTCTCTCTCTCTCTCTCCCCCTCCCTCTCCCCTCTTCTCTCTCTCTCTCTCTCTCTCTCTCTCCCTCTCCCCCCTTATCTCTCTCTCTCCCCCCCTCTCTCTCTCTCCCCCCCTTCTCTCTCTCTCTCCCTCTCCCTCTCCCCCCTTCTCTCTCTCTCTCTCTCTCTCTCTCTGTCTCTCTTTCTCTCTCTCTCTCTCTCTCTAATCCACTTAAAGGTAATTAGCATGGACTTCATTCAGTGACAGACTTTCTATTTGTTTTGTGCATACTGTACATAATTCCCTTTTAATTCAGTTTGACCCATTTTTTTTGTTTGATTACCGTAATTATGAGCATAATGAGCATAATATGTAAACAAATTATCTCTGTGTGTGTGTGGGGGAGCATGCGTGTGCAATGCATGTGTTAGCGAAGCTGCAGATAAGATGAAAGCGCCATGGAAACGGTAAACGACATCATGTCACTTCCTGTGTTTCATGCACACCATTGATTTGAGAAGCGGCTTCTGATATAAAAATACCTATATCACCTATATAATACCTACATCTACCTATATAATACCTACATCTACCTATATAATACCTATATCTACCTATATAATACCTACATCTACCAATATAATACCTACATCTACCTATATAATACCTACATCTACCTATATAATACCAACATCTACCTATATAATACCTACATCTACCTATATAATACCTACATCTACCTATATAATACCTATATCTACCTATATAATACCTACATCTACCAATATAATACCTACATCTACCTATATAATACCTACATCTACCTATATAATACCTATATCTACCTATATAATACCTACATCTACCAATATAATACCAACATCTACCTATATAATACCTACATCTACCTATATAATACCTATATCTACCTATATAATACCTACATCTACCTATATAATACCTACATCTACCTATATAATACCTACATCTACCTATATAATACCTACATCTACCTATATAATACCTATATCTACCTATATAATACCTACATCTACCTATATAATACCTACATCTACCTATATAATACCTACATCTACCTATATAATACCTACATCTACCTATATAATACCAACATCTACCTATATAATACCAACATCTACCTATATAATACCTACATCTACCTATATAATACCTACATCTACCTATATAATACCTACATCTACCTATATAATACCTATATCTACCAATATAATACCAACATCTCTCCTATCTCTCCTATCTCTCCAACACCTCTCCTCCCCCCCCCATCCGAGACATAGCAGACAGCCGCTGCTTGTCCAGAGCCCACAGGATCCTCTCTGACCCCACCCACCCCCACCAAGGACTGTTCTCCCGGCTGGCGTCTGGCAGAAGGTTCCGCAGCATTCGCTGCAGAACAGCCAGACTCAGCAAAAGTTTCTTCCCCCTTGCCATCAGACTGCTCAATGCCAAATAACCCCCCCACCAATTTCAGTGAACTATTTTCAATACTTTCAGTGCAATACTCCCTATCAATGTGAAATCTCCACCCTGCTGCTAATATGTTCCACATTTCTATTTTTTATCTAGTACTGTCTGTATATATACTGTATCTACCGTAACTTATATCCAGTTCATTTGCACTCTATTTATATATTTACATTATCATAGTTTTATATTTATATTTCTGTACATTACCTGTGCATTCTCTGTCTGCCGGAAACCATAGCAACGACATTTCGCTGCCAAAAATCACTTTGTGTTTCTTGTGCACCGACAATAAAGTGAAGTTGAGTTGAGTTGTTGATCTACCTATATAATACCTACATCTACCTATATAATACCTACATCTACCTATATAATACCTACATCTACCAATATAATACCTACATCTACCTATATAATACCTACATCTACCTATATAATACCTACATCTACCTATATAATACCTACATCTACCTATATAATACCTACATCTACCTATATAATACCTACATCTACCTATATAATACCAACATCTACCAATATAATACCAACATCTACCTATATAATACCTACATCTACCTATATAATACCTACATCTACCAATATAATACCAACATCTACCTATATAATACCTACATCTACCTATATAATACCAACATCTACCAATATAATACCAACATCTACCTATATAATACCTACATCTACCTATATAATACCTACATCTACCAATATAATACCTACATCTACCTATATAATACCTACATCTACCTATATAATACCTACATCTACCAATATAATACCAACATCTACCAATATAATACCTACATCTACCAATATAATACCAACATCTACCTATATAATACCTACATCTACCTATATAATACTTACATCTACCTATATAATACCTACATCTACCTATATAATACCAACATCTACCTATATAATACCTATATCTCACAAATCCCACATTACTTTTAACCGCAAATGACCAACAATTCTGTACCTATAAGAGAACTCTAAGAGAACCCTTTAAAGCTGACCTCTGTGAACAGCAGACTGGCTCAGGATGGGACTGCAGACCAGCCCCTCTGAACAGCAGACTGGCTCAGGATGGGACTGCAGACCAGCCGCTCTCTGAACAGCAGACTGGCTCAGGATGGGACTGCAGACCAGCCACACTCTCTCCACACAACAGCTGCTGTGGGGAGCTGAAGGAGTTTGGCTTGTTTGTTCCAGATGGACGTTCTGCCAGAGGTGGAAGACTTCCGTTTGATGGGCGTTTGAGTCACAGTGAAGCATGGGGACACTAAACTACAGACACTGTGCATCTTCCCAGTTACAGGATGAAGACATTTCTCCCTGAGACGTCTCGATCATCAAGTTTCAAGTGTATTGTCGTCACCTAGCAGGGAACAACGTGCGTCCTCCTCACCAGCAGGGGCAGTCTGGCGCCACGGGTGATCGCAACTTTGCATCGTAAAACAAAGTAGAATCAAATTAAATTAAATTAAAAAAGGTATAGGTAAATATAGATAGATAATAACAAGTCTAATTAAATCAGAGAAGTAACAGAATAGTAAAATAGTAAAATGAGTGGCAGAGTAAACTAAAGTAAGGTAGAATAGTGGAATAATAAATCACGGACAATGGAAGCAGAAGAACCTCCCGGAGGTGCCTTCTGACATGAATGATCACTTTCTCTTCTGCCATATTTTTGTTCTTAAAACATATTGTAGTGTAAATCATTAGAGACATGAAAACATGGCAATGTTCATTTGGAAAGGGGAACGCCGTCCGTCCGTCTTCTGCCGCTTATCCGGCGTAGGGTGGCGGGGGCAGCAGCCAGGGAAGCCCAGACTTCCCGTTCCAAGGGGAACGTGTAGAGTAGAGTCCTTTATGTGTAGAGGGCATAGACTGTACATAACTAAGGTAGAGGGTTTATGTGGTGCACGACTGGATCACCAAGCCGAAGGGAGGATGCATTTCTAAAACAGGCTCTGAAGTTCACCTTGATGGACTCACATGGCGCTGACAATACAGCTGGCAGATGTTTTCTTATCACGTTATGTAGGATATGCTGCGCATATGAAAATTATCATATCAGTTCATTAATCTAATTCATGCGTAAATGCTTATGTCAAAGGCTTAAAACATAACTAGACCATGAGATAAACACAAGTACCATATGTAGGCATAGGTTATTTCTGTCTTTCTCAATAACTAGAATCAATAATTGAGTTTTGTCAGTTTATGTTTGGTCTTCAGGGGGCACTGTTACCGTTTGAGTCACGTTCAGTTGTAACTCCATCAGTTTATTGGCTCATTTGTTACAACTGGGTTGAGTATTTTTAAGTTCACATGTTTGCTTTGTTTGCCGCTGAGTCTTCACTGAGTGTACCGTGTCAATTCTCCTGAAGCTTGTGTATTACCTTTTAACGAGAAAGTAGAGTTTCTTTTCAGTGAAATCAAATCCTTGTTTTGAGTGTCGTGCCTGAGTGCACATTTCTCTTTTGGTCCTCAATCCAACGTGATATGATTATGGGTGGTGAGATTAGTTTTGCTCATCACACCTTTCTCAAAGCATTTTATTTGTATTGTCAAAAGGCAGGGCTATTTATTAAAGTCTTTAGCTTTCCGAACTGTGGTCTTATGAACTGCTCATTCACTGCTGCCCTCTGTAATGTTGCAGATAAGCATATTCAGTCCGGAGTGTGGAGTAGGCCTACATATTAATAGGGCCAAACTAACATTCTGACAAATGTACTTATTGTAAGTCGCTTTGGACAAAAGCGTCTGCTAAATTCCCTACATGTAAATGTAAATGTACAAACCCAATCTGCAGGATTGAGATTTTGGTTGATGTAGGCAATTTTATTGATCAGTATTGGCTTTGGAACCAGCAACCATTTGCAGTCCAGTTTGTTTGCATTTGTCAGCGGTCGCACACGCCCCATTTGGCGGAACCACCTCCTGTATGAAGCATCAACTCAAACTGTAGATATGGTGACCTCTAGTGGAGACTGAACGACTGTTCTGCATCTTGAGTTGATGTTGGAATTAAGTCATCTTGAGGTGTATTTACATTTGTTGTCTGGAACAGAATCATGTGGTCTCTTGAATCAAATGTCTTGTGTCGTCGACTGTGCCTGTGATTTCGTCTGAACGTAGCCCCTGCAGATGCAACCAAATGCAACCTAAATGCCACTAACCTAGATGCAACCTAAATGCCACTAGAGGTCACCATATCTACAGTTTGAGTCGTTCAGTGAGACTGAACGACTGGTCTGCATTTGGCCATCTATGCATCTCTTGATGACTAACACTTTGGACCTGTTTGTGGTCATTATGGCGATGATTATACTCCTGTTCCTGGAATGTACATGACCTCATGAACATCCATCCATCCATTATCGAAACCGCTTATCCTCTACGAGGGTCGCGGGGGGGCTGGAGCCAATCCCAGCTGCAATGGGCAAGAGGCGGGGTACACCCTGGACAGGTCGCCAGCCAATCACAGGGCTAACATATATAGACGAACAACCATTCACACTCACATACACACCTATGGTCAATTTAGAGACACCAATTAACCTAATCCCCAACCTGCATGTTTTTGGTCTGTGGGAGGAAGCCGGAGTACCTGGAGAGAACCCACGCAAGCACGGGGAGAACATGCAAACTCCACACAGAAAGGTCCCGGGTCCCAGGTGGATTCGAACCCAGAACCCTCCTCAGAACCCTCTTGTGAGGCAACAGTGCTAACCACTGCACCACCGTGCCGCCTACCTCATAAACAGGTAGGCCTATATACAGTTAAAGAGTAGAACTATTGTGATTTCTAATAGTGCTGCAAAAAAAGTAATGATTTAATACTGTAATCACTGATTCATTTAAGGATTTGTTTTCCAGTTCAGTGTTTGGTATAAAATCTATGAAATACCTAAAATGGTGAAAAGCCCACGTTGGTATCTTCAGATTACTTGTTTAATCCAAACAACTGTGCAAAAGTGAAAGACACTCAGTTTAGGTGCTATAAATATATATAAATATAGACAGTCACCAGCTTGTGTTCCTGCCCATCCTCAATGAGTCCCCCCCTGTCACCCCTAGGACCACCACCTCATATCTCCAGCCCCCCCAGGTACCAGCCTCCCAGATGTTGGGTCACGGCTCGCAGTGAATGTACTCACTCACTCGGGTGATTTCCTGGGAAAACCCGTCAAAGCAGCTGTTAATACTTCAGCGATTGAAACGTCTGGTTACTCTGGAGTTGGCCAGATGTTTGTAATGGTTCATAAATAAAAGTCAATACTGGCTCAACACTGGCTTTTCCCTCGCACAAATCAGACAAGACGTGAAACAGCTCTCTACAACATCTGCAGGTACGGCCTTTCCTCACGAGGAAAGCGACACAGCTCCTGATCCAAGCACTTGTCATCTCCCGCCTCGACTACTGCAACTCTCTCTTAGCTGGACTCCCTGCAACCACGATTAAACCGTTGCAGCGGATTCAGAACGATGCAGCACGCCTCATGTTCAACCGACACAAATTCTCCCACGTGACCCCCCTCTTCCAAGACCCCTACTGGCTCCCTGTAGTGGCTCGCATCAAATTCAAGACGATGCTACTGGCCTACAAAGCCGTCAATGGAACTGCCCCTACCTACCTCCAAACATTAGTGAAAACCCACGCCCCTGCTCGAGCACTCCGTTCAACTACCTGGACTGGTACCTCAATCACTAACAGGAGGAAAAGGTCAGATGGCGAAATCTCAACTCTTCTCCGTTTTGGCACCGCAGTGGTGGAACAAACTCCCTGCCAATGTCAGGACTGCAGAGTCACTCCCCATCTTCCAGAAGAGACTTGAGACCCACTTGTTCAGAGTTCACCTGAACCCTACATAACCCTACCCTCATGCTCTTATTTGTTGTATGTCTTGGCACTTTAATCGCTCTTTGTAATTTGGCACTTTGATTGCTCATTGTAACTTGGCACTTAGTCAGAGATGTTGTATACTGACAATGGATAATCCCCCCCCCCCCCCCCCCCCCCCCCCCCCCTCCCCATCCCTCCCCCCTCCCTCCCTCCCTCCCCCCCCCCTCATCAAGGGAGAGCAGATAGCCTGTACTTCTATACCATCAGGCTTCTGCATGCCTCAGTGGTGATGTATGTACAATAGCCTCAGCATGAAGTGCATGCATTCAAGAGACAAAACAGATACACACATGTTGAACATAACTTGAACAATGAATCTTTCCCAGAATTTGGTGGCTACAGAGTACTTATTAAATGGTTCAATATGAAGCCAATTAATTATATTTTGACTGCAACAGTGAAATAAACCTCACACTACAGGTGGTGTGAGGTGCTTGTTAGAAGGATCCTCCTCAACCGCAGAAGAAACATTACAGATGTGGCAGTGGGTAGTTTCATGACGTTAGTTCATGCAATGCAAAAATACTGTCCGATCTGAACAGATCTAGCGATCCAATTGATGCTAGCTCAATAAACCACATTTTTTCATACATGGTGAGTAACATGATTGTACGTTTGATGCACAACAAAACCTGACCAATTTCCACCACCACCTTAAACTTTATTATTCTGCATACGTAAAAAACAGGTCAGTTCATTTCAGTGAACAAAGACAGGAACAGACAACGTACCAGTACAACATACAACAACATACAACATACAACATACAACATACAACATCAGAGTAGAGGCACCGCAAGGCGGCCAGGTCCTGAATATAAAACCAACTCAAACTTTCAAGATGTCAAACAGAGACCTGTCATACAGAACAAATCATTCTTCAAGAACAAATCCCTGAGATCAGCACCCCTGTTCTATCTGGTTCCTGTTGTGCACAGATGGTTCTAGCTGCCTCCACTAGCATGTCTGTAAATACAGCATGCTTCTAGCTGCCTCCACTAGCATGTCTGTAAATACAGCATAACATTTAACCAATGACAAGGAAGTTTAATACCCTTGGTATTAAACTAAGCTGTGTTTTCATTTTGACGATGCACCTTAAAAAAGTTTCTACATTCATCAAGCCTGTAATATGTATGATATGTATATATATAATATATATTGTATATATATATTATATATATAATACATATATATAATATGTAGCGCCCCCAGCCCATATATGTGGTACTGTCGATGACGCCCTGAATTCTTACTCTCTAAGATTAATTAAATAAACTTATTGTGAATTATGCTTTCAATATTATAACTGTAGTTACTGCAAGTACAACTCTTGGAACAGTGTTGTTTATCCTCAACCTAGACTAAATTAACTGCAATAACCTTCATACTGCCTGCCTGTTTCCCCAAACTGAGCTGGTTACACATTACCTCATACCAAATAAAGATAACCATCAAGAATTTGGGCCCATAGAGTGATAAACTAAGCAGGCACTTATATATTTAGAAAACACACACATTAAATGTTGGTGTTGCAGGCCTGAGTCGTAGCTTGTGTGTTGTGGCCTTAAAACTGAACTGTCCGCTCCAATGTGCATCAAACAAACAGCTTGATAACTCACGCAGCGCTCCGGGCACAGAGTAGGTCCGCACACCGTCGCCGGTAGCCGCTGTCCGCTTGTGTGGCTTCCCTCCTGTTGGCGATCCAGAGTCTCCTCGCAGTCAACAGCGCCCACGTTCCGTCCACTCGCCGTTGTAACATTTGAGTCTAATGTCAGGCATGATACAGTGACCCCATAACTGTTTAGTTGTAGTTCTTAGGACTGAGCCTAATCCATTACATTGTTCTTCCTTCAAAAAGAGGGGGATGTAACATTTGACTCTAATGTCAGGCATGCCAGTGGCACCTCAGAATGTTGGTAAGGGTCCTAATGTTGTGACCGTGCACCGGGCACTCAGCGCTTTTATCGTATATGCGCAGTTCAATGGATAGAGTCTATGTGACGGTTCAATAAACGTATCTCCTGTTAAGCAAGTATCTTTGAATTCATTCTACAAAGTGTGGAACACGACAGCCGTCTCTTCAACAGCCAGTTAGCGGAAGACAAAAGGCTACAGCTAGCGAAGTGCCCACCGTTCAAAATATCAGTAGACTGACAAAGTCTATGAAAACAATGAAAACTTTTCAACGTAACGTTAAATAAATAATAATTATCAGACCGACAGCCATACGCATAAAACTAAAGAGGAACTGTAACGTCTTTCAGTAGCAGTCCGCAGACGTTCCCCCCTGGCCAAAAGAATGTGCATTCATCATACCAGGATTTTCCTCAAACCATGACCTCTCACCTTATCCACTGACTGGTCAATATTCTATCACAGAAATGAATTATGTTACGGATTACATTATATTTTCACATAAAAAATAAGACAAACACAAATAGACAGTCACCATGTCACCATGTCTTTTACATGACACATATACACATCGTATTCAACCAAATGCTGTCACTTCGTCTTTTGTGCACTGTCTGAGAACCAACCAGGGCGTCCTGCCCCACACATCCTGCCTGACACATCCTGCCTCACACACCCATCCTCACACATCCATCCTCACCCTCCACGGACATTTGACAAGTAGCATTAAAAATCAAACCACAGGTTTACGAAGAATAAAACTTCAACATGTTGGCGTTTATACTGTGAAGACACAAAACTGTCCTTTAGACTGTCCCTGTAGTCTGTCCTGTAGTCTGTCCTGTAGTCTGTCCTGTAGACTGTCCTGTAGTCTGTCCTGTAGTCTGTCCTGTAGTCTGTCGCTTAATCTGTCCTGTAGTCTGTCCTGTAGACTGTCCTGTAGACTGTCCTGTAGTCTGTCCTGTAGTCTGTCCTGTAGACTGTCCTGTAGACTGTCCTGTAGTCTGTCCTGTAGTCTGTCCTGTAGACTGTCCTGTAGTCTGTCCTGTAGTCTGTCGCTTAATCTGTCCTGTAGTCTGTCCTGTAGACTGTCCTGTAGTCTGTCCTGTAGTCTGTCGCTTAATCTGTCCTGTAGTCTGTCCTGTAGACTTTCCTGTAGACTGTCCTGTAGTCTGTCAGCAGTATGGACCTGGTCTCGTGAAGTCTCTCCAGTTCTCTCTTACATTAGCACTAGATGCTATCGTGGTCGCTATAATGGTGGAGAAAGTACAGCGGTTGTAATTCAAAGGAAACACATGAAACTTTGAGGCTGGTGGGTCTGTGGGCAAAATCTTCAGGTGTCTCAGACACAACCCTACATAAACATCCTCAATGTAGACCGTGGGGACATGCCTGGAGGCCTCCAGAATCATCTTGGGGAGGTCTAGTGAAAAGACATAGCCCAGGCCAAGGGCGTAAGGCGGATATTGTCCCTCAGGGAAAATGGAGGCCGGCAGGTACCATTTGGAGCTCTCATCTCTCAGAACAGCACCTCCGTGCGCCACCAGGCCGGTCAGATACTTCTCTTTGTTAGCTGGCAGCAGCATGCTGATCAGGTTGTGCACATTGAGGAACATATCAGAATCAATCTTCATGGCGTAGGCAGCTGTCCCGCAGTACGTCTGCAGCCACTCCATCATCACCATGGTCTTGATGGTGAGGTTCTTGTAGCAGTCCAGGAAGTTGCTCTGCAACAGGTCCCCGTAATCCTCGCTCTCCTGCATCACCTGCTGTTGAGTTTTGACCACGTCTCCTGCAGACGGCTGACCCAGCAGGAAGAACAAACTCACCACCTTGTCCTGGACCAGGGTTTGATTCCCCCAAGTGGTGCGGATGTTGCGGCGGTGTTCCTGGTTCTCGGGTCCTACCGGCACAATCAGCACCACAAAGGGCTTCAGCTGATTACATCTCTCCGGCTGGTTTATAAGGAAGTGGTACTTGTGTGGATATTCCACTCTGTAGGGCCCTGGTGAAACGTAGGGAACCGATGTGAGCACCACAGGTTCTGTCGTGCACTGGGGCAGTTGGGTGGTGTTCTCCAAAGCAGTCAAATTAGTATCAGAATGGGCTTTTTTAAATGGAAACCACAATTTGGGTTTCCACTCATTTGGCAAATTTGTGAGGCTTCTGCTGTAGAAGATGATGGTTGCTGCCAGGATGAGGACGAGGACAAAGCAGCGACGACAGGAGAAGTTCCCCAAAGCAGCTAACTTCCCACTGGGTTCCATGTCCTGGTTGGAAAGGAGGGACAGGTAATTAGAGTTATCAACCTATTGTGTCCAAGTACAGTGTATGTATATTTAGTGAAACCATTACCAAGCAGCACTCTCTTTCTTTATTTCTTTCTTTCTTTCATGTGGCTTGCAAGAGTCTGTAAAGCACAATGATGGTCTTATTTTTCTCTGCCATTTCATAACAGCGTGAAGTGTGGTCAGCTGTCATTTGAATGTCTCCACAATAAACACAATAGAACTAACTGGCTGACTAAATTAAAATATTATTTCACGATAGCATTTTCCTTTCCCACTTAATAATGCAGCCATTGGGACAAAATGCTATTTCAAATTTTATAATGCATAATTCAAACTCCGCTTTCTGGTTGACAATATTAAAGTGGAAAATGAAAATGCAGGACAAACATTGGAACCTGGTCTGAACCTGGTCTGAACCTGGTCTAACAACATGTTTGGTTGAGGTGGGGTTCAAACAGTGGTTCTCCTGCACACATTGGTGGCCCTGTCAGCAGCCACTCAGCAGGACAGAGCAGACTACGGAGCAGGAAGTCCTCCAATGTGTGGCCTTAGCTGTGGAGCGTGTGGTTGACATAGAGGAGCCACTGGCAGGGTGAGGCTGCACAGCTTTGTTGCACTGAACAATCAAATGAGTGATTGATGAGTTGAACCAGCCGTCGCCATACTGGAGGAATATCCCCCGTGGTAGCTGCTCTGTGAATCGGTCATCCTTCTACTGCTTGTGTTCTGTATTTCATATTGGCTTGTGTTCTGTATTTCATATGGGCTTGTGTTCTGTATTTCATATGGGCTTGTGTTCTGTATTTCATATTGGCTTGTGTTCTGTATTTCATATGGGTTTGTGTTCTGTATTTCATATTGGCTTGTGTTCTGTATTTCATATTGGCTTGTGTTCTGTATTTCATATTGGCTTGTGTTCTGTATTTCATATTGGCTTGTGTTCTGTATTTCATATTGGCTTGTGTTCTGTATTTCATATTGGCTTGTGTTCTGTATTTCAGGACATTTCTGATGAAATTAGAAATAATGGGTGGACAGCAGTCCACCCATTATTTAGATCGGCAAACTTCAAACAAATGCATGCAAAATGCACTTTTTTTCTTTCACAATATAGACATTTGACACATTCTCCTCTTTTTAGCCATCATAGCCGCGTCTACGTCACTGCGACACAAAGTTGTAGTTGTTTAAACATTACATAACACAACTTTACATAACATTTCATTTATCTGCCATCTTATCGCTGATTCTTTCATTATGTTGTCCTACTTGGTGTGTACCAAGTGACTGCGTTAAACTCCAATACTCTGAGGTTGGGTTGCGACAACAAAGTTCTTACTCATTTTTGAAATTATTATTACTATTACAGCGTTACCAGTTGGTGAGTCTGGCCCATCCAGTTCTACAAGCCTGTTGATTTTTGATAATCCCAAAATAATCACGCTCAAAAACACACACAGACACACACCCACACAGACAATGGGTTAATAGTAGATGGCGTTTATGTGTGATTTTGTGCCTCTTATAGGCGAAAAGGTACCTTAAGGCTAAGATAAATAATGACTGTGATTGACACCGGGACATCACAGAATAAGATTTCGACAACAAACTGTACAGCCATGTTCCTGGAGGTGCCTGGAAAGTTTACAGTTCCTGCCACCACAAGTTGAATGCTATGGATTTTGTTAGGACCCCTAACTAAAATTGATTAAGCTTCTTTCCATTTATATTGTCATGTACCTTTATATTCAAGCTGTTTCACTGACTAAATGAAAAGGTAAACCCAGCTGAGGCTGGTAACTGTCAGACCAGGGCTGTCACTGGACCACGGCTCAGTTCTGAGTCTTCATTGTGGTTCTGAGGGGATGGGTCGCTGTAATGAGGTACATTCATTTTTAGAATGTAAGCAAGCAGTTTACTTTGCTTACTGATTGAAAATAGTTCACTGAAATTGGTGGGGGGGTTATGCCAAATAACCCCCCCACCAATTTCAGTGAACTATTTTCAATACTTTCAGTGCAATACTCCCTATCAATGTGAAATCTCCACCCTGCTGCTAATATGTTCCACATCTTTATTCCCAAACCTACACTGACACTTTACTGTCTGTATATATATATATACATTTATACTGTATACATTTGCACTCTATTTATATATTTACATTATCATAGTTTTATATTTATATTTCTGTACATTTTTTACATTTTTTATTTTATACATAATACACCTGCTCATTCTCTGTGTCTGCCGGAAACCATAGCAACGACATTTCGCTGCCAAAAATCACTCTGTGTTTCTTGTGCAACGACAATAAAGTGAAGTTGAGTTGAGTTTTTTGAAATTGTCATTTCGCAAACCAAGATGAACATTCATTAACTTAATGGTTCACTTCGGTAATTTACTAATTCACATATGCAAGATCTTACCCCATAATGATGCTGTGGATTGTTCTTGGTTTTTGCACCACAATTAAAGTAGTCTAGACTTACTGACAGAAATCATAAACCAATATATCAATCATATCCTCGTCATACTTCAGGTCCAAGGGAATGTAGTGAAACTTCGCCTCAAGTTTAAATGACTCACAGCACCAACTCTTGCTCTTCCGTCTTCCCTGTCAATAGTTGGACATCGAGTCCACGTTCCATTTCATTTCCATTCATATTATACATATTGGATTTTTATTTCGCCAGACATATGCTTCCATAAGCAAACCCCAATCAATTTGAATGACACCACACTTCCCAATGGCAACACCTGCCATAACTGTATACTATTCATGAATTAATAGATAAAATAATAATTGAAAGTCTAAGAAAAACCCCAAACTACAAAAAGCAAGAAACCCCCAAAGACTTACCCTCACAGCGGTTGGCTCTGGAACACACGACGGCATGACGACGTATCAATGAGTAACCGTCCTCCAGGTGTTGAGGAAGTGCTGTTCCGCTCCACGAGTACCAGTCAGTAACAACATCCAGGTAAAGTTGGACAAAATGTCACAATGGGACCAGAAACAGGGCAGGACATCTGATATGACAACCACCCAGCATTGTCAGAAGCATTTGTTAAAACTCCTCACTTGTATATGTTCCCTGCAGCCACAGAAACAGAGCACCTGTCTGCTCCTCTAACAGCACACCTTGTCCAACTCCAGGGCTTTGCTCAAAATAAACACCAATACTTGTTTTTCAGGATCAACCATTTTGTTTGTTATCTCTCTCTCTCTCTCTCTCTCTCTCTCTCTCTCTCTCTCTCTCTCTCTCTCTCTCTCTCTCTCTCTCTCTCTCTTTCTCTCTCTCTCTCTCTCTCTCTCTCTCTCTCTCTCTCTCTCTCTCTTTCTCTCTCTCTCTCTCTCTCTCTCTCTCTCTCTCTCTCTCTCTCTCTCTCTCTCTCTCTCTCTCTCTCTCTCTGTCTGTGGAACTCCAGTATGTAAATCATAGTAACCATGGTGCCCTGCTATACACCTCCCAATGGCCACACCTTTGGTTGCTATCTCTGTTCGTTCTACATCGCGGGAGACTGAACACGCCTACTTTGTGATGATAAGGGAACACTTCAAACAAGCTCATGTGATGGAGCAATAACCATAAGACTTTACATGTATAATAGCGACATGGGTCTTTGACACCAAGTAATATGAAGATAGGAATAAGAAGAGGTATGGTACACCTTGTACGAGGCCAGTTTATATTTATAGATATACTGTATATACTTTTTCGGCAGCTGGGAGTGTGTGAGTCAGTCTAATTAGACTCTGGGGTAGGCTGAGATGGCACACCTGTGGCACATTGGGGCATCAAATGCATACAGGATAAACCAGTCACCTCCCCACCAGGAAGGAGAGTTCTGACATCAGGGACACCATCTACATTTACATTTACATTTTGGGCATTTAGCAGATGCTTTTGTCCAAAGCGACTTACAAAGTGTACATTTGTGTACATTTGTAAGGTGAAACATTTCATTGCTGCTAATACAGTAAGAAAGTCACCAGAACAAGTTTCAAGCATTTCAAATGCTAGATTAACCATTGCTAGTATACAATCTCTCTGACTAAGTGCCAAGTTACAAAAAGTGATCAAAGTGCCAAGATGTACACCAAATAAGAGCATGAGGGTAGGGTTATGCAGGGTTCAGGTGAACTCTGAACAAGTGGGTCTTGAGTCTCTTCCGGAAGATGGGGAATGACTCTGCAGTCCTGACATTGGCAGGGAGCTTGTTCCACCACTGCGGTGCCAAAACAGAGAAGAGTTGAGATCTCGCCATCCACCCTTTTCCTCCTTTTAGTGATGGAGGTACCAGTCAACCAGCTGAGGTAGTTGAACAGAGTGCTCGAGCAGGGGCGTGGGGTTTCACTAATGTTTGGAGGTAGGTAGGGGCAGTTCCATTGACAGCTTTGTAGGCCAGTAGCATCGTATTGAATTTGATGCGAGCCACTACAGGAAGCCAGTGGAGGTCTTGGAAGAGGGGGGTCACGTGGGAGAATTTGTGTCGGTTGAACACGAGGCGTGCTGCAGTGCCCTGGATCCACTGCAAAGGTTTTATCGCGGTTCTCCTCAGCCTTCCTGGTAAGGTCTATTCGGGGGTGCTGGAGAGGAGGGTCCGTCGGATAGTCGAACCTCGGATTCAGGAGGAGCAATGTGGTTTTCGTCTGGGCCGTGGAACAGTGGACCAGCTCTACACCCTCTGCAGGATCCTTGAGGGTGCATGGGAGTTTGCCCAACCAGTCCACATGTGCTTTGTGGACTTGGAGAAGGCATTCGACCGTGTCCCTCGGGGAGTCCTGTGGGGGGGTTCTCCAGGAGTATGGGGTATCGGACCCCCTAATACGGGCTGTCCGTTCCCTGTATGACCGGTGTCAGAGCTTGGTCCGCATTGCCGGTAATAAGTCGGACTTGTTTCCAGTGAGGGTTGTACTCCGCCAGGGCTGTCCTTTGTCACCGATCCTGTTCATAATTTTTATGGACAGGATTTCTAGGCACAGCCAGGGCGTTGAGGGGGTCCGGTTTGGGGACCTCAGGATTGGGTCTCTGCTTTTTGCGGATGATTTGGTCCTGTTGGCTTCATCAAACCGTGACCTCCAACTCTTGCTGGACCGGTTCGCAGCCGAGTGCGAAGCGGCCGGGATGAGAATCAGCACCTCCAAATCCGAGTCCATGGTCCTCAACCGGAAAAGGGTGGAGTGCACTCTCCGGGTCAGGGATGAGATCCTGCCCCAAGTGGAGAACAAGACCCCAAGTACCTTGGGGTCTTGTTCACGAGTGAGGGGTGAATGGAGCGGGAGATCGACAGGCGGATCGGTGCGGCGTCTGCAGTAATGCGGACTCTGCACGGATCCGTCGTGATAAAGAGGGAGCTGAGCCGAAAGGCAAAGCTTTCGATTTACCAGTCGATCTACGTTCCTGCCCTCACCTATGGTCATGAACTTTGGGTAATGACCGAAAGAACGAGATCGCGGGTACAAGCGGCCGAAATGAGCTTCCTCCGCAGGGTGGCTGGGCTCTCCCTTAGAGATAGGGTGAGAAGCTCGGCCATCCGGGAGGAGCTCGGAGTAGACCTGCTGCTCCTCCGCATTGAGAGGAGCCAGATGAGGTGGCTCGGGCATCTAGTTAGGATGCCTCCCGGACGCCTCCCTGGTGAGGTGTTCAGGGCATGTCCCACTGGTAGGAGACCCCGGGGAAGACCCAGGACACGCTGGAGAGACTATGTCTCTCGGCTGGCCTGGGAACGCCTCGGGATCCCCCAGGAAGAGCTAAATGGAGTAGCTGGGGAGAGGGAAGTCTGGGCTTCCCTGCTTAGGCTGCTGCCCTCGCGACCCGACCCCGCATAAGCGGTAGAAAATGGAGATGGAGATAGAGCAGGGAGTCCAGCTAAGAGCGAGTTGCAGTAGTCGAGGCGGGAGATGACAAGTGCTTGGGTCAGGAGCTGTGTCGCTTCCCTCGTGAGGAAAGGCCCGATCCTACGGATGTTGTAGGGAGCAATTCTGAAGGAGTGGGTCACTGCAGTGATGTTTGCAGCGCAGGACAGTTGGTTGTCGACTATTACCACCTGTTCTGAGTGTGGCCAAACTCGACAATAGACCAATCGTCAACCTGTCCAAATGTGTATAACTGTGGGGGCCATATCCCATAGAATTTTTACTATTTAGTTAACTTTTATTATTTTGATAATGAGGCCTGGGAGGAGATTTGAAGTGAAGTGAAGAAGTCTTTTGGTTAACCAGTTAGCCAGTTTTGAGCAAGAGTTTCAGTCCAGTTGGTCCTGTGACACCAATTGGACCGGTACGGACACCGTCTGTTCACATTATTGAACCATTGAACATGGGCAGATTCTCACATGAAGCGCATCGGAGGATCAGCTCATGTTGATTGATTGATTGATTTTATTTGACCATTCTTGATATAAAAATATGAAACAACAACTTGTGCCATACATTATATAGATTAAAAAAATAGTCAGGGATGACACAATAAAGCCCTAAGGCTTATTTCCATTGTGGTCCCTATGTTCAAGTTAGATTTCCTCTGGCATGGAGAGAATGGGTCCCAGAAGGCTACGCCTGTGACTACCACTACTACCATGTTCTGTCAAAGGGGTGCTGAATGGTTCCAATCGAGGGCTCTACTTCCATCAGTTCAGCTGTGGATGGTTTTGCTGAAAGGTGAGTGTGGAGAGAGCAGCCTTATCTCCTGTATCTCCTGTATCTCCTGTATCTCCTGGCCCGTACTGGCCTTCAGGAGCACCTGGGGTTTTCCCGCAGGCTGAAGGTAGGAGTTTGACAGGAGGTTAACCTAGCAATGGTTAACCTCGCAATTGAAATGCTTGAAACTTGCTCTGGGGACTTCCTTACTGTATTAGCAGCAATTAAATGTTTCACCTTCTTGACAAACTTGACAAATGTACTCTTTGTAAGTAGCTTTGGATAAAAGTGTCTGCTAAATGCCCTCAATGTAAATGTAATGTCATCCCCGTCAGCCTCCCCAGTAGCTCGCTTGTTATGTGTCTAACTTTTTTTTAACTTTTTTAACTTTTTAACTTTTTCAACTTTTTCAATTTTTTTTTAACTTTTTTAACTTTTTTTTACTTTTTTAACTGACAGACTGAGCAAATCATTCATCCCCAGGGCTATCCAACTATATAACATGTCAATTAAAGGACTGAAATAGACTCAAACCATGCTGCTACCCCATTCCACTTATAGACAATGTTTACTGGCTATTTGTACTGGCTGGGCCCTTTGCACACCCCCCCCCCCCCCCCCCCATCCAGCCTGGACTATTTCACCTCACCTCACACTTCAACTCCAATATTGACTGTTTGTTTTTTTTGTTTTTTTATGCATCAGGCCCACATATTTATATTTAGCTAGCAATATTTACACATTTATATTTACATATTTAAGATATTTATATCACATATTTACCTTCCCATATTTTCTTATGAAGCATATTCTTTATTATTCAATACTGGTCTCCTGACTATACCTGCACTGTCTTGCCTTGTTGCACCACCATCACTGTGAAAATGCACCTCACAATCTTACTTGAACCTTCAGCACATAAATGTGGACCTTATTTTCTCTTATTTCTTATTTTTAATTTTTTAATTAGTGTTAATTAGTATCTTTATTCACTGTATTGTTCATGTGGATCTCTTAGGAAATCTTTTTAATAGTGTGTATGTTATATGTGTTTATGTCTTGAGCTGCTTGGACCTTGAATTTCCCCCAGGGATCAATAAAGAATCTTGAATCTTGAATCTTGTAAATATAAAGGACTTTCAAGTTTATTGTCACATACCAGATAACATCTTACAGCATCACCAGCAGTGAAATTCTTATTGCTCAAGTGAACTCAACTCAAGCATAACGTGAACTGTCAGCATGACAGTGCTGGAGGGCAGAGGGTGGAGCAGAGAGGGAGAGAAAAAGAAGAAAGGCCCTTGCAGGAGATGCCCTTAAATGCGACAAAATCAACCAAATGCTCCCCTGCCCAGGACCACCTGGTTAGCCAGTCATAACAACAGACATTCTAGCTCGCTAACGTAGCTAACGTTAGCATGGCCTCATCGTCATCACCTTATCAGAAGCTCAGCCTTAAGCTGCCAAGAAACTGGAAAATCAATAATGAAGGTGGTTGTTACCTTTCTAATTTCCTCAAACACAGACTACAGATAGTGATTTTGTTGTTTCGGACATTGGTTTGTGAAATTCTATATACTTCTCTATACTACTATATACTTCTATATACTTCTCTGTATTCTCTGAAGCAGCGTGTGAGCCGTCTGGAAGGTAGATGTGGTCTAAACCAGTTTATTGGAGGAAGTCATGTCTGTGACGCCCTCCTGTGTACCAAAGCCCTGGACTGAACTCTGAGCCTAACCCTTTGTCACCTAACCTAACCCTTTGTCACCTAACCTAACCCTTTGTCACCTAACCTACCCCTTTGTCACCTAACCTAACCTAACCCTTTGTCACCTAACCTAACCCTAACCCTTTGTCACCTAACCTAACCCTAACCCTTTGTCACCTAACCTAACCTAACCCTTTGTCTGATTGTCCTGTCTTGTCGCTAACCTAGGCTCCTGAGGGTGTCACGTGTGGCTTAGCTTTTTTTTTTATTCTTTTGTTGCTTGAAACAATAATCAGCAAGTTGGAACACAATGAAGGCTAATTTCCGTCAAATAAAATGATAACTGAGGAAACCAAGGAAGAAAGAAAAAGCTAGACACTTAGTAGTTATCGTTAGACGACATATATTCTCAAATGCAATGTCATTTAGCCTTCATCGATTCTTCTCGTTGGGATTGGACAGCATGTAGGCAGAAGATAATGGTGTTGGCTGTGTGGCTTCTATGTAACTTTAGGTAAACACATGGAATGCTTCTATTATTCTGAACGATGACAGCTAGAAACAGAAACATCTTCACATCAGAAACACCTTATCTAAACAGGGGGCCCCTGCTTCAAAGTGTTCAGGGTTCACCTTGTTATTTGCTTTTCATGTGATTCTGTGTCAGAGGTCCACACCCATATCTTTTACAGTAACCTAAACCTGTGTCAGTACATTGAGGACCCACTTTATCTTCATTGCCTTTTCCCTTGCTCCATATATCTAGCAAAAGAAACATCACTCTGTTTTAAACGTGTTGTCAACAAAGACATTTGGAATCAGTGATGAATAATGTAATAATCATCCAGGGACTCAGTTTTGAATCATTTGAACACAAGGTCCATCAGAGCACTGCTGCATGTAAGATATCCAAATCGTTCAACAAAACAACCAAGTGTAGTTTGATATAACATCAGTTCCATTTCTGTCACTCTTTAACTCTCTCTCTGTCTCTCAGTCAACAATGTGTTGATTAAACATTAGAAATCAGTCCACATAGTGTCTTCAGAGAAAAAATGACATGATCTGAAGTTGCAACCCATTAAAAACATTACGTTGATCAAATCCACAGCCACAACATAAAGAAGAACAGAATAAACCAACGGTTAAAATACACAAACATGTACATAGCTCACTGTTTCGCTTAAGACAGACTTAAGATATACAAAAGATGGAAATGCAATGAATGATTTCAACACCTTGTACATGTACACCACATGTACACCACATATCACAGGATCACAACCTGTTGGTTTTTAGTGTTCTATGTAAACTGTCACTATGTGTGTTTTGACATTTGCAATCTCTAGAAATTTGTGAGTTAGCGAGCATATTATCTTCACACAAATGTCGTCTGACTGGTTTGTATCAATGGCATCACTGTCAAAGATATAAATCTACCTGACACCGGGTGAGAACAACAAAGAGATATAAAGGGTAAAGGGGCATTTAGCAGACGCCTCTGTCCAAAGCGACTTACAATCGGTAAATTTGTGGGGTTCGACATGTGGACAGTTGGAGGAGGGGGATCAAGGGATCGAACCGCCGACCCTTCAGTTATGTGGACGACCCGCTCTGTCCACCCCGCTCTACCCACTGAGCTACTGCCGCCCCAGATATATTATATAGATGTATAGATATGCAGATATACATGCACATAAAGACATAGAAACTAAGATAGAAACTAAGATAGCACATATCTTGAATAGAAGCGATGTCCCTGACCAATCAGAATGCCGACGGTGGAAGAGCGTCCTGCTGATTGGCTCCTGAAGCCATCTGGCCGTCCTCGTCCCCAGACAGAGCGCCTGGACGGCAGGGACTCAAATCACTGTGAGACCAATGGTCTCCAGCGTCCACTCCCAGCTCCGCCCCCAGCTCCGCGCCCAGCTCCGCGCCCTGCTCCTCCTTCCACAGGCGCTCGTACTCCTGCTTCAGCTCCTGGTAGGAGCGGGAGAAGGTGTGGAAGATGGAGGTGGCCGGGAACGCCATGATGAGGATCCCGCTCAGGATGCTGGTGAGCGCCACCACCTGACCGGGGATGCTAAGGGGCACCATGTCGCCATAGCCCACCGTTGTCATGGAGATGATGGCCCACCAGTACGACGCCGGAATGCTGCTGAAGCTGTGGGCGGAGGACGCCGGCGCCAGCTCGCTCTCAGCCAGGTGGACCAGCGGGGAGAAGAGGGCCACGGCCACGCACACGAACAGCAGCAGCAGGCCGAACTCCCTGGCGCTGCGCTGCACGGTGAGGCCCAGCGTCTGCAGGCCCAGGGAGTGCCGGGCCAGCCGCATTACGTACAGGATGCGCAGGGCGCGCAGCAGACGCAGGATCAGCCCCAGCTTGTCCAGGTAGCCACGGCCGGCGGCGCCCTGGTCCCTGACCTCCACAGCCAACGCCACGTAGTACGGCAGCACGGCCGCCGCGTCGATGGCATTCAGAGGCCGGCGCAGGAAGGCCGGCTTGCTCTGGGCGATGACGAAGCGCAGAACAAACTCCAGGGTGAACCAGGCCACACAGAGGGTCTCCACCACAAAGATGTGGTGACACTTCTGGGAGCATTCGCCCTGGAAACCAGAGTGTGACGTTTACTTCTGCACTTAGATAGACAGAGAGGTTCAGTCAGATAGATCAGACTCCATTGTACCTGCTTGTTTCTGACCCAACTAGTGACGTGTATGTTCATGTCCACTACCGCATTTTCACCATATTCTGAAAAATCGTATCTTCAACCAAAATAGTGATAATAAATAAATTATACATCACAAATGGCATTTCATCAAAGACCATCAAATACTGATTTACTGAATCCAATACTGCGGGATTAAATATTAGTTATCTTTTCTGAATTGTCTTAATATATTTAGATAGACAAACTCTACAAGCTCTTCAAATACATTTATCTTCAGGTCCCTTTTGATTTTCTATTTTTATTCCATCTTATCTCAACTTTATATTCACTTTAATAACCTAATTTTTTTACCGTCATTCCAACATTCCCTCATTCCGTATGTGTGTCTGCATTGTTTTTAGTATGTGTGGGCCATATCGCTATTTTTATGGCCTCTTTTCTACCCTTCTCCATTTATTGTTTTGTTTTAAAAACAATAAATTGAATGCACTACTATTGTGGCAGCTACTGTAATCTCGTCATGTCCTGGATGTGATGACAATAAACACTTCTTGAATCTTGAAAGAAATTCCTGTTTCAAGTGTGTGCAGCCCATTTGGATTGAGACGTACGGTCTTCTGTGTATCTATGACTTCAAAATAACCGTTGTGAAAATCAGAACGACTGAGCGTTCAGATCTCACTTTGATTTTGGAACAGTGTCAAGGAGCTTATGTCTAGCTTTTTGCATATATTCAAAGTGTTTCTTAAGTGTTTCATTCCAGTGGAGAAATTGGATCATCAGTCTTACTTATATGCCCTCCTCCTGTCTAAAGTGGAACCTCCAGTGGGCTCCTCCCCCCAGACGCACCCTTGGCCTCCTGCTCCCTGAGGTCGGGCATGGTGCCGATGCACAGGCTGACCACGGTGACGGCCACCATGACCACGGAGAGGCAGGCGAAGGCCTTCCCCGCCGGGCCCGAGTTGCGGGTTCTCCATGACCTCCCGCAGCGCGTCCAGCGCCCCCCCGCCAGCCCCCCTGGGCCCCCTCCGGGCGCGCGCTCCTCAGCTCCCTCCTCCGCTGCCTCCAGTCCTCCTCCTGGCGCTCCCTCTCCGCCACCTTCCTCCACGCGGGCTAGCATGCGGCGGCGGGCAGCAGGGCTCCATGTGACCCGGGGCCACGCCCCAGTAGGCCAGCTCCTCGTGCAGCGCCTACGGCGCACAGCTCGCGCAGCAGACGCAGCCTGCCGGCCGCCAGGAAGTTGAGGACCACCCGGAAGGCGGCGGGGTTTGCGGTCGAAGAAGAACTCGCGTGCGCGCGGCGTCGTAGTCGTCACAGAGGCCGGCGATCTCCTCGGGGCTACAGCGCCTCAGCCGGCCCAGCCTGCTGTGGGGGAACTGCTCCAGGGTGCTCCAGGGGAAGGCGTAGAGGTTCCCCCCCACGTTGACCAGCGCCTGGGCCGCGGGGTCCACGCCGCAGCCCGCCTCCGCCGCGCCCAGCCGCCGGGGCGCGCCCAAAGTACGCGCCTTCACCGTCTCCGTCTCCGGGACCTCGCTGAAGAAGCGGTCCAGGCTGCTGTCATCGCTGCTTGCTGGAGTAGGCGCTGAAGTCGTGGTTGGCGTTGCTGATGATGGGCATTCTCCCGGACGCTCCTTCTTTGGGACGGGGAGGTCAGGCACAGGGCCCAAGGGGATCCTGGGTAATTCTGATCATCAAGAAAATAAAATCACGCAAAGCACTCCGGCACACATGCATCAGTAAATGATATCTGGGCATGCCTTGCTCAACACAAATGGGCTTCATTCTTGTTTTGTTCATTAAAAACTGTTTACCTACAATTGTGACCATTCTGAAATTTAATACACAATAGTAGCAAATCATTTACACTTGAAGTCGAACTTATGCTGTTGGTGTGTCTGTTAAACAGAACAACGCCTGTCTCAACACACAGTATGTAGAAACAATGCATTCACCTGATGAGTCCCCCCCACTCACCTTAAACAGCGCGTTGCGTTAATCCAGCCTCAGCATCTTTCTGGCCGCTCCTCATTCTCAACATCGCAGCCTGGTCGCACAATAACAACGCATTGGTCTGCAAACCGCAATTTCCAATCGGTGATAAGGGAAAAAAAGTAGTCGAGTATTTTAGTATTAGTAAGTTGTTATTGTTGTTGTTTTTTTTTTTTTTTAAATATATATATATATCGTATTATAGCAGCCAACCCTAGTACGAGAGCTATAGGGTTGATAACAACATTGCGTCGATTACCTACAAATGAAAATAACGCTGGAATGAGAAGCTATGAAAACTGCTGTGCTGCTTTATTCTAAATCATATCGTGGCGACTTGATGCTCGGAGGTCGACCTGAAGTTTCGAGTCTTTCTGCATCAGCATTAGGCAAATTCACAACTGTCAGCTGCACCGGTGGTTTGCGTTGAAAGCAGTTCGAGTTTTAAGAGTTCAGTGTTAATCTGGTCTTGTGCGTCTACCGTTGTTTCGTGTTGAGATCACAGCGACGGGTACAAAAAAAACGATTATGTTGTCTTACAGCGTCCTGCAAAACCCTGCTGGAATACTCTCATCTGGTTAGGATGATCCTCTCTCTCTCTCTCTCTCTCTCTCTCTCTCTCTCTCTCTCTCTCTCTCTCTCTCTCTCTCTCTCTCTCTCTCTCTCTCTCTCTCTCTCTCTCTCTCTCTCTCTCTCTCTCTCTCTCTCTCTGTCCTGGTAAAGAAGACACATGGCCTATAAGCCTTTGTTTTAATACACTAAAAACATTTGATTCTGACAGATCCGATAACCAAATACTGAGGGATTATTTGAATACAAATGCTTCTCGCTCTTTGTTTGATTATGTCAGACGACGAGTCTGGCGATTTGATAGAAAATAGACAATTGTGTAGACAATTGATAGACAATTTGAATCAAGACAAGATTTGAATCTCCTCCCCTCTCTCTCTCTCTCTCTCTCTCTCTCTCTCTCTCTCTCTCTCTCTCTCTCTCTCTCTCTCTCTCTCTCTCTCTTTCCTGCTCCCTTCTCCAGCTCCCTTCTTCTGAATATGGTTCAGATTTACACAATTCTACAAAAGTGTAGAAGTGTGACAGAAGGCATGGGCGGCAGTAGCTCAGCGGACAGAGCGGGCCGTAGGGTCGGTGGTTCGATCCCCTTGATCCCCCTCCTCCAACTGTCCACATGTCGAACCCCACAAATGTACTGATGCGCTTTGGACAAAAGTGTCTGCTAAATGCACCTTTACCTTATGTGTTCAGTTTCAGAGTTGTTTTTCTAGCACTCCTGGAGTCCTACAAAGTACCCATTGGGGTACACATACCTGTGTTGTTGAAGGTCACTGGTATCAACTCCTGTCATGGCCCTTCTGTTAAAGTACACATAAAGTGACTTTGAGGAGTCTTATCTAATCTGTATCCAAGATTAGAATTGAGGAAACAGAAGTCCAACCGCCAAGGGATTATCTGTGTGAGAAACAAAGCTTCTCTTTGTTTCATATTATCAGACTGCACAAGCTTCACCATCACCTGAAAGAGATTTGGTTTCATGCAGGCTGTCTGGTGTAGTTCACTTGTTTACATTTACATTTACATGTAGGGCATTCAGCAGCTGTTTTTGTCATGTAATACTTATACACCATTTGTGGATTTCAGTGTGGGCTTGTCTTTGGAAGCATCCTTTTTGACAACATTGGATAGTTAACATGAATTACTGGAAGCAGCAGTCCAGAAACTTTGTTACTGCTCCTTTAATTGGAAGCCACGCCCATGATCCTCTCCAGATTGGACAAATGCCACTTGGCTCACTCTCAGCCCAGGAGCTCCCCTGCCCCATTGGTGCTCAGCCATTTCTATTGTGTATAAACATGTTGCCTGTAAACATTGTTATTTTGACGAAAGCTGGTAGAGTTCAATCAGGGGGGGAAATAGGATGATTTGAACGGCTCTAATCAAGTGACATTTCAATACAATGATGAAATGTTTCATATACTGAATGTTTCAGAACGTTGTGATGTGTCTTGATAAGACGTCAGGCTGAGGATCCAGCCATTGTTTGTGCCGTCTCCTTCCTGGTGTGGACACCTCCTCTGCTTCCTGTTCCAGGATACAGAGAGAGAACCTGATCTCCCACACTGGTCTCAGGTTCTATGGGCCAGGGTTCCTCTTACACCTAATGGCGGCCAGCCTCTGAGCTCTGTTCTCCGTTTACATTTGGTCCAGAGAAAATATCAATACTAAGTGTCTGCAAATGCTTCACAGTACTATGATGTGGTATCACTATGAACACGGCAAAACTGACAAAACTGGAATGACGCAATCCTTCAGATTTCTATTGACATATTTGTTTTCATTTATTTCCTCTTTAACCCAGCTCAAAAGTATAACACGTGATTAATGCTAATTGGACTCTCTTGAACCCATCAATAATATAATCAGTAACCCACAGTAATACGCCCAGAGCAGGTAATGAGTGTGGTGCATGATTACAGACAGGGACAGGACAGGCTGCGTCGCTCTGCTCACAGGGGAAGTCAGGAGTGGGGACGTGTCACTATTGGCATAGCTGATGTGTTCTCCATGCAAGGCTTGTGTTGCCAAACAAATGCTTTTAATTAAACACACACACACACACACACACACACACACACACACACACACACACACACACACATACACACACACACACACACTCACACACACACACACACTCACACACTCACACACACACACACACACACACACACACACACACACACACACACACACACACACACACACACACACACACATACACACACACACACACACACACACACACACTCACACACACACACTCACAGACTCACACACACACATACACACACACACACACACACACACACACACACACACACACACACACACACACACACACACACACACACACACACACACACACAAACACACACACACACACACACAGGAGGAGGGGCAGACAATGGAAATTCAGTCACCCAAGCGGTTTCCTTCTTTGAATGCAACACAAGCCCTCTCTCCTGAAAAGGGAGCTAGCAGGAGTTACCTGTTTGCCCTACTCTCAGTGTTTGGAACTTAATGTTTTTCTGCCGATTATCTAACACACATTTTAATCTCAATCCAGCTGTCCCATTCTCAACTGATTGCAATACGTATTGTAGAGTAGGGTTATAAGTAGGGTTATCAAAATGTGCACCTAACCTCACTTTAGCCATAGATCAAGCTTTTCAGTCTCTCCTGATTCTAATGTACTTATTGTGAGTCGCTTAGATTTAGATTAGATTAGATTAAACTCTATTGTCATCTTGCAGAGCACAAGTAATTGAAATGTAGTTGGCATTCTAACCAGAAGAGCAAAGGAACAATTAAGGTGCAGTATTGTACATGATAGTGCAATATTGAAAAAGTGGCAGTAGTAATTACTGTAAGGTGACAGTAGTAATTAAAGTGGCAGTAGTAAACAGTAACAACAGTAAACAATAAACAGATGTGCAAGTGGAGGTAGTAATTGTAGAGGTAATACAGAGATAATAAGTAACAGTGTACAGTAGTGCAATACAACAGGTGAGCAGCACAACAATGGGTACAACAGATACATGCAGTTTGTATGGATATGAGGGTACAGTGGGATAGATAAGCAGATAATATGTTCAGGGGGGTGAGTGAGGGGTACAGATGTTTGGTGAGCAGGGGGACATGTCCCTGGCGGGGGGGGGGGGGGGGGGGGGGGGACAACTGTAGTTAATAAATAAATAAATACAATAGGGGTGAGGGTGAGGGGTCCATATATTGGGTGAGCAGGGGGACCTGTAGCACTTACAAGAGGGGAGGAGGGTAGACAGTCTGTGGTTGGGGTGAGAGTTGTCCTTTCCAGAGGGGAGGAGGGTAAACAGTCTATGGCGGGGGTGAGAGTTGTCCTTTCCAGAGGGGAGGAGGGTAAACAGTCTGTGGTTGGGGTGAGAGTTGTCCTTTCTAGAGGGGAGGAGGGTAAACAGTCTGTGGTTGGGGTGAGAGTTGTCCTTTCCAGAGGGGTGGAGGGTAGACAGTCTGTGGTTGGGGTGAGAGTTGTCCTTTCCAGAGGGGAGGAGGGTAGACAGTCTGTGGTTGGGGTGAGAGTTGTCCTTTCCAGAGGGGAGGAGGGTAGACAGTATGTGGTTGGGGTGAGAGTTGTCCTTTCCAGAGGGGAGGAGGGTAGACAGTCTGTGGTTGGGGTGAGAGTTGTCCTTTCCAGAGGGGAGGAGGGTAAACAGTCTGTGGTTGGGGTGAGAGTTGTTCTTTGCGATGCTGCACTCCTTAAGCAGGCACCACTTCCTCTGGACAGCCTTGATGGAGGGGTACCAGTGATGTGATTTTCACCACCCTCTGCAGTGCTTTCTGTTCCGAGGCAGAGCAGACTGTGGTAAATGTAACTACATCTGAGGATCACACCTGTCGTTGAGTAAACTGCACTTTTACTTTTTTTTTGTAAATCCCAGACTGAAAATTCAGAACGCATATTTTTCCATCCTATATATACTGTACATTCTTGTTTGCTGTTACCACCAGGATGGATAAGGACTACGCAGCATTCACCTGACCACGCCCCCTGTGACAATCACAGATCAACAAAGCGGTGGTAATGAAGTTTAGCATTATTATATTAATATATTATCTTTATTATTTGACTTTGACTTGACGACCTCTTTCTGAGGTGAGCTCCTCACATAGCTGTCACAATCTCAATACTTTGACCTGCATAGACTGTAGTCTGAAGCCTATGTATTAGATACTTTTATACAGCCATATAATACAGGCAAAGCTAGTTTACATAGCAGCCAGAGTAATTATTTCATTTTAGACATTACAAGCTATGATATCAAATGGCTACTCAATATTACAATTTCTGAAGGGTCTAGGCTACTGGGATCCATACCACGGTTGTGGAAACTTTGAAAGCATCTGCTATCTTTGTTTGTTTGGATTGAAAAAGCCTGTGAAAAAGGTTAGAACATTACATTTATTTAGCAGAAGCTTTTATCCAAAGCGACTTACAATCGGTACAACAGAATAGAGGGGAAGCTGCAGCAGAACAACTCCAGAGAGGTGAGATCATGGTGACAACCATCACTGGCAAAACCTGTTTTTTGTTTTTTTTGTCACCAAAGTTTTTATTTAATTATTCATACACACCTAAACATACAGTCAAACTAGAAAACAAACACTGACACCAACATCAACAGACAGTATATCCAGCTTACAGCCATGTACACAAAGACCTCTTGTACATAAACATCTCCTCTTTTTTTTTTTACACTTCATCAGCACCATATCTACAAATTTTCCATTTTTCATATCTACAAAAAAATATGTTCCCAGGCCCTCCTAACATGTTCCTCTTCATTGTTAATTCTAGCCAACATGCGTTCATATGATGCAACTTCTGACATCATTTCCATCCACTTTTTAACATCTGGGGCGACTGTGCTCTTCCATACTCTGAGGATTGTTCAAGCAGCTGTGACAATTCCAACTTTTAAAATCTCTCTTTCATATTTAGATATATTTAGGATTTCTGTTTGGTCCCCTAACAAACAGTTTTGGTGATACAGTCAAGGCAAGGCAAGGCAATTTTATTTGTATAGCGCATTTCATACACAATGGCAACTCAATGTGCTTTACGTAAAACAAACATTTAACATTGAGATTTGGGAACATAAAAACATGCAATTTGAGAAATAAAAATAAGACCCAATACATACAATTACCGCCCCCCCCCCCCCCCCCCCCCCCCCCCCCCCCCCCCCCCACACACACACACACACACACACACACACACACACACACTAATAATAATAATAAAAAACAAAGTACAGAGAAAGAGAGAGAAACTAGATAAAAGATTGCAGCATAAAATACTGCCACACCCAGCCATCTACTCACATGGTTCAATACTTTCTCCCAAAACGGGTACACTAGTTTACATCCCCAAATCACATGTAAAAAAAAGTCCCTATTTCACTCTGACATTTCCGACATAAATTATTTCCTATTAAGCCCATTCGATGTAGCTTTGAAGGAGTAAAATAAAATCTATGAATTATCGTGTACTGAATAAATTTCCCCTTCGCCTCTCTCATGTGTTTCCCTGTATTTGATAAGATATTTAACCAGTCCTCCTCACTTAAATCACACCCTAGGTCTTTCTGCCAAATGATCCTGACATGGTGGCATGGATTACGAACTACCTCACGGACAGGCCGCAGTATGTCAGGTTGCGACATTGCTTGTCATACACGGTGACGAGCAACACCGGCACACCCCAGGGAACTGTACTTTCACTGCTCTTATTCACCCTCTACAGCTCGGATTTCTGCTACAACTCCCGAACATGCCACCTGCAGAAGTTCTCTGACGACTCCTCCATTGTCGGATGCATCACAGACAACAGGGAGGAGGAGTACAGGGAACTAGTTAAGAACTTTGTGGGATGGTGTGACGGGAACCACCTTCAGCTCAACACCGGGAAAACCAAGGAGCTGGTGGTGGACTTCCGGTGCAGAAAGAGCCCCCCATTACCGGTTTCCATAAATGGGGAGGAGGTGGAGATGGTGGATACCTGTAAGTTCCTTGGGGTGCACCTGAACAATAAACTGGACTGGTCGGACAACACTGAGGCCCTCTACAGGAAGGGACAGAGTAGGCTGTTCTTCCTGAGGAGGCTCAGATCTTTCAATGTGTGCATTAGGCTGCTACAGATGTTCTACCAGTCGGTTGTAGCCAGTGTCACCTTCTTCGCTGTTGTGTGCTGGGGAGGAGGCATTGGGAGCGGAGGTGCCAGCAAGCTGAATAAGCTGGTGAGGAGGGCGAGCTCTGTGGTGGGGATGAAGCTGGACTGTGTGGAGGCGGTGACAGAGAGGAGGATGAGGGGGAAGCTGCAGGCGATCCTGGACAACCCCTCTCACCCTCTCTATGCCGAGCTGAGGCAACTCAGGAGCACGTTCAGCCACAGGCTCACTCAGCCACGTGCCTCAAAGCTCTTGGGGGGCTCCTTTATCCCATCAGCTATCAGACTCTACAACACCTCAACCACCTGCTCCCAACGTCTCGAAAGCCCCAACACCTCCAGATAATGGACTGAACACCACACCCCACACCTCAGGACTGTTGCCTAAACTGCTGTCATTTTATGTCTTCTTACATGTTCTTAAATTACCTGTGAAATCCCGTACTTTTGCACATTTGCACATCTACTTTGCACAATTCATATCTGTTTTATATCTATTTTTATACCTCAGTCACACTCGTTGACCAATTGCACTGTTCATCTTCAATAGGATGATTACTATGTAGGTTTTCATTTTTTCGTTTGATCTGATTCTAAGAGCTTACATATAATTTTATCTTAATTTAGGTAAATCTATGTATTGTTTATTGTTTGAACTCTGGTTATTTATTGCACTCCTTTATCCCTCTGTAATGCTGGTCAATGTGAATTTCTTCTAAGGGGGATTAATAAAGGAATGTCTTATCTTATCTTATCTTATTTGTGGGGTTCGACAGTTCAGACAGTTGGACAGTTGGAGGAGGGGATCGAATCGTCAACCCTCCGGTAGGTGGACCCGCTCTGTATACTGAGAGCCATGCTGCCCCCAATAAGTGTATTCAACCATGAAGATACAACTCATAGCCTGGCCTGGTATGCCAGCTCAAACTACGGCCCAGAAGGGATGAAACTGCAGTCTGTGTCATTTCTCTTGGCTTGTCGTAATGCATTAGGAAAATTGTTTTATAGAAAAATCAATATATTAACATGATAATTTGTGTAAACCTTGAAATCTTCATATAACCTATAAACACAGCTTAAGAATAAATACATATCCTTAACAAGGCCTATGTAGGCTAAATAAGTTAACATAAATAAATTATATAAGTTAACATACTAAGTTATATAAGTTAACATACTGTATAAGTTAACATAAATAAATTATATATGTATTTCTAGGTTGGGAGTTGTGCCATGTATCATTATAGAAGTTATCAGTGTTCTTGTCTGAACATTCTCTACTTCTGTACCAGACACTCTGCATGTACTGTGACTCTCTCTGTTGTGTCATCTATGTATTATTCTTGTTTTGTGTGTGTTGCTACAGTAAATGTTCTCCTCTCCGTTAGCCTGAGACTCTCAGAGCCCATTCTCAAGCTGTGGAAGATGAATGTCTGGGCTTCTCACCTGGGGGGGGCAGGTTACTGTTGAATAACCTGTGGACATAGTTCTGGACAAACAGGAGGCTCTCCGCATGATGCTGCCTTGTCTCTCATGTCTCATGTCTCATGTCTCATGTCTCTCATGTCTCATGTCTCATGTCTCTCATGTCTCTCATGTCTCATGTCTCTCATGTCTCATGTCTCTCATGTCTCATGTCTCTCATGTCTCATGTCTCATGTCTCTCATGTCTCATGTCTCTCATGTCTCTCATGGATCCTGAGAACCAGAGAGCTCAGCAGGTGAGTGAGAGCCCAAAGTAGTCCTCTGGGACTCTCCACCCACAGCCAGCTTCCAAGGCTTTGAGCAGAAGTTCTTTCCAGTTCTACACCTCATCGAGTCAACACGCATATCTGAGAATCAGATCTCTAGTTTATTTATCTTTTATGTTGTGAGCAAAATCGCTTCTTTTTTTTTATCTCACAAGGGGCATGGCGTGGTCGGCTTTTGACCCTGAACCTGAAAAGCATGTTCACATCTCTTTTCACATCCTCTCTCCTCTCCGATGGCCCTCTGCTACTCTCCGTTCAGCATTATGTATGGTGTTTGATAAGTGGATAGTAATTTGTCAAAGTCAAAGTCAAAGTAGCTTTAATGTCAATTCCTTCACATGGCAAGACATACAAAGAAATGGAGAGGACGTTTCTGCAGACGCTACAACAGACAATAAATTCCTAATGCTAAAAGTAAACATACAATTTCAAACAGGTAACATAAAAAAGATAAGAAGAAAATAAAAATAAATATGCAATTAAGATTATGAAAGCTGCAGTGACATTTGAAATGGGAGCTTAGTTTGTAGTGTAGTTTATGGTCAGTTGGTTCAGACTATATAATGAGATGTATGTCTCCGGTCAGCTGCTTACACTATGTAAACAAGATGTATGTTTTTCTTGAGGTCGTTTGCGAGGAGAGTTTATGGTGTAACGAGGTCAGAGGTAGAAAGAAGCCAGTTGTTGTGATAATAGCTTTGGGCACAGTGGGTGCCTGGCTGTAAAGATGATAATCAGAGAAGTAGTATTTAAACTGTGCATCAGGACAAGGCTGGCAGAGTGTTCTCAGCCACAGACGCTCTCTCAAGATTCAGACCTTTTTGACACGGTTCTACTTTGTAGTAAACCCTTCAACGTGGGACGTGTCAGCGGTGGTTTCTCCTTTTCCTCAACACATCAAGATACTACAAGGCCTTCACAATCTTTGCCACCCATTGTACACATCCTGTCACATGCAGTTCTACATTGAATTACGCCCCCCCCCGGGGGGGGAAAAAACACTTTTATTTGGCACAAACAGACATTATTTATTTTATTTATTTTAACAATATATGTGAAAGAAAAAGCTGCAGGGGGCGACAATTTGCCAATTCCCCACATAGTGACATGACATAGATTCTAGAGAAGCGCTTCGCGGCGCAGATGATTGCCGCCCCCCCCCCCCCCCCCCCCCCCCCCCCCCCCCCCCCCCCCCCCCCCCCCACCCCACACACACACACAGTGCCGCCCCGGGCGGCACTGGTCTGCCTAAAACCGCCACTGGTCACATGGTTTATAAATCATAAATCATGCAGTGGTAAAGTAGTTAAACATTGTGTGTGGCTGCACATTGTTTTCTCAGGTGTGCTGGGGTTTATATGAGGCAAGTTTATGACTAGAAGTTCTCTCCTCTTCGGCGGAAAGGGGAAACACACGAATCTGAAATATGCACCTTGACTTCAGTTTATCAATTTATCAGTCAAAGGTCTGTTGAGGATCACCACAGACAGACGAGCTGTGTCTGCCCTCTGCTGGCCAGCGGGTGAACCTCCCGGCCGCTGTTCTGACAAATGTTGTTCTCTCGTTTTTTACGGAGCTACCTAATAGCTCCGTAAAAAATAATATATATATATATATATATATATATATATATATATATATATATATATATATATATATATATATATATATATATATATATATATATATATATATATATAAACAATGATTAGAAAATGCTGCTGCTAGCTAAAAAGTTTTGATAATTGATAAATATATATATATACCCGCTGTTACGCGAGCGTTTTCTCTTCAGAATCGCTCGAACCTCTCGCCGCGAGTTTGCGGTGCGTTAGTTTGGTTTCTTAGTTTTGGGTTGAGTGTTTTGTTTCTATGAGAAGTATGATCCTGGAATGATACTCCTGTTCAGACGGCGGCAGTAATGCGCCATGACGTTGCCTGCTGATCATTGATTAAAATATTAAAAGCATTATGCTCCTTCTGTTCAGGTTCAGTGGGCAGACCTTAGATATATATAAATAATAATCAAAATAATATATATATATACCATCGGTGGATGAGTGCTTTAATTTAGTTTTTCGGTTTCTGAAGACAACAAAATTGGCCTAATTAGTTTGGTTTCTTAGTTTTGGGTTGAGTGTTTTGTTTCTATGAGAAGTATGATCCTGGAATGATACTCCTGTTCAGACGGCGGCAGTAATGCGCCATGACGTTGTACCTTCACCGAGGAAGAAGACGTAACGCGAGATCTCCTCACCAACTCTCGCGTTAATCTGCACAGCGGGTATAAATCCAGACGTCACAAGCGCTCGGCCTTTCCTTTGTCCCCTTAGCGGTGGAGGTGCAACAGTAATCGGTCGTCCCGAATCTGGGTTCATCCGACACCATCACCAATCAAGCTGAACAGATCCCTGCTACCACATCAGCAACATGCCTCCCAAATTCGACCCCAGCGAAATTAAAATTGGTATGTGTAACGTCTCTGATATAAAGTGTTTCAGAGTCAAGATGGAGCCAATGTCCAGTTCGTCTATGTCTCCTCATCTATGAGGCGGGCAACAAAAATGGTAAATATAGGAAACCCAGGGAAACGAATGCAATGCCAACGATTTGTATTTGTGGGTTATATCGTGCCGTTGCTGCCTTGTCTCCGGCTCCGGCCTGAGAAGGCCTCTAGCGGCGTGTCGTTAGCTAGCGGGTGCACTCCGGCTCCTCGCTGAGCATCCCGGTGGAGGGGAACCGGCTGTCATTGTGCCCCCGAATCGACGTTCGTTCCTCCAGCATTGTCTTTTTTTTCCAACGGCCTTGATGTGACGCAAAGTTGTGGCCATTCGTACTTGTTCATTGAGTCGATTGTCACGTCAAACAGCCACGTGGCCGGCAGGATCTGTTGGAGAACGTTGGGAAGCCGGAATTCATCCGAGGTTGGACAAGGCCTCACTTGTGTGAAGGGGTATTCAACCTGTTTGGCTCTCATTTTCAGTGTACATGAGATGTACTGGAGGAGAAGTTGGTGCCACATCAGCCCTTGCTCCCAAAATTGGACCTCTGGGTCTGGTAAGTGTGTGTAGATGCTTTGTCCAGCCTCCCGCCACTATGCCTGTCTGTTAGTGACTGAGTATAATCCAGTGGAGGCTAAGATGGACCCAGCTCTAGGAAGCAGGGCTGCCCAGTATAGTGGGCACCACTGTGCCAAAAGGTCTGGAACATGCATTGTTTGTAATTGCATTAAATCCTGTAAATGACCCATAATCTGTCTGCGTTGCGCTTGATTAACACCTGTACATGTTTTTTTATGCAATTACTTAGCATGTTAATAAAGTTAAAGCCTTGATATGTTCTCTCTTCAGTCCCCCAAGAAAGTTGGTGATGACATCGCCAAGGCCACTGGGGACTGGAAGGGCCTGAGGATCACAGTGAAGCTGACCATCCAGAACCGACAGGCGGCGGTGTGTACTGAAGCCTTCACTGGCGCCTTCCGGGCCAATACCAAGCCTTGGATTGTTTTCTGTGCCCTGAATCATGCAATCAGATGTTAAATGTTTGCTGTAGGGAGGATTGTATTGCTGCTTGAAATCCAGCCCTATACATTCAGGGACAAAGGTTTGAAGGCCATGTGGGCTGCATGGTGTGTGATGTTTCCACTGCCGTGTCCTCCTAGGTAGAGGTGGTGCCCTCTGCGTCTGCCCTGATCATCAAGGCCCTGAAGGAGCCCCCACGTGACAGGAAGAAGGTCAAGAACAGTAAGTCTACACATGCAGTGACGTCAAGACACCTGACCATGACCAACCTCTCGTGGTAATCAAGACCCTCATGATGGGTAGAAGGACGTGAGCCTCCCGCCACTATGCCTGTCTGTTAGTGACTGAGTATAATCCAGTGGAGGCTAAGATGGACCCAGCTTTAGGAAGCAGGGCTGCCCAGTATAGTGGGCACCACTGTGCCAAAAGGTCTGGAACAAACTATCATTGTTCAGAACGTGGACTCTACTCCACGAGTCTGCATGCACTACTGCTCTGTATTCCATATTCATTGTACATTGTACTTTGTATATATATTTATTAGTTATTTTACGTTTTTACTTATATTTTTAATACTGTTTTTTCTCTTGCACCAATTGCACCAAGTTGAATTCCTTGTAGGTGCAAACCTACTTGGCAATAAACTTGATTCTGATTCTGAGCAGCAATGTGAAGTTAGAATTCCCTTTAGTAGAGCTTTTAATTTTGGTGGTTGACAATGACTCTGGGAATATTGTTAATCTTGGGTTGTGTTTTGTTTCTAGTCAAGCACAGCGGCTCTGTGACGTTTGACGAGATCGTGGGAATTGCCCGCATTATGAGACATCGCTCCATTGCCAGGGAACTCTCCGGTAAGTTCTGGGAACAAATCGTGCTTGTGAAGTCAATTTTAAAATGTGACTTGCACTCTTTGCTGGCCAGCCTCCCGCCACTATGCCTGTCTGTTAGTGACTGAGTATAATCCAGTGGAGGCTAAGATGGACCCAGCTCTAGGAAGCAGGGCTGCCCAGTATAGTGGGCACCACTGTGCCGAAAGACCTGGAACACAATTTGTTGGAGTTTCAGAACCTCCTGGAATGGGAGACCTTGCACTGGGCTCATTGCGTCTGGTACTGCATTAGCCTACTCTTTAATTCTGCTAATGCATTAACTTTCCCTTCCTAAAGGAACCATCAAGGAGATCCTTGGTACTGCGCAGTCTGTGGGCTGTACCATCGATGGACGCCTTCCTCATGATGTCATCGATGACATCAACAGTGGCAAAGTGGAGTGCCCAGCAGAGTAATGCTTGACCAAATAAAGCTGACTAAACTGAACTTGGGTCTGTTTTTCTGATTCTTGCCACCTTTTGGTTAATGTGAATCATGGATGACATGTTCTTGTAGGGGCCTAGGCATTAATAATTTGGGGAGGTCACTACATGCATTTCTGGTATGACTGGACAGCAGTGGACTGTCTATTGCCACCTGGGAGCTTTACGGACTTGGTTAAATCTGCTCATAAGATTAGCAGCTGGGACAGTTTCTAGTCCTGAATGCAGCCATGCTAGATGGGCTGCTGTCAACATGGACAACCATGAGAACAGTCACTCAAATTGAACAATGTCAGTCAGTGGCAAGTGACTACTTTATTGGGTCATTGTTCTGATGACCTGCAACATGAAAGGCTAACTAGGCTGTAAATGCCTCTTATCAAACATGTCCACGCCTACATCAGGATGGTGTCCATGAGTACAAAAACGGGAGTATAAGCAACTAGATCACTGAAGCCGGCATCACAATTTTCACATGGTGTAATTTGGAACACATCCTACATGTATACAAAACAGACCAAGAGTAGAACAGCCTGGCACATGGCAACAACTGTGCACTAGGCTAAATACCTGAGATCCCAGACTTGATGAATATTCCTCTACCTGAAACTAAACCAGACAGTTTTGCGTGTGTTCTGATGCTTTTGAATGCAAGTGTAAACATTACAGGTGTTCAGGTACATCAGTTTGAACGTTGCCCATCAATCATCCACAACCTCAGAAGGACCACAAGAGTGCATCTCAGTCTTTGTGAGGGCTGAGCCAGCCACCGGAATGTTCCTCAGTTCTCCACCTCCTCTTGCTCCTCCTCCTCCTCCACATCTTCAGCCTCCTCCTCCATCCGTTCTTCGTCATCCTCTTCCTCTTGACTCTTGTCGTTATCGGGCTCCTTCTTCTCCTTCTCTCTGCGCTTCTGCTCAGATACCTCCTTCTTCCCCTTCTGGCCCTTCTTGTAAACTGTGGGAAGAAACCACACACACGTTTTTTCCCCTAAATTAGGCAAGGATTTTTTTTTTTTCTGCATGCATTATCCAACATGGTCTGTGATCAAAGAACCACCAGGTAGGTTATGTAGACATCACAAACCTTCTAATGCTTCCTTTAGAGGCTCCAGAAACCGTTCAAACTCCATTTCCTCCATGGCAGCCAGCACATCTGCAGCATTCAGAGTTTTTCTCTTTGCTTTCATGGCAAAGTTGTTTGCACTGCCAAGGGGGACAAAGATACAGAAATTAAAATCCTTCAAGACATTTCATTGTAAGGCTGTTTAATATACAATTCTTCAATATTCAAGCTTAATTTGTTATACAATTTGCATTTGAAGTGAATATCATTCAAATGATTCCTACTTACTTAATGCTAGACTAGTTTTTCCAATCCATTGCTCTATTGACATGACGGTAAAGACATAAATGACCCTTTATGGACTAGTTATATCAATAACTTCATTCAGACTGTACCAGGACTACAAATACATACTTTGAACATTACATTTCCACCCTAGTTTTCATTCTCCACAAATGAAAGCATTGCATCTACATGTTAATTGAGAGTGCTAACTTAATGAATAACATTTGAATATACTGACCATGAGGTTGCGTACAGCACAAATACGCTGGCCGCCTGCGATATGGCCCGCCGTGCTTCTTTGGAAACATTAACGCCATCTGGTAACTGTTGAACACACAGCGAGCGTAACTTCACCTGGACACTGTGGACTCAGTGTAATAGCACAGGTTAAACGTCTCCTCATTAACTAACAGTTTCAGTGTAACAGCAGAGTGTAAACGTGTACTCATTAGTAAACCTCTTCAGTGTAACAGAGTGTAAAGGTGTACTCGGTAGTAAACCTCTTCAGTAACAGAGTGTAAAGGTGTACTCAGTAGTAAACCTCTTCAGTAACAGAGCGTAAAGGTGTACTCATTAGTAAACCTCTTCAGTAACAGAGTGTAAAGGTGTACTCAGCAGTAAACCTCTTCAGTAACAGAGTGTAAAGGTGTACTCAGCAGTAAACCTCTTCAGTAACAGAGTGTAAAGGTGTACTCAGGAGTAAACCTATTCAGTAACAGAGTGTAAACGTGTACTCAGTGGTAAACCTCTTCAGTAACAGAGTGTAAACGTCTACTAGTTAATAAGGGGTATTCCTCGTCCAGTCCACTCACCGCCTCTTTGATGATGCGGGTAATCACAGCGTTCGGGAGGTTCAGGTCCTCCGGTCTTTCTGCCATTCCAGATCCCCCGATGATCAGTTAGATGATGGAGGATTTGAAGGATGATTTGATCGATGATTTGATCGATGATTTGAACGCTGTAGAGCTAGCACCAGAGAGCTAACTTAGCTAAACTGTTGTTAAGGTTACAAATTTGATTTGAACAAACTATGTTAGCATGGTAGTGAGTACAATCCCGTTGTTGGCGTGAGGTAAGAAAGTTGAGACCAAGTTACCAATCTCAATCACGGAACCAATACAAATATCCCCAACGTTAAACCAACATTTGTTATGGGACGTTTCCCGCGAACCAACCACGTGTCCACCCTGTGACCCCTCCCCCCTGAACCCTGACCTCTGACGCAGCTTCCTCACCACGTGGTGTGTTTGCGTTATTATTTTCTGAAATATAGACAATTTATATCAAATAAATCTGAAAATGTAGGTCTTAACGCCTTGCTTTACAAAACAAAATATGATGATTAAAAATGATTTCATGCTCCCCAAGTATCTATTTGGTCCTCTCTATTCAACTGTTATGATGTTGCTGTGATGTCCATTATGTTTGGCTGTAGGCCGACGCTTCTTTATCGAAATAACAAAATAAGCAATTGTTAAAGTCGCTGTCGCATTTCAACTGCATTTCAATTTAAATTAACTGGACATATCTGTAGTTGATACTGATCGATTGTGATTTAAATAATGGTGTCAATAAAATCCCATCCTATATTATACGTTTTTAAAAAGTCTGGCTAGCTCAAACCTCTCTCTTTGTTTACCATAGTCGTATTATTGGCTGTCATTAAGGCCCTCCTACTCACACCACCACCCAGCCCAGCTACCAGTGTGTGTGTCACACAGTTGCCCAGCCAGTTTGTGTGGACAAATCCCTGCCTGCTAACTAGGAGGGGCTCAACTTAGACATTACAACTTTAACTTATTATGTTTATTGGTATCCATCTATTAGGCCACACCCTCCCACAGTGGGAAGTATGCACAACATCCATGTTAGGATTTAACATTTTCAGATGCCTGAAAAATAACCAGGACTGCATTCATTTAAGTTTTCCACTGATCGATAGATCAATTCATGTTTTGTAAGGTGATCCCTTAAATCCCAGTAACTAACACTTTCCACATTCCACAATAACATATGGCGTCTTCTATTTATTTGAAAACGTTAACCCAGTCCAATATGTCTATGACCTCACCCTTATCACAGCCTGCTACAGTTTGTAGTTCCTGGGATGTCTGAGCAGCTCAGGCTTGGCAGCTGATCTCTCCTTCATAGCCATCAGGTAGATTCAGAATAGATTGTGCTGAAACACATTCCACCCACTTTAGTGCCCAGCTGTGAATACAGAGACTCCCTCTGGTAGAGACCTGCCATGTGCTGTTGTATATGAAGGAGCCATCTGTAAATATGGTTAAATAATGATCTAATGTCCCAATAAGCCTTCATATGACCTATGAGGGCTTCTGGCTTCCTTCCCTCCGCAATGATGCATGACAGAAAAATAAACACATGAGCAGTGACCTCCATTTCCTGTGGCCCGTTCTCTAGAGTATGAATAAAATGGTCCATGTTACTACCCACTCCTCCCCACACCCTGTTCTACTACAGCAGTTGTTTCCCCGGCTGGAGTGCATTTTGTTAGGTGATGTGAAGCTGACTTTAATGCTCTGAGCTATAACGAGTCTCCCATTTACTGACCCCCCGCCCACACACTTAAACTTGAATAGTACAATTGGAATTGAATATTCAAAAGTATGTTTTAATCAGTGTTTAATCCCATGAAAATAAGAATGCTTGTGTTTTTGACACCTAAGAATGAGCCCTTTATATCTACACAAGGCCCTCTTCCAGGGAGCCTAACCTGTTGCAGCACTATGTTTCTACAGTAGCCCAGAACAGACAAACAGCTCTAGAACATGTTTTTAATTTCATCAACGTTCAATTAAAGTGTAAGTGAACCCCCCGTTTGAGCACAATGACATTTAATAAATGCATTTTGAGTTCTTGGAAGGGGTGGGGATGGTGGCGCGCACGGACGCAGCGGCTTCTAGCCCCCTGTTTTGGTGAAGTTTGAAGTTTGAAGTTTATTTATTTAGCACACATTAAGATTCAATGGTGCAAGGAGGGAACGAAGCCCAATGGGCTTGTACAGAGCTCCATCCCTTTCAATAGTCACACTTAATCCTGTACTGTAAGGCTGACAAATAAACCATAAGAGGAGATAAGGTAAAAATATAATCAATGGCAATATGGAAAAAGAAAAGTCAGGAGACAAAATACAAAAAAATCATCAAAAATGGATGGAAGAAGATGTGGCAGGTCTATGGATTTGAGAGATGCATTAGAAATGTTAGATAGCATAATGAGAATAATTGAAGCAGTCAGGAATTATTTAGATGATTCATGACAGGAGAAGATGTTTTTTAAGCTGTTTTTTAAAGAGAGAGCATTGGTGCATTCTACTGTGTTTCGTGTGTATGTTTCTGTGTGAAAGTGTGTGCGGATGATGGTATCAAACGATCCAACACCCAATCGGAACTTCGGACTGTAGGAATTACGTGCCGATCGGAACTCACGACCGAGTTTCATCGGACCCACAATATCATTTGTTTACCGTCATTCCAACATTCCATTATTCCGTATGTGTGTCTGCATTGTTTTTAGTATGTGTGGGCCATATCGCTATTTTTATGGCCTCTTATCTTCTCCATTTATTGTTTTGTTTTAAAAACAATAAATTGAATGCACTACTATTGTGGCAGCTACTGTAATCTCGTCATGTCCTGAATGTGATGACAATAAACACTTCTTGAATCTTGAATCTTGAATCTTCTTGGATTTTTGTTCCCATAGCTACCCATTTATGTACTTTTTGTCATTGTATATGATATGAGCGATATAGTTCTGTACCACACACTGTGGTATTACCGGGTATTCCACTATGAAGTTTCCAATAAGCTGAACCCCACACACAGCAGCTCATGCGCCGTCCTCTTAGCAACATATCCTGTGTATTTATGGATTTAGAGGATCCAACCATGGTTCCGTGTCACAGTATTGAATCCAAGTGTAAAATGATGTAGTGAATGAGTTCGTGGATGACAGGAGCATCATGTGTGCATAGGAGGATAATGTGCATTCTTGTGTTTTTCGTTTTTTAGGTTTGTTAACTCAAAATAGGTTAGTACTCTTTTAGAGAAAGTTTGTATCCAAAACAACACTGCACTGTCAACTGCACACCGCCATGTTTTTAAAAGCAACCTATATAGTCTTGTACCATCAGTTGGTTGGCAATTTGCAACGTCCACGCTATGCCACTAAATTCTAGACACTGGACCTTCCGGTGTTTTTGCAGATTACTTACCTCAACCAAAAAGCATTAAAGCTGCTCTATCCACAATTAATAGTTGGTAGGGACCTATAAAGCATTACATGAAACAGTTGAGGGATTGATTGATTTTAATTTTAATTGATTAATTTTAATTGATTTTAATTGATAATTAAAATAATATATACCACATGTTCCCTTTATAGTTGGAATTACAAAAATGTTTAAAACTGCTTTTCAAAGAGCTGTTTTAAAGTGGCCTAACTTAGAACTCCCATCACTCTAAAGTAGCCTCGAAGTTGGTCTTCTGGCATCTATGATTGTCCCTGGCTGTTTTAGATTAGATTAGATTCAACTATATTGTCATTGTGCAGAGTACAAGTACAGAGACAGTAAAATGTAGTTGTCGTTCTAACCAGAAGTGCAAAGGAACAATGAAGGTGCAGTATTGTACATGAGTAGTGCAATATTAGTGGACAGTTGTAAAGTAACAGTAGTAAGTATGCATTTTATTAGGGACCGAGCCTGTGAAACAGGACGAAGGTCCCTTTTGTTTTTGATCCGTTTATTATTATTATTCCTATTATTATTATTTCAGGGATCTTTGAGGTTGATTTGCACTACCTGAACATATACGAAAAGTCCTTTTTTTTTGGCAAAGTTGTCAGGCCTGGTGAAAAATTATATATTCTAGGCGTCACGTTCATGTCGCACACTAGGAAAGCCTCTAGGTGGCGCTGTTTATGAGCAATCTTTGTAACGCCTATAAAAAATAAAATATATAAATAAAACAAAATACAAATAATAATAATAATAATAATAATAATAATAATTATTATTATTATTATTATTATTATTATTATTATTATTATTATTATTTTGTTTTATTTATATTTTTTGTATATTTATATGTACCCTGGCTGCTATGGTGACCCAATTTCCCTTAGGGGATTAATAAAGTTGTATCCTATCCTAAGTAAACAGTGGCCCTGTAAAGTAACCAGGAAATAGATAGTGCAAGTAGTAACAGTCAACAGTCAAACAATAAACCGACAGTGCAAGTAGAGGTAGTAATTGTCGGGGTAGTAACTATCGAGCTGCATAAATGAGTATCGTACAGTGTTACAGTGTAGTACAGTAGAGAGATAGTAAGTAACAGGGTGGTGTACAGTAGTGAGTTCAACAGGAGGACCAACTCTTCACCCTCAAGGGCGCTCGCGAGTTAGCCAGTATGTCTTTATAGATCTGCAGAATGCATGGTGTTCCCCGAGAGATTCTATGGGACACTGTTTTATTTTACATAGGTTTATATTTTATATTTTACATAGGTTTATATTATATATTTATATATTCTAACACTTTACTTTATGTAGAGTGTCTGTCTCTTCTTTCTTTTTGCACTGGAGTATTGTATTGTAACGAATGAAATTTCCCTAAGGGATCATTAAAGTACGTCTGTCTGCCTGTCTGTCTGTCTGTCATACAAAGTCCAATTGAACTTTATTGTCAATCAGACCATGCAATTAGTGCAAGTAATTACACAGAGGATCAAAATTGTGTTTCCCCATACTCCAAATGTGCAAGTAATATTTTAACACACAAATGACATAATAGTGCACACAGATATAACAAATAAATGCAACTTATAAAGACAGACAGTGGGCATTATAATAAAGTTATACAGAATAGTATATTCACAGTGTGATTCAATTTATTTTGAGGTATGTTACTGAGGGGCAGCATCAGCTCAGTGGGTAGAGCAGGTGGACAGAGCCGGTCATCCGCTAACCATAGGGTCGGCGGTTCGATCCCCTTGATCCACCTATCCACATGTCGAACCCCAGAAATGTACTGATTGTAAGTCGATTTGGACAAAAGTGGTTGCTAAATGCCCCTTTACCTTAAGGAGCAATATGTCAAAGTGCAGCATGGAGATCCATGTAAACATGCATGATATTGTGATATAGTGTGCATGTAAAGAGCACCGTGGGAGCGCAGGAACCAGGTGTTCCCTGTACATCCTGAGGGAGAGTCTGCACTCTTGGCATTCAGTCAAGTGGACTCTGGCAAGGCTGCACTCTGTCTCCCCTCCTGGTAGTGATCTTCATGGACCAGGAATCCAGGCCTTGGAGAGGGTCTGCCCTGGAAGGACATCTCTGTTATGTGCAGATGAAGTTGTCCTTGTTTCTTTTAGTTCAACAAATAGTTAGGGCGGCAGTAGCTCAGTGGGTAGAGCGGGCGGGCAGAACGCGTCGTCCACTAACCGCAGGGGCGGTGGTTCGATCCCCTTGATTCCCCACTTCCACATGTCGAACCCCACAAATGTACTGATTTTAAGTCGCTTTGGACAAAAGCGTTTGCTAAATGCCCCTTTACCTTACCGTGGAATCTTGGTCACAAGTGAGAGTAAATTGGAGCGAGAGATGGCGCCCTGCTGGACGCGGCTGCAGTGATGTGGTCTCAGTGACGGTCTCCGGTCTCTGGTCTCTCTCTGACGGATGGTGGCGGTGAAGACTGAGCGGAGTGCTGAGAGTGACACGGTGAAGCTTTCACCAGTCGGTCTACAAAGCATGAGGCTGCAGCTGCTGCTCCTCTACACTGAAAGGAACCAGCTGAGGTGGTTTAGTGTTGAAGGCGCCTCCCTTTCAAGGTGTTCCACGCACACCATCAACTGGGAGGAGAGCCTGGAGCTGATCCAGTATATCCTGGAGGGATTATTTCTCCCAAAGGAGAGGGGATCCCCCAGGATGAGCTGGGGAAAGGGACACCTGGGCTATGAGGCCTCCTAAGGAAGACACAATAATTGGGCTGGGGTTAGACGCTAGGTTGAAGTGAAAAGCGTAATGCAGTGGTGCAGAATCGAATGACAGGCAAGGTCAACTCCATCATGGGCATTTATCCACCAACTTATCTTGAGTTAGCTTCAGCAAAAAAAAGAAAATAATCTCTCCATATATTCGTAGATAGATTTGTTTTTACTTTGTTAGTTCATGGGTGGGAGAAGGGTGCCAGCACCAAGGGAACACTTGAACACTTGATTCTGTATTATTTCTTCCTGTCTAATAATAGAGGCATTTTATGGAGAGAAAAACAAACAAAAACGACGGGGCCTACATTTGGAATGAGCGTATTAAAAATTATATAATTGGAAATAATGCATGTATGCATGGTTAAAAGAGGAGACGTCGAAATCAGGTTTTTTTGGGGGGGATATATTTTTGCAGCAAAAAGCCTACTTTTTTTTTAGATATAGCACAGGCCTAATGTGAAAGTAATGGAACCGCCACCAAGAGATAGATGGGCCATACACCCGAATGCTATGGGGCTGGGACATGGAAGCACACAGAGAAGAAGCGTTGCGTGGTGAGAAGCGTGTGTTCTCCTCTTCTCCTAAGTAGATGTTAGATGTCCGCTTGTTTCCAAGGCTCTGCGGTGTGCAGGCTGAGTGTCGGCGCCTCTCCACCACACTGGTTTAGGAGGTTTGTTTATGCAGCACTACTTTTGTATACGTCCGACAATTTGTTTCTGGTCTCTTGGAAGAGTCTCCTTTATTTAACATACAACAACCCAACTGCGTTATCGCAATAACCATGGTTATAGGGTTTTATGAGTACTTGCATTAGATTTGAGGCACAAGAAGACGAAGGGCTGCGTGTTGAGAGGATCTATTTCTTTGGGCTGGTTGTGCTGCGCCCTTCTCTCTCACACTTCTAGGCTAGCCGCCATCTTGAATTTTAATGAACATTTTTTTTAAAATGTGTTTCCTGTGATACTATCATCCAGGGTGTCGTGCCAAATAGGACTGTTTTGTGGATAGGCAACTCGTTGTGTGTGCGCCGTGGAGGAAACGCCTAGTGAGTATTTATCTTTAGTTTAGTTTCGCTTGTCGACCCAAACGCTGCCAACGCGTGAAACTGCTCCCAGCCTGCTGCTCATCACAATAACCAGCTAGCTGCTAGTGGGGTTTGTGCAGGACATCGGCGGTTTAGTCCAACCTAACTGTGACTATTGATAAGGAATCTACTAGCACATTAGTCAACGGTGTCCTGGAACTAACTAGGGTTATCTTTAACCTGTGGTGAGGTCGACAGGCAGGGTTGGACTGCAGCTCAACAAGGTTCGGTTGGGGGGCAGAATGTGTGACACTGTGTAAGTAATTGTTTCTTCACGGGGTTGGTGGTCTCGGTCGTGGTTCTGTGGGTCTTTTAGTGGGTCAAACAAATGTAAAATTGCATGGCCATACTATTTGTTCTGTGTTATGCTACTTAGCCACAGGGGCTAACGAAGAATGGCTACAGTGCCAGCAGCTAGCCTGCTAAGTTCGTCGCTAGCTGACACCAACTCGGCTCATTTCTAACTCGGCCGATGCTTCTCGGGCTGCTGGAGTCTCTTAACCCGAACATTAGCCACTTCCGACGGGAAGGGTTCGCCGGATCAAACCCATTGATCCGGTGGACTTAAGTTTAAAATCTATTCCCTAGGCAGGCGTGCTATAACTTGCTAATTTACCAACGACAACACCAAAACATTGATTCATGGTTGAGTTTCCTGTAATTTTAATGCTAAACCTGCTATGTAACGTTGGGGACGTCTCGCCAGATGTGTGTCAGGCTGGCGTGGCAGCATGCCGCTGTCTGCGTGTTGTGTGGACACTGCAGGTAGCAAACAATGCCTGATGAAGTGGTTCTGGTTCTGGTTCTGGCCTGGGAGTCGTTGGAGGAGTTTGAGCCACGGCCTCCTGTGTGTTTATACGGGCTAACGTTAGCTTCGAGCCCACATCGGTTCGGACTCGAAAACAATTGAGCCAAGACAGCGCACTTCATATGAAATATAGTTTTGTTCGAAATCTATATCGTTCATAGGATCACATGGTCCACGAATTGAAGTCCTTTCTTCCGGCATGGACGATGGTCCTAACGAGTCTGTTGCATTTGTCTGAAAGCCAACGCATCACTTCAGGTTACCACTAAGTGGTGCTGCAGGACTGTTCAATCTGACTAGGTCAGCATGGCTCTGTTGTTTATCTCTCATAGGTGAGGACGTCATAGGGGCACATGTGCGTCGTGTTTCCGTCATCCCAAAGTTTTGGAGAGGAATGTTTGCTTGGCATTCTGTTGGCAATGATTCTGTAACCGGCCTCGCATAATGACACTGTTTCAACTTTTGTTTTCTCTTGATTTTCAAGACATTGGAATGCACATGTGTTTGTAATGACGTTTATAGTTATTTCTATTGAATTTCAATTTCGAAGTACATGTTACATTTGGACCAGTTAACAGTGGCGTTAACAATTTTAACTACATGCCTTGTACATCACAATGCATCATGGGAGTTTTTGCTGGCGATGCTCCACCATATTGAGAGTACTCAAGAGAGTTGTAGTACTGTGAAGTCCTAAATCAATGTCAATTTACCAAAAGCTAACCTTTTAATGTCCACCTCTCGCATTACAAATGCTGTGGCAGTTTCAAACACATCTTCCCATAATGACAAATAAATGCACTCATTTCTTAACTCTGACAAAGTACTTATTACTCCCAATTCAATATCTAACACTCTACAACAATGCTCCTATGGTCTCAACAGGGCAGCATTGCGATGTGATGCTGCAATGTTCAAGTCCTGGAAGCCCTTGGAATACACGTTATAACCTCATGTACTGCTGAACTAGTGTCTTGAAGAATACGTTCATTCAAAATGATTTTTATGTAAGTGAATGCAAGTAAGATATTGATGTACTTTTCTCCTCTCAGGTTCTAATTTGTAGGTTCCTATCTGAAAGTTGTTCCTAAAACTCGGAGACTAAATGCAACTGGACCAGGGGGATTGTGGGAATGAAGTGGCTGGGCGAATCCAAGAACATGGTATTGCATGGCAGGCGACAAGGAAGCAAGTATACCAGTGAGCAGCCTGTGAGTCAGAGTCAGACTCGCTCCCAGCATTCACAACGGGCCTCACTGCGGCCCAGCAAAAGCCACCCCAGCAGCAGGAGATGTAGCCGTAGTAAGTGGGACACATGACTTACTATTGCTCTTGCATGCACTATGAAACCTTTGTACTGCAGCCATCTTGTTGGTTCAAAAATATTAGCAATTATGATGAATTGATCATCTCTCCATCACTTTTACTCACTACTTGGAACTATTGAGAGGTGCTATATAAAGTGATGATTATGGTTGGACACAGTGCTTACTGGGAGTGTTTGGTTTGTGGAACAGGGTTTGCTACGGCCAGCTTGGAGGCAGAGAGGCGCTATGTGCCGTCTTCAGGAATGACTGCCAAAGAGCTATGTGAGAACGATGACTTGACCACAAGCCTCATTCTGGACCCTTACCTGGGCTTTCAGACTCACAAGATGAACACCAGGTAAGTTGGTTTGTGTACTTGACACGTCACTAAATAAAGTTGTGTTCACGAAATGCAGAACAGTCTTGCATTATTTGCACAGTGAGATGCCGTGTCAGGATTTTTGCAATATTGTGTCACCATAGGTTTCGGCCAATCAAAGGGAGGCAAGAAGAACTGAAGGAAATCATCGAGCGCTTCAAGAAACACGACAACCTGGAGAGAGGCTTCAGAGCGCTGACATCAGGAGACTGGTCCCGGCACCATTTCCTCCACAAGACAAAAGCCCAGGAGAAGCTCTTCAAACAGCATGTGAGACACCATCTCTGCCCCCGCATGTGAACAACTTCGATGTGCCTAGACCCTGCCCCATGTGTCCTTCAGTCAATTAATCTAGAATGACCCCATGTGTATGTCCTTCAGTCAATGAGTCTAGAATGACCCCATGTGTCCTTCAGTCATTGAGTCTAGAATGACCCCATGTGTCCTTCAGTCAATGAGTCTAGAATGACCCCATGTGTCCTTCAGTCAATGAGTCTAGAATGACCCTGCCCCATGTGTCCTTCAGTCAATGAGTCTAGAATGACCCCATGTGTCCTTCAGTCATTGAGTCTAGAATGACCCCATGTGTATGTCCTTCAGTCAATGAGTCTAGAATGACCCCATGTGTATGTCCTTCTGTCAATGAGTCTAGAATGACCCCATGTGTCCTTCAGTCAATGAGTCTAGAATGACCCCATGTGTATGTCCTTTAGTCAATGAGTCTAGAATGACCCCATGTGTCCTTCAGTCAATGAGTCTAGAATGACCCCATGCGTATGTCCTTCAGTCAATGAGTCTAGAATGACCCTGTCCCATGTATCCTTCAGTCAATGAGTCTAGAATGACCCCATGTGTCCTTCAGTTAATGAGTCTAGAATGACCCCATGTGTCCTTCAGTCAATGAGTCTAGAATGACCCCATGTGTCCTTCAGTCAATGAGTCTAGAATGACCCCATGTGTCCTTCAGTCAATGAGTCTAGAATGACCCCATGTATCCTTCAGTCAATGAGTCTAGAATGACCCCATGTGTCCTTCAGTCAATGAGTCTAGAATGACCCCATGCGTATGTCCTTCAGTCAATGAGTCTAGAATGACCCTGTCCCATGTATCCTTCAGTCAATGAGTCTAGAATGACCCCATGTGTCCTTCAGTTAATGAGTCTAGAATGACCCCATGTGTCCTTCAGTCAATGAGTCTAGAATGACCCCATGTGTCCTTCAGTCAATGAGTCTAGAATGACCCCATGTGTCCTTCAGTCAATGAGTCTAGAATGACCCCATGTATCCTTCAGTCAATGAGTCTAGAATGACCCTGCCCCATGTATCCTTCAGTCAATGAGTCTAGAATGACCCCATGTGTCCTTCAGTCAATGAGTCTAGAATGACCCCATGTGTCCTTCAGTCAATGAGTCTAGAATGACCCCATGTATCCTTCAGTCAATGAGTCTAGAATGACCCTGCCCCATGTATCCTTCAGTCAATGAGTCTAGAATGACCCTGCCCCATGTCCTTCAGTCAATGAGTCTAGAATGACCCCATGTGTCCTTCAGTCAATGAGTCTAGAATGACCCCATGTGTCCTTCAGTCAATGAGTCTAGAATGACCCCATGTATCCTTCAGTCAATGAGTCTAGAATGACCCCATGTGTCCTTCAGTCAATGAGTCTAGAATGACCCTGCCCCATGTATCCTTCAGTCAATGAGTCTAGAATGACCCCATGTATCCTTCAGTCAATGAGTCTAGAATGACCCTGCCCCATGTGTCCTTCAGTCAATGAGTCTAGAATGACCCCATGTATCCTTCAGTCAATGAGTCTAGAATGACCCCATGTGTCCCCCAGGTCTTCGTCTATCTCCGAATGTTTGCAACGGACAGCGGATTTGAAATCCTCCCCTGTAATCGATATTCATCAGAACAAAATGGAGCTAAAATTGTGGCAACAAAGGAGTGGTAAGGGCCCTCACTCATAATGGTTGTGTGTTGAAGCCTAGATCACATTGTGTGTTGAAGCCTAGATCACATTGTGTTGAAGCCTAGATCACATTGTGTGTTGAAGCCTAGATCACATTGTGTTGAAGCCTAGATCACATTGTGTTGAAGCCTAGATCACATTGTGTGTTGAAGCCTAGATCACATTGTGTTGAAGCCTAGATCACATTGTGTGTTATGTGCTGAAGCTTAGACTTGTGGATCACATTTCTCGATAGTAGAGACCGTCCAAAGTGTTTGTGATATTTGATGTGTTCCATGCACCGCGTCCCCTCGGCTCTGCAGGAAACGGAATGATAAGATCGAGTACCTGGTGGGATGCATTGCCGAGCTGTCGGAGAGTGAGGAGAACATGCTACTGCGACACGGGGAGAATGACTTCAGCGTCATGTATTCCACACGCAAGAACTGTGCTCAGCTGTGGCTCGGCCCTGCAGCCTTCATCAACCACGGTACTTCATTAGCATGGCTTTGGTCTGCAGTTGTTCTTCTCACTGGGCAGTTAAAATGTGTTGTTTGTTCTATGAAGGCACGGTTTTCTTCCATTTACATTTATAGTACAAGTACATTTGTCAGAAATTCCCTTGGTTAATGTTTTATGTGAACCTTTCCCATTTTCAGATTGCCGGCCAAATTGTAAGGTAAGACTGTCCAATCAAAGAATCCTAATGGCCCCTTCTCCTCCTTTGATGGTTTCATCATATGGTCTGGTCTCTAATCGAGTCTCTAATCTACGTTGTGGTTTCAGTTTGTGTCAACCGGCCGAGATACAGCCTGTGTCAAAGTGCTGAGGGACATAGAGCCTGGAGAGGAGATCTCATGTTACTATGGAGATGGCTTTTTTGGAGAAAACAACGAGTATTGTGAATGCTATACATGTGAAAGGTGAGTTGAGACCTGTTTAACAACCGTCATGGGACACATTTCAGAAGTGGGAAATGTTACAAAGTTGAAGGCTACTTTCACACACGCCATATCCTATTGTAGAAGTTTAACCAAAATGAGGCAAAAAATACAAAGGTTACCAACACTGTCTGGAAGTATACATTTAACTTCCCTTCTCAAAAACCCACTCTCAGTAATCATGATTAGAAGAAGAAGAAGAAGAATTACTCATTTGATCCCGTGAGGGAAATTTGGTCTTCTGCATTTAACCCACTCGTGAATTAGTGACACACTCAGAACACAGTGATGGTGAAGCACACAGTGAGGTGAAGCACACACTTAAACCCGATGCAGTGAGCTGCCTGCAACAGCGGCGCTCGGAGAGCAGTGAGGGGTTAGGTGCCTTGCTCAAGGGCACTTCAGCCATGCGCACTGGTCCGGGTTCGAACCGGCCACCCTCCGGTTACAAATCAGAAGCCCTAACCAGTAGGCCGAGGCTGCCCCCAACAACAGTTAATAAAAAGTAAAAAAAAGATTACTGTTAATAAAAAGTAGTCCAACTACTCGTCACGTCCATAGTCATGGGAGAGTGTTTGATTGTATTTGACTGCCCGGGATTGGCTCACGATGACCGTTCCTTGTCAATACCCGAACATGAAAGTTAATAGTTGGAATGTTTTTAATTTACCAATGGGTTTATGAAGTGAAATAATCTTAAAGGTGCATTTTATAGAATTGAGTGGCATCTGGCAGAACAGACTCTGCAGAAATGGAGCATTCCAAAATATTTTTCAATATTCAATATTTCAATATTCAAATTTCAAAAGTATAATCCCAAGAAAATAAGTCTGTTGTTTTCAGTCCCTGAGAGTGACAAGAAGAAGAAGAAGAAGAATTACTCTTTTGATCCCGTGAGGGAAATTTGGTCTCTGCATTTAACCCAATGGTGATTTAGTGGAAATACACTCAGCACACAGTGATGGTGAGGCACACAGTGAGGCGAAGCACACTAATCCCGAGGGAGTGAGCTGCCAACAGCGGCGCCCGGGAGCAGTGCCTTGCTCACTTCAGCCGTTCGTACTGGTCGGGGTTCGAACCGGCAACCCTCCGGTTACAAGTCTGTAGCCCTAACCAGTAGGCAGCGGCTGCCCCGACAACACTTTCTATCTACATGGGGAGCAGCTCCTCTTCTCCGGAGCCAGCCATGTGTCTTCAGACAGACAGACACAGACATACTTTAATGTCTGTCTGTCTTCAGTAGCCCAGGATAGACACACCGATCCACAGACGACATGTTTTTCATTCATATGGATAGCCGCTATCCTACCTGTAAGCTAGGACCAATAGCTTTCCACACTGCATAACATCACAGCTGGCTACTCACTGCTGTTGTAGACAAGAATAGGAATACCTTTAAGGAATACCTACTGGCACCTTACTGCCCAGTAGGTAGTACTGACACCTTACCGCCCAGTAGGTAGTACTGACACCTTACCGCCCAGTAGGTAGTACTGACACCTTACCGCCCAGTAGGTAGTACTGACACCTTACCGCCCAGTAGGTAGTACTCACCTTACTGCCCAGTAGGTAGTACTGACACCTTACCGCCCAGTAGGTAGTACTCACCTTACTGCCCAGTAGGTAGTACTGACACCTTACCGCCCAGTAGGTAGTACTCACCTTACTGCCCAGTAGGTAGTACTGACACCTTACTGCCCAGTAGGTAGTACTCACCTTACCGCCCAGTAGGTAGTACTGACACCTTACCGCCCAGTAGGTAGTACTCACCTTACTGCCCAGTAGGTAGTACTGACACCTTACCGCCCAGTAGGTAGTACTCACCTTACTGCCCAGTAGGTAGTACTGACACCTTACTGCCCAGTAGGTAGTACTGACACCTTACTGCCCAGTAGGTAGTACTGACACCTTACTGCCCAGTAGGTAGTACTGACACCTTACCGCCCAGTAGGTAGTACTGACACCTTACCGCCCAGTAGGTAGTACTGACACCTTACTGCCCAGTAGGTAGTACTCACCTTACTGCCCAGTAGGTAGTACTGACACCTTACTGCCCAGTAGGTAGTACTGACACCTTACTGCCCAGTAGGTAGTACTGACACCTTACTGCCCAGTAGGTAGTACTGACACCTTACCGCCCAGTAGGTAGTACTGACACCTTACTGCCCAGTAGGTAGTACTGACACCTTACCGCCCAGTAGGTAGTACTGACACCTTACCGCCCAGTAGGTAGTACTGACACCTTACCGCCCAGTAGGTAGTACTGACACCTTACCGCCCAGTAGGTAGTACTGACACCTTACTGCCCAGTAGGTAGTACTGACACCTTACCGCCCAGTAGGTAGTACTCACCATACTGCCCAGTAGGTAGTACTGACACCTTACCGCCCAGTAGGTAGTACTCACCTTACTGCCCAGTAGGTAGTACTGACAGCTTACCGCCCAGTAGGTAGTACTCACCTTACTGCCCAGTAGGTAGTACTGACACCTTACCGCCCAGTAGGTAGTACTGACACCTTACTGCCCAGTAGGTAGTACTGACACCTTACCGCCCAGTAGGTAGTACTCACCTTACTGCCCAGTAGGTAGTACTCACCTTACTGCCCAGTAGGTAGTACTGACACCTTACCGCCCAGTAGGTAGTACTGGCACCTTACCGCCCAGTAGGTAGTACTGACACCTTACTGCCCAGTAGGTAGTACTCACCTTACTGCCCAGTAGGTAGTACTGACACCTTACTGCCCAGTAGGTAGTACTCACCTTACCGCCCAGTAGGTAGTACTGACACCTTACTGCCCAGTAGGTAGTACTGACACCTTACCGCCCAGTAGGTAGTACTGGCACCTTACTGCCCAGTAGGTAGTACTGACCACTTACTGCCCAGTAGGTAGTACTGACACCATACTGCCCAGTAGGTAGTACTGACACCTTACCGCCCAGTAGGTAGTACTGACACCTTACCGCCCAGTAGGTAGTACTGACACCATACTGCCCAGTAGGTAGTACTGACACCTTACTGCCCAGTAGGTAGTACTGACACCTTACCGCCCAGTAGGTAGTACTGACACCTTACTGCCCAGTAGGTAGTACTGACACCTTACCGCCCAGTAGGTAGTACTGACACCTTACCGCCCAGTAGGTAGTACTGACACCTTACTGCCCAGTAGGTAGTACTGACACCTTACTGCCCAGTAGGTAGTACTGACACCTTACCGCCCAGTAGGTAGTACTGACACCTTACTGCCCAGTAGGTAGTACTGACACCTTACCGCCCAGTAGGTAGTACTGACACCTTACTGCCCAGTAGGTAGTACTGACACCTTACTGCCCAGTAGGTAGTACTGACACCTTACTGCCCAGTAGGTAGTACTGACACCTTACTGCCCAGTAGGTAGTACTGACACCTTACTGCCCAGTAGGTAGTACTCACCTTACTGCCCAGTAGGTAGTACTGACACCTTACTGCCCAGTAGGTAGTACTGACACCTTACTGCCCAGTAGGTAGTACTGACACCATACTGCCCAGTAGGTAGTACTGACACCTTACCGCCCAGTAGGTAGTACTGACACCTTACTGCCCAGTAGGTAGTACTGACACCTTACCGCCCAGTAGGTAGTACTGACACCTTACCGCCCAGTAGGTAGTACTGACACCTTACTGCCCAGTAGGTAGTACTGACACCTTACCGCCCAGTAGGTAGTACTCACCTTACTGCCCAGTAGGTAGTACTCACCTTACTGCCCAGTAGGTAGTACTGACACCTTACCGCCCAGTAGGTAGTACTGACACCTTACCGCCCAGTAGGTAGTACTGACACCTTACTGCCCAGTAGGTAGTACTGACACCTTACCGCCCAGTAGGTAGTACTGACACCTTACCGCCCAGTAGGTAGTACTGACACCTTACCGCCCAGTAGGTAGTACTGACACCTTACCGCCCAGTAGGTAGTACTGACACCTTACTGCCCAGTAGGTAGTACTGACACCTTACCGCCCAGTAGGTAGTACTGACACCTTACCGCCCAGTAGGTAGTACTGACACCTTACCGCCCAGTAGGTAGTACTGACACCTTACCGCCCAGTAGGTAGTACTGACACCTTACCGCCCAGTAGGTAGTACTGACACCTTACCGCCCAGTAGGTAGTACTGACACCTTACCGCCCAGTAGGTAGTACTGACACCTTACCGCCCAGTAGGTAGTACTGACACCTTACCGCCCAGTAGGTAGTACTGACACCTTACCGCCCAGTAGGTAGTACTGACACCTTACTGCCCAGTAGGTAGTACTCACCTTACTGCCCAGTAGGTAGTACTGACACCTTACCGCCCAGTAGGTAGTACTGACACCTTACTGCCCAGTAGGTAGTACTGACACCTTACCGCCCAGTAGGTAGTACTCACCTTACTGCCCAGTAGGTAGTACTCACCTTACTGCCCAGTAGGTAGTACTGACACCTTACCGCCCAGTAGGTAGTACTGGCACCTTACCGCCCAGTAGGTAGTACTGACACCTTACTGCCCAGTAGGTAGTACTCACCTTACTGCCCAGTAGGTAGTACTGACACCTTACTGCCCAGTAGGTAGTACTCACCTTACCGCCCAGTAGGTAGTACTGGCACCTTACCGCCCAGTAGGTAGTACTGACACCTTACCGCCCAGTAGGTAGTACTGACACCTTACCGCCCAGTAGGTAGTACTGGCACCTTACTGCCCAGTAGGTAGTACTGGCACCTTACCGCCCAGTAGGTAGTACTGGCACCTTACCGCCCAGTAGGTAGTACTGACACCTTACCGCCCAGTAGGTAGTACTGGCACCTTACTGCCCAGTAGGTAGTACTGGCACCTTACTGCCCAGTAGGTAGTACTGACACCTTACCGCCCAGTAGGTAGTACTGGCACCTTACCGCCCAGTAGGTAGTACTGACACCTTACCGCCCAGTAGGTAGTACTGGCACCTTACTGCCCAGTAGGTAGTACTCACCTTACCGCCCAGTAGGTAGTACTGACACCTTACTGCCCAGTAGGTAGTACTGACACCTTACCGCCCAGTAGGTAGTACTGGCACCTTACTGCCCAGTAGGTAGTACTGACCACTTACTGCCCAGTAGGTAGTACTGACACCATACTGCCCAGTAGGTAGTACTGACACCTTACCGCCCAGTAGGTAGTACTGACACCTTACCGCCCAGTAGGTAGTACTGACACCATACTGCCCAGTAGGTAGTACTGACACCTTACTGCCCAGTAGGTAGTACTGACACCTTACCGCCCAGTAGGTAGTACTGACACCTTACCGCCCAGTAGGTAGTACTGACACCTTACCGCCCAGTAGGTAGTACTGACACCTTACTGCCCAGTAGGTAGTACTGACACCATACTGCCCAGTAGGTAGTACTGACACCTTACCGCCCAGTAGGTAGTACTGACACCTTACTGCCCAGTAGGTAGTACTGACACCTTACTGCCCAGTAGGTTCTCCAACATCATTTGAAAGGGGGCTAATCAGTGGGTTAGAATCTGTAAGGTCACTGCTAAAGGCCACGACATCTGCACTTTTAACCATGTTTTTAACACCCTGTCTTAGCAATGTGTAATATGTCTATAAACACACCCACGCCCTGAGTGATTTCCTTGTTGCCTTGAAAATGTTGAATGAAAAAGACTGCCTGAGGGCAGAAGCTGTTAGCGTGGAGCCCCGGGGGGGGGGCTCCACCCTGGAGTGGAGTTACCAGTTCCAGCAGCGCGTCCCGGACAGCCGTCAATCTATTGATGACTTTTGTTTTTGGCGCCAGTGTACAGCGATGTAGTGCCTACTGCACACACCCAGGAAGCAGGGTCTGGATGGCCATGTGGACCAGAGTAACCCCACCAGAGTAACCCCACACGTGTGGACCAGAGTAACCCCACACGGCTGGGATGCTTCTGAGGGGCAAGGCAGCCAAGAACAGTGAACAATGAGTCAGTCTGGAGATGGATGGAACTAAAGACTGAAAGATGGAGAACTTCACAGCTTTGGTTCTTGTTGGTGTGGGGCACATTGCTTCTGCTACTAAAACCTTTTGTCAGACAAATTATGCCCACTGAAGGTTATGGCTTTGTTTTCTGTCGGTCTCTTTTTTGCCTTCTGATGACAGCTTACACTGCTTGGCATTGAGTCCATCAGGTTTTGCAGACCCTGGATGGTAGAATGCTGATTTCTGTTTGCTCAATGTTTGTGTTTCTAATATTAAAAGTTGTGCCTCAGAGAAGGGTTAACATGAAGGACATGTCTGTGTGGAACAGGGTTTTTAGGATGCATTTTCTAACAACTTGTTCCTTGTTTGTTGTGTTTCATTTTCTTGCAAGACGAGGCACTGGTGCCTTCAAATCCAAAGCTGGCTTACCAGTGGAAGTACCAGTGATCAACAGCAAGTACGGGCTGCGGGAGACGGACAAGCGTCTCAACAGGCTGAAGAAGCTGGGCGAGGGGAGCAGGAGCTCCGACAGCCACTCGGTGGGCTCCCACACCGACGTGGACTCTCAGGAAATGCCAAAAATGCATCAATGTAAGAGCGCCGCAACACTAGAGCAGCTTGAGGTGACTGAGAGACCACAGGAGCCCCGACTGAGCGCTGAGAACCTGCACTAAATATGTAGCCAGAGGACTGTATTCTTAAAATGTCGCTGACATAAAAAGAAAGCCGAGACGAGAAGCACTCGTCACTAAGTCATCCGGCGAGCTGACAGTCCTGTTGAACATGGTGTGTACAGCCTCCCTTCAGTCACCACAGGGTGACTGTGTACAGCCTCCCTTCAGTCACCACAGGGTGACTGTGTACAGCCTCCCTTCAGTCACCACAGGGTGACTGTGTGTACAGCCTCCCTTCAGTCACTACAGGGTGACTGTGTGTACAGCCTCCCTTCAGTCACTACAGGGTGACTGTGTGTACAGCCTCCCTTCAGTCACCACAGGGCCGGACTCCATGTGTGGTACAGCCCTAATTGTGCATGCGTGTCACACTGCAGTGAAGTCATTAGAAGGGCGAGATAAGGCAGTGGTTATCAGCAGCAGAAGGGCACAGGCACGTTGGGATGCTTGTCAGTTATGTAACGTATACCAGCTGCGGCAGTGCCTTTGCTAGTTATCAGACCCAGTGATGGTCTTGACATACATCCTCCAGTGATATCTTTTTATCTTATCTCTTCATGAACCAATTGTCTAACGGCTTATTTCCCCCCCCCCCCCCCCCAGCTGTAAGAAAACGAAGTTCTCCAGGAATGAAGTTCACTAAAACCAGGACTCAAACTAGACAGACTCTTTCACGAGCGCTTACATCTACCTCACCTTCTAAACAAGGTCACATGAACAATAACAGGGTACCAAAGAGACTAAAATCCCAATCAAAGCCTTCGTTAAGTAAAGTGGAGCTGCGGAGTCGGAGGAGTCTGGTGGAGCCCAAGGCGTCGGCCAAAGGGGAGGCTTGCCGGCTGGGTCTCAGGGACCCCAAAGTGTCGCTCTGCAAAAGCCTGAGCGTGAAGAAGGAGAAGGAGGTGCTGGTGCCGCAGGCCGCCGGCCAGCGTGGCTGTCTGACCCGCCACGCCGCCAAGGGGAGCGGCTCCCTGCCGGGCGCACAGGGCTGCGACGGCAGCCAGTCTTCTTACAGAACTCGCAGGTCCACCAGAACCATGGTGAAAGCCCAGGAGTCCACCACGGGAGTCAAGCTGGAGCCCAGCGCTCTGGAGGGCTTCAGCCCGGTCCCCGGCGGCGTGGTCATCAAGACCGAGCCCGCCGACATGGAGGAGTACCTGCACCACGGGCTGGGCCTGGAGCGGGCGGTGCTGGAGACGGGCTACGCCAAGAGAGGCTCCTGCCCCACGCGCAAGCGGCCCACGCCGCACATACCAGAAAGGACAATTAAATGCGAGGACTCCTACGGAGAGGCGTTGATGTCAGTGGGCGCCGCCGCCCACACCGCCGGCTTCCCCGACTGCGGCAACGTGCGGCTGACCTTCCCCGACCGGCATCGGGATTACAACGGCCTCGGGGGTGGCAAGTCCCTCCGCAGGGACAAGGGCAAGAGCGGCTGCCGGTCGCAGAGCAAAGGGAAGAAGAAGCGTCAGATCACGCGCTACGACGCACAGCTCATCCTGGAGAACAACACGGGCATCCCCAAGCTGACGCTCCGCAGGCGGAGGGACAGCAGCAGCAGCAAGACCAACGAGCCCAGCGACGGCGTGGGCTCGTCTGGCGCCGGCGCCGCGGCTTCCAACAAGATCAGCATCAAGTTCAGCAAGGACCACGACAAGGACAAGGGCAGCTCCTACGTGGCCAAGCTGAACAACGGCTTTGTGCCGGGGGTCCACAACAGCTCCACCAAGCTGAAGATCCAGCTGAAGAGGGAGGAGGAGCCGCGGAGGAGCTCCCAGGCCAAGGCGGACCACCTCTCTTATAATGGAGAGGTGGGCCAGAGCCTGGAGGGCCGCAGGACCCAGACGGCCATGGCAGACTCTTCATCGGAGGAGGACAACGAGGAGGAAGGGGAGGATGAGGACGACTACTTTGACAACGAGTTTGAGGACGATTTCATTCCACTCCCGCCTGCAAAGCGTCTGCGTCTCATCGTTGGGACGGACTCCATAGACATCGATATCTCCTCCAGGAGGAGAGAGGACCAGTCTCTGAGGCTCAACGCATAAGCTGTGGAGCGTCACACTCCACCCCGTCATGTAAATAAAGAACCATCACTCACTAATCAACTGTTGTGTTGATGTAAAACAAGTACAGTAATTAAACAAAATAAGTTGCTGAGAATTAAATATCTAAATCAACTTAAAAAAAAAGGGGGGCGTCTATTAACCTAAAACAAATCTCTTTTGTTATTCACCTTAGTTCTGTTGATGCAGACATTCTCTGGCCTTATTGGGTTTGTATTCCTATGAGCACCAGAAGGCACAGATCACAGGCTCATACGATAGTGTCATGACTTTCCACCGAAGCCCTCGCCACGTGAAGCAAAGAGTTTGTTTGAAGTTAAATTCTTCCCTTTAGGTGAATGCACTTGATATTGTAGAAAGTGTACAGTTATGGTGACCGTCTGTCAGGGTCGACAGAAATCTGTTCCCTCTTTATTTTTAGAGTTTGTCTCTTAGTTTGTATTTGTGTGACACGCCATCCTTAAGCTATGGCCTGTCTCGAAGCGTTGTTAACATCACTTGGTTCATTTGGTAGTATGTGCCATGTTTGCATTGTTCTGTTTGATTCCCAGGTAAAGAACCATTTAAATTCCAACACCGCATTAATGTAATTTACTGTGTAAGTTCAACATGTGTATGCAATAGAGTTCCAGCCACAAGGGACCTCTTAGAATACTTTGACCATTCATGTAAACACAGTTGTAGAGCATTGTTCATGATCTGAAACATGAAAGGGGGATGAAACTTTATTTTAGCAGTCTCAGTATTCATGACAATCTAGTAATGCATCTTTTTGTCAGAGAGGTGCGGGGCTTCCTTGTGAACCTGGAAATACAAAATAGTTTGGGATTCATGAAACAAACCCGAAGGATTGCTGTCAATTTATCTTTCATCACCGTTTGTTAGAGAGGGTCCAGAGGAAAGCAGTCCGTTTCATCCTTCTTTTAAAAATGTCTTGCAGTTAAACGCTGAAATAATGCTTATTTTAAACATCACATGGCTTTTTTATGTTCTACCTTGAGTAAATTCAGTTGCTTTCAAAAATTGATCATTGTAGTTTCTAGTGTGCGTAGGTCAACTCTGGGTATGGAATTCAGTGAGATGGACCAAAGTTTGACTGGTTCTCAATCTGGGAGCTCCTGTACAATGGCAGCATGGTACAGTAGCGAAACACTAATCATTCAAATCGTCAAAACACCACTGCAAACAGCAGTGGGTTTTGTTTCTCTTCCATACTTGTCACCGTGAAATCATATGAATAATGTACAGGAAGACTTGCTCATGCTCTGCTATCCTGATCCCAGCTCACTCATTTCACAATCACAACTAGAAGTCAAGTTGTTGATGTGGAGGAAGCCCTCAGCCTGGGGTTGTCTGGGGAGGAGGGGCGAGTCCTGGAGGGACGAGTCCTGGGGCTTATTCGGTTGTCTGGGGAGGAGGGACGAGTCCTGGGGCTTATTGGGTTGTCTGGGGGGAGGGCGAGTCCTGGGGCTTATTGGGTTGTCTGGGGAGGAGGGACGAGTCCTGGGGCTTATTGGGTTGTCTGGGGGGGACGGCGAGTCCTGGGGCTTATTGGGTTGTCTGGGGAGGAGGGCGAGTCCTGGAGGGACGAGTCCTGGGGCTTATTGGGTTGTCTGGGGAGGAGGGATGAGTCCTGGACGTCGAGTCCTGGGGCTTATTGGGTTGTCTGGGGAGGAGGGACGAGTCCTGGATGTCGAGTCCTGGGGCTTATTGGGTTGTCTGGGGAGGAGGGACGAGTCCTGGACGTCGAGTCCTGGGGCTTATTGGGTTGTCTGGGGAGGAGGGCGAGTCCTGGGGCTTATTGGGTTGTCTGGGGGGGACGGCGAGTCCTGGGGCTTATTGGGTTGTCTGGGGAGGAGGGCGAGTCCTGGGGCTTATTGGGTTGTCTGGGGGGAGGGCGAGTCCTGGACGGCGAGTCCTGGGGCTTATTGGGTTGTCTGGGGAGGAGGGCGAGTCCTGGGGCTTATTGGGTTGTCTGGGGAGGAGGGACGAGTCCTGGGGCTTATTGGGTTCTCTGGGGGGGAGGGCGAGTCCTGGACGGCGAGTCCTGGGGCTTATTGGGTTGTCTGGGGGGACGGCGAGTCCTGGGGCTTATTGGGTTGTCTGGGGGGACGGCGAGTCCTGGACGGCGAGTCCTGGGGCTTATTGGGTTGTCTGGGGGGGACGGCGAGACCTGGACGGCGAGTCCTGGGGCTTATTAGCCACCTTTATTTTACCGCACTTGTAAGATTGGGTCAAATGGACAAGTTTGTTTTCAGATGAAGACCCCTAGTTCTTCAGTTGTTGTCTTCCAAATTGCATTTGTTTTTGGTCTCTGTAAAGGATGAGATAATTGAATGTAGTAATGAAATCAGAAGAGCCCCCACCCCCTCTGGTTCTGGACCCGTCTTCCTGTACATTATTTCTGTGGTAAAACTGCCAAATAGATCAAGGGATCGAGGTCAAAGTGAACCCACTGTTGTCTTTGGTTTTCTTGTTCTGTACTGTTCATAGCACCAGCAGCTGATCACCTTTCTGAATCCGGCTCGATAAGTCCTGTTTGTCTGTGGACGTCTCCATTCTACACTGTATACTGTTCCAGGTGTACGTCTGTGGGGTCTCCTCCAGACGGCTGTCAAGATTTCCTATTGAGTTTAAAAACAAACAAAAAACCAACACAAAAAGAAATGTGAATAGTTTGATGACATGTTAGCGTGTGGTGTGGCTAGTGGGGACTGTAAAGAGAATTAAAAATGGGCAGTGGTTATATTGTCCGTTATGTAAATCATGTGAACACATCTTGTACTTATTTAACAATTTTGAATACTTGAAAACTATATAAAGTTTCTTTGTGACTCTTAGCTTCTGGTGCCTGTTTTGAGGTGGAGATGCCACAGCGTTCATACCCAGTCTGAAGTCTGCATGGGGATGAATCTTAGTTACGTCATCGAGTCTGAAGTCTGCATGGGGATGAATCTCTTAGTTACATCATCGAGTCTGAAGTCTGCATGGGGATGAATCTCTTAGTTACGTCATCGAGTCTGAAGTCTGCATGGGGATGAATCTCTTAGTTACGTCATCGAGTCTGAAGTCTGCATGGGGATGAATCTCTTAGTTACGTCATCGAGTCTGAAGTCTGCATGGGGATGAATCTCTTCGTTACGTCATCGAGTCTGAAGTCTGCATGGGGATGAATCTCTTAGTTACGTCATCGAGTCTGAAGTCTGCATGGGGATGAATCTCTTCGTTACGTCATCGAGTCTGAAGTCTGCATGGGGATGAATCTCTTCGTTACGTCATCGAGTCTAAGGTCTGCATGGGGATGAATCTCTTACGTCAACGTTTGTTGCGGTGTGCAATACGCACTAGACATCTATGAAGTTCCTGTCATTGTCTTATTATTTGACCTTTATATTTATTTATACACACACATATATACTGCCTTATGATGTTATATGTATAAAAAAAACTAAACCTTTTTTTTTTTTTTTTTACATGTAGCGTCTTTGGACTGACCTCAATGTTGACGTGTTCATTCCGTCTTTGTAACGTATACAGTGAGGGCTTATGACCCTGATACCTGCTCTACCGCAGCTAGATGGAACAGCGTTGTAGAGCGGTCTCATGCACATGTCATTATAATGAGCAGAAGTATATATCATACCACCCCATAAAGCCTTGTGCTGTCTGATCAAAGCCGTATGGCGTCTTAGTCCACTCCCTACTGGGACTTTTTGGAAGCTATAAGCCATTCAAAACCTCCAAAGCTATTTTCCCCCCTACGTCTCCTGACATGGTCCAGATATGACATATTTGAGGTCTGCTGGCTGGGTTGTTTTTGCTTTGTCCCGTTCGCTCCTGAGGAGATTTTAACTGAAGGGCTGTGCGGTTTGGACAGGTTGGTGACATTAGTGTCATGTCGCTGATGTTGTCTTCAGTGGAAGTAGATTAGCAGTAGTGTTGGTGGTAGACCACGTTCTGTATGCCCCCAACACGCAGCCTTAAAGTGATGGTTCGGAGTAAAATTCACCCTGAGGTAATTTCCACCAATAATCCAGCCAAATACCCCCTCAGATGCATTTTTAGCGACGGTCAATATTTATCAAGTTTAGGGGTATCAGCCGAATGGCTTAGTATTGGAGTGTCCGGTACTGTGTGTATATCTCGTAAATTACCCCACTAATAATGCATGGATTGTTACCCAACTTCTGTAGTAGTACATATATGGTCTGTACTCACAAAACGAGGCATTTTAAAGTTTGTAAGTACACCAGGAGTTTATTTAAAAGAGCACTTTTCTGATAGCTTCAACTAGCTGTTGCTAAGGCTACCGCTGCGTCGACGTCTCTTCCGTCTTTCCGGATAAGTTCGTAAAAGTCCTCTTCAAAACTCACAAGTTGGGGAAAAAGTTAGTGAATTCAACACTCCATCTAATTTCAAGTATTCAATTATTCCAGTTGTCAACACATTTCGATGGAGTGTTGAATTCACTAACCTTTTCTGATAGTTGAAACTATCAGAAAAGTGCTCTTTTAAATAAACTCCTGGTGTACTTACAAACTTTAAACTTTAAACTTAAATTTTTAATACGCTGCTAGTGGGAAGGCGGCGTCACAGGGCTCGAGGGGTCTCCGTAGTTACGCAGTCGGAGACGTATAAACTAGGCTTTATGCTCATGTAAAGCGCGTTATAAATGCAAGGAATTAATATCATTCGATTAAAATGTTAACTAATTAGGCGTAGACGTTGTTTCATCAAAGTGCAGCGCGTCGGGGAGCCCCTAGAAGGGGCTGTCGACCCGTCTTCATCTCGGAGTTGTGGGCTAAACTTAATGGCAGGGGCTGTCTTCTTGGAGACGCATTGTACTTGTCTTGGTTTAGTTTCTATTAATATGTGTGACACATGTAGGTTCCTAAAGCTACATTTTACACAACAGGTTTAGGTTGTCGAGTCAAAGCTTCACTCGTGGATCCAGCAGTAGAGCACTGCGGTCCTCTGAAGTGAGTAACGGGGTAAACGGGGCCCAATGTGGCTCCTCTTCACTTACTGTGCCGAAGGCTGCACACGTTGCCTTCCAAGACTAATGATGCCAACACCAGTGCTTCACTAGAGCCAGCTGCCCACGACCTCATGGCAGAAGACGGTGGTTCCCAACCTGCTCGGGGCTAAGGTGCATCATCATCAACCAGAAGTATGTGTAGGTGCGCGTGCGTGTGCGTGTGTGTGCAAGCGAGTTTATATATTTGCATGGATCTAAGTGTATTGTGTTTGCATGTGTGTTAATGTATGATATGTGTGACGTTCCTCGGCACATCTCATGTGGTTAACACCTAGCTAGCTCCAAGTGGCCCTTCATGCTGCAAGTCCTCAGTAACTGGCAGGCAGCGACATAATGGACTTCAGGAGACGAGTCGGTCTGATGTAAGGTCACTATTGTGTTAGTTGGTCTCCTGTGGCTCACTTTACCATTACATGGTACAGGTCACCTCGGCTGTTTAACAGAAGAAGAAACCGATAAAAAGCAAACTTTAATAGAAAAAAGATATGTTTATATATCATGTTGGTACAGGACAGTTAGTGAAATGAACAACTGCTTACGAAAAGGCAGGTATAATTGGTAATGACTTATTTTTGTCAGACACATGTCAGAGCAGGTGACAGGCCAGGGGAGAGCCGGGTCAGAAGACTGATGTCTGGAAGGTGACGAGACGTCAGGAACAGGCAGGATCGAAACCCGGGAGCGCAATACGAGTAATAAAGCTGGAGAGACTTGATGAAAACTGAGGACCAATCTGGTGAGGGGTGAGCGATGAAGGAGAGGCTTCTGTCTTATTGCCGACCTGAGGCAGCTGTGTGAACAAGGAGGTGGTGAGCAGGGGGAGACTGGGAGACAAGGGGAAGACCACACTGGGATCACTGGGTAGTTCAGCAGACTGGGAGACAAGGGGAAGACCACACTGGGATCATTGGGTAGTTCAGGAGACTGGGAGACAAGGGGAAGACCACACTGGGATCATTGGGTAGTTCAGGAGACTGGGAGACAAGGGGAAGACCACACTGGGATCATTGGGTAGTTCAGCAGACTGGGAGACAAGGGGAAGGCCACACTGGGGTCATTGGGTAGTTAAGGAGACTGGGAGACAAGGGGAAGACCACACTGGGGTCATTGGGTAGTTCACCAGTTTGGTTTCTCATACAATTTCCAGAGGAGTCCTCTGCTTTTCACGTGAGCCGAATGTATCTCTGTTGGGTATGCACTGCAGTGCAAGGCTAAAGTGGAGCATGTATTTTGTCTCCAGTATTGAAAGGGGTGTGTTATGGGTCAGTCAGGTCATACTGGTGTAGTGCACGTCCACTCCAATGTTTCCATTGATTCTCATCCCCACTCGTATGTTAATCATCATAATGATGCTGCCACAAGCAGCTGGGGTCATCTGCTCTCTGACTTTATACTTATTGATATACTTGCTTACTCCTTGCATTGTTCAACACTCACTGTTGTAATCGATTGTGTTTTGCGATCGTCGCTCAATTCTTTTGCCTTGGAGACCACAGAAAGAGAACCTCTATGTTCTGAATGAGAGTCACGCATCACTTACGACTGGAGTTAGTAGAGGCCTATGTAACGTACACTGTGGGGGTCTATTGTTCTATACAGTGTTAGAGGAACCCTGACCTCACTGTACACACACACACACACGGGTCTGTTATGGAGGGTGCTGCTGGCCTTGCCTGGTACCAGAGCACATTGCAGGCTGTGTACGACGTCTGCAGAAAGAAGCTGACATGGAGGAAGGACGACTGCGTGGAGCTGTGGACCAGAACATTGTTTATTCGTTATTATTTTGCATAAATGAAAACAGGTTTTCATTTGGTTCTTGATGTTCCCCTCTTATCTATGTATGTTGCGCTGTGAAATAATCTACATTTCACATGTCACTTTGTGTTGGTGTATGGATGAGGAGAGAATAATTTTAGATAAAAATATAAGCACACAAAAGTTTCACCAAAATACATTTAACATCCACAAACTGGTTGCTGGATATATTTTATTAGTAAATTTGTATTTTATTATTTCTTTATATATATATATATATATATATATATATATATTTCTGTATTTGTTTATTGTTATTTTTTTAATGATACATCCACAATAGATTTGAGCCTCAACCTCATGTCCAAATGTTACTGTTGAGTCCCATATTGTGTTAATCCAACGAGCGTGTGATTCCTGCGGGCTGCGGGGATGGAGGGGTTAAAGATGGTCTCCGACTCCGTGTGATTCCTGCGGGCTCGGGGATGGGGGGGTTAAAGATGGGCTCTGACTCCGTGTGATTTCTCGATTCCTGCGGCCCGGGGATGGAGGGGTTAAAGATGTCCCCTCCTCCACCAGCAGGCGGCGGGCCGGAGGTCCCCCGCCGGCTTCAGTCCGCCGTGTTGTTGTCGCTGTCGAGGTCATCCAGTCCAAGTCGGAGTCCACTTCTTCGGGACACACGGACAGCACTCTTATCAACTTTCTCCGTAACTTGACGCAAAGACGTGAGTATGCGGACGTGAGACGAACTAAGCCTGACCGGGACGGGTTTTAGTTTTAGTTCAACTTTTACGTCCGTTTCGTTTGTTTGCTCTGCATTCAACATGCATGAGTATGAGTATGAGGTCGAAGGTTGTGTTGACGCAGGGCTAGTCGTTTTGTTGCTGGGCGTTCCATAATGTAAGCCTTTTCTTTTCTGAATATGGTATTTGGGAAACTAAATATGAAATGTGGTGATGTATAAATCTGGTGATGTGGCACGTGTGGACATGATGTCCGCGGTGAGCAGCAGACGGAGCTGCTGGGAGTCCATCGGTACTGCGGAGATAAGACTCATGTAAGACAGAGATCGTTTTAACCATTTGACTATGAGCGGTAGACACGTATCATCTTTTCACGTTTCGTCTTTTAAATACCTAAACCTATGGATGTGTGTATTTAATTGGACAGTAGTCCCATCTAGAATCTCCTTCCAGTCCGTGTCCATGAACCATAGCTGTGCTTCTGATGTCAGAGTTTATAAGATGATGGTATTTGTAGCCTAATAAATGTGGGCAGAGTGACATCACACTTTAGACAACCTTCAGCCTGTACAAAATCCTAAGCAGCGGGTAGTTCATAACCAGTCCACCCTGTTCAGTGGAATTGCCCTTCAGGTAATTATGGAGCCAAGAGCACCGGCAACCACTTGCACACCTCCTAGTTCCCAGACAACAAAATGCCAATGCTGTGACGCAAAGTAGCTGTTCGCTTTCTAGCATTTATTTGGACTTTTCTGGCTCTCAACCCATGAAAGATGCTGTGATGGGAAATGCATTGGTGTCATTCAGACATTTGTGTTTGGTGAACCTCGAGGGGAGTCCGAGAGCCCACTGGCTGCTGGTGGTGGAGGTGGAGGTGGAGGTGGGGATGGTGGTGGTGGTGGAGGTGGAGGAGGTGGGGATGGTGGTGGAGGTGGGGATGGTGGAGGTGGGGGTGGTGGTGGTGGTGGGGTGTAGGGCAGGCGGGTGCCATGTTGACAAGCCCAGGCAGTACCCTTCCATTAAGATGGCTGCCCCCCCCCCCCAACGCACGCACACACATGCACACCAGTTCCAGTGTGGAACTGGTTCTGCCGTTCTCCCCTAAGAATCTGGATAGCGTTACATTTTCCATAATGCAGATAAAGCAGGCATCAGGTGTCTGATGTGAGAGAGCCTGAATGGACACAGCTGGTCGTCAGGCTGGAGATGGTCAAGTTTGATTATTGGGTTCCTTTTGGGATTTTTATTGTGTGGAGGAAATGTTAAACTAGAGTGCTCTTCAATTGGGTCAATTTGTTCCTTTGTTGCCTGAGAAGAAAGTTCAGTCTGAAAGCTGCCATTGTTTTAGGGGTCCACTTTAAGTGGTGTCCCTGTCCTTACAGAGATGAGAGGTTGTGAGAACAAGAAGAGAGTGTATGTTACCTCACAGTGTGAGCAGGTAGGCTTCTTACTGCGGTGGTCTCACTAGCCTTCACATCAAACAGCAGCACTGTCTAGTAGTTCTGAATTTATGTCCTCTGCACAGTTTTGGACATGACCCAGTGTTGAAGGAGAACCTCAGGATTTGTCCATGTGGACCCTATTTCCCCATCATTTTGCGTCCAAATAACTAATTGGTTGTAATTTGTTTAACGGGCTGTAGCTGTACTACCCTTAACCTTCCTGGATGTACACTTAACCTTCCTGGATGTACACTTAACCTTCCTGGATGTACACTTAACCTTCCTGAATGTAACCTTAACCTTCCTGGATGTACCTTTAACCTTCCTCGATGTACCCTGAACCTTCCTCAATGTACCCTTAACTTTCCTCGATGTACCCTTAACCTTACTGGATGTACCCTTAACCTTCCTCGATGTACACACTCTAAAAGGGCTTGTTTTTGTCACTGGCACTCTCAGGGTGTAATATAAGGGGCTTTCACACCTGAGCTGCTGGTTCTATTTTAATGGAACCCTGGAGCGTTTCCCCAGATTGTATGGTTTGTTTGGGGGCAGTGTGAACCCCCATTGGACCTCTGATTCTGACCAAGCAAACAGATTCTGGTCCACTGGAAGACGGGGGTCTCAGTCTGCTTCCAAATGAACTATGGTTCTGTTCACTTTAGGTCATGAGCCGACCCCATCTATAGCAAGCTAACCAAGCACAATGCATTGTGGGTTGGGTGTACACTTTTTCTGCCAGCTTCAAAGAATACACATTCAGCCACCTTCTCAAGCAGGAGCTCCTGTCAGACGGGCGACACTCAGGAGGTGACTTCAGACGTCAGACCAGTTCCTTGTGGCTCACGCAAAACACTTTGTTTCTTCATTTCATTTTGAAATATGCGGTGAGCGAATATTTGTAGGAACACCAAAGCAAAATGAAAATATTGTTATTGTTATTATTGTCAGTGTGAAGGAAGCGTTGGCCGTCCCACAGATTCCCAGTCCCATACAGTGACGCGTGTTCACATTGTTAACCCAATGAAGCCGACCAGTGCAGTACTCCAAGGGTCTGACCACATTATGGAAAGGGTGCCTACAGGAGACCCCCCCCTGAGGGTTACAATGACTGAAGTGGGCTTGCTCAATGCTAGACCAATTTACAAAAATGCCTGCATTAGTCCTTTGGACCCAAAATTATGGGAATGTGAAAATGGGGACGAGGTAGAAAAATGTCAAGGTTATCCTTTCATGTTATGGGCTCCTGGTGTCTGACAGCACTTGTACATCACCGGGCTTCTTGTCACGGTGAAGAACAGGAGACATGATGAGACTGTTTACTAGTCATTCACCTCTTCTACAAATTCCACATGCTAGAGCTAACACGGCTGATAACTGACAGTTATCTGTTGTCGTGTTTGTTGCTATGATCCAATCACAGAGCTAGGATTTGTGATTAATCCTCTCATTGGCCCTTTTACAAGAGATGACTAATTCAGATCACATGGCAATCATGACCGTGTAATATTTGACCTCCCCTTGTTGTGGCCTAGTGAATCTTTAAGATCGTCAGGGTTGAACAAAGCTTCTGAATATCTCATCAGACCGATGTTATCTCTGAACCCCACGTCATCACTGGAAAGTACAATGACCCGGGCTCAAACCCGGGCTGGGAGAGCGAAGCTCTGCGTTCATCTCAGTAACACGTCCTGGGCCCCACTGTCTGGCGTCATTCAGGGGCAGTGAGCTGGTGTGGTGGTGGAGCCTGGTACAGCTCAAGACGCCTGGTGTGTGTGTCTGGGGGGGTCACGGATCACAAACAACAGACAGTGGAGAGGAACGCCTTGTTTGTCCTGATCCAGAAACCAAACATCATCCATGTTGACCTCAGGAGTGTCTGCGTTGGCTGGTTTATACACAGGCAGACTCTTTTCATGGTGCATCTTCATCCAATGTTATGGGGAGCGACCTCAGACAGGAGTCGTCTGATGGTTGTTATTTAAAAGGTCACCTTATGCCACCTTATTGTGACAGTAGGGTTGCAATATGTGTATCCTTAAACACGGTTTCCTTTGATAAGACATTATGACTGAAGTATCCTTCATAATGAAGGTATCCATTTTTTGTCCGACTAATACAATTGCACACAAGGTAACATTTTCAAACTATGGACCAAATAATTAGTTCTGCTGCTGAAATGAGCAAAGGTGTGTAGAATGTCCTCAGGGTCTCCTTAGTGGAACAGAAACCCACCCAGCTTGATTCCATCCCCGTAGATATAAACATCTGTTAAGTAGTTGATATAAACATCTGTTAAATAGTTGATATAAACATCTGTTAAGTAGTTGATGTAAACATCTGTTAAGTAGTTGATATAAACATCTGTTAACTAGTCGATATGAGCATCTGTTAACTAGTTGATATGAGCATCTGTTAACTAGTCGGCACCTGTTGCAGCAAGCATTGCGCTTGGAAAAACTCCCCAAGCTAACACAATGTATTTGCCATTTTCCAACATTTAGATCATAGGTCTCAGCAGAGTGGTCTCAAGCTTTGTGTCGAGTCAAACTCTACCGAGGTCAATTCTGAAGAGTCTGAAAAATAGGATTTGCTTCTGCTCAGGTTGTAGTTTACTGCTTTGGGGTTCTTACTGCTAATATGCCCACTGCCAGGCCAAAGAGAGAATCTTCTAGGTCTTTTCCACCTAATTATTCCATGTCTGCATTCTATGTTCTGTCTTATGTCTGGATAGACTGTATACAGTCAGCACAAACCACTCTGCTGTCGTCAGCAGCTGTGGGAAAATCCATAATGGCTGCACCCAAACTGCAGAAGAGTGAATTAGTTGTGTTCAGTGTTGACTACACACTCATAGAAAATGAAGAATCAGGACCTTTCGGTCTTTATTTTTGATCATTCTCAGTATTTACATTGGGGAATGAGATTTGTCTCCTGCATTTGGTACTATGGTACATAGCAGCAGGGAGCAGCCATGTACATTTGACCTGTCCTATCACATAGCAGCAGGGGGCAGCCTTTGACCCGTCCTATGGTACATAGCAGCAGGGGGCAGCCTTTGACCCGTCCTATGGTACATAGCAGCAGGGGGCAGCCATTGACCCGTCCTATGGTACATAGCAGCAGGGGGCAGCCTTTGACCCGTCCTATGGTACATAGCAGCAGGGGGCAGCCTTTGACCCGTCCTATGGTACATAGCAGCAGGGGGCAGCCTTTGACCCGTCCTATGGTACATAGCAGCAGGGGGAAAGTGTCGGCACGCTTTGATTGACCTTCACGTTTGGTTTCAGTTCCACTTCAAAGGTAAAAGGCTCTCGGTAAGATTTAAGAACAATTATTTCAGTGCATATTTGTTAGATATCCCATGGCCATCCCTCAGCTACTAGTGAGGCAAATGGTATGAAAATATCTGGTCTTGAATATTTGGATGAGACATGTTAGAGTTTAGGCCACAATTTGTGATCTAAAATCCAGAATTTCTGACCAATCAGGGCATCTCTTCCCTGATTGATTTTGGGAATCTCCCTTGTAAGTGGTCGTGTGATGTTGGTTTTCCCATCAGCGGCCTCTGGTGGCTGGAGTGGAACAGTTACTGCTCCATCATTTCCAGAAGATTGCTACGACAGTTTCGCGAGGTGGGGGGTGAAAGTGGAGCAAAATGAAACCATGTGTGGGGAAAGAAATCCCTGGATGAACTGACTTGTGGAGCATTCTGTTAATTGTCTAGGAGAAAAGTCAAAGGTTTAGGTTTAGAAAAGCACAGTACAGTTCACAGAAGACGTCTCTCGTCTCTTTCCATTTGCATTTGTACAACAACAGGTCAGTGCATGCAGTGCATGGAGTGCATGGAGTGCATGCTTGCCTACATACACACACACACACACCCTCCATCTCTCGCCCCGGGGTGTCCGCTAATCCCAAACAGACCAGAGCAGAAGCTGACCTTAAGCCCTGGTGTACCACTAACCCAGTTCCAGGGGTGGGGATGCTGGCCTGTCTGCTGCCCAGACCCAGGCCTCGGTGCAGGGTGTGATCACACCATGGCTGCATAACGCAGGACCGTCTGTATGTTTAGTGCAGCCCAATGAAAGGGGCACTGCATGTGATGGACAGCAGAAGGAGATGAGGATGAGAGATGAGTCAGCTGTGGTACTAGTGTAGTCTTGTTATCAGAATGAACACTAGAGTGATGTAACAGGGAGGTCATTGAGACTGGACTGGCTGTAACAGTCAACATGTTATTTTCGACATGTATTCTCAGTTGAACTGGACACTTGACGGTTAACGTAAAGGTTGTAGGCATGTGGAGGACGGAGGACTACAGGCTCCACGCTGGGCTGAGTGCCACGTCGTTCACACGTTGCTGTGTGGACTGAACCCGCGTTGTGTGTTTAATGACCTCGGCTGCTGTCCGGTGTAATCCCAGAGATTGAACGGCTCCAGCCGCTATTGCAAATATCCAGGCCAGCTTAGCCGATGTAGATCAGTTTCCTCTGCGTCTGTCACCACTGCTTCACATCAAGCTCATCACACACACACACACACACACACACACACACACACACACACACACACACACACACACACACACACACACACACACACACACACACACACACACACAGTCGCCAGCTTGTTTCCTCTTGTGATCACAATGTAAACGTGCATGCCACAGCGCAGCAGTATGGACCCTGCTGTTTCTACTGATCCCAGTATCCTGTGTAGGTCAGGCGGATTTGTGGGGCTCCTTTCTAAATAATGCACCCAAGGCAGCAGCTTTGATACGAAACTAATCCCATTCACAATACATATGTAGTGTATTCATATATGAATGGTGTTGAGGGACATGTCTTTGGTGTTGCTTTATCAAAGTTAATTTCTTCACACGTTCTTTCCAGTATTGAGCAGCCCTGATACACTGACACAGTTGGCTCAACAAGTCTGAACCCCAACGAGTGAACAAGTTCTCATTTCACTCCTGGGCCATGCATGTGTGCCTCTGACTGTCTGTGCTCTTGAACGCTGACTCCCACCCTGTCTCCCACTCCCACCCTGACTCCCACCCTGTCTCCCACCCTGTCTCCCACCCTGACTCCCACCCTCTCTCCCACCCTCTCTCCCACCCTGACTCCCACCCTGACTCCCACCCTGTCTCCCACTCCCACCCTGTCTCCCACCCTGACTCCCACTCCCACCCTGTCTCCCACCCTGTCTCCCACTCCCACCCTGACTCCCACCCTGTCTCCCACCCTGACTCCCACCCTGACTCCCACCCTGACTCCCACCCTGACTCCCACCCTGTCTCCCACTCCCACCCTGTCTCCCACCCTGACTCCCACTCCCACCCTGTCTCCCACCCTGTCTCCCTATCCCACCCTGTCTGCCACCCTGACTCCCACCCTCTCTCCCACCCTCTCTCCCACCCTGACTCCCACCCTGACTCCCACCCTGTCTCCCACCCTGACTCCCACCCTGACTCCCACCCTGACTCCCACCCTGTCTCCCACCTTGACTCCCCTGTCTCCCACCCTGTCTTCCACCTTGACTCCCACTCTGTCTCTCACTCTGTCTCCCACCCTGACTCCCACCCTGACTCCCACCCCCACCCTGTCTCCCACCCTGTCTCCCACCATGACTCCCACCCTGACTCCCACCCTGTCTCCCACCATGACTCCCACCCTGTCTCCCACCTTTACTCCCACCCTGTCTCCCACCCTGTCTCCCACCCTGACTCCCACCCTGTCTCCCACCTTGACTCCCCTGTCTCCCACCCTGTCTCCCACCCTGTCTCCCACCCTGACTCCCACCCTGACTCCCACCCTGTCTCCCACCCTGTCTCCCACCCTGTCTCCCACCCTGACTCCCACCCTGACTCCCACCCTGACTCCCACCCTGTCTCCCACCCTGTCTCCCACCATGACTCCCACTCTGTCTCCCACTCTGTCTCCCACCCTGTCTCCCACCCTGTCTCCCACCTTTACTCCCACCCTGTCCCCCACCCTGTCTCCCACCCTGACTCCCACCCTGTCTCCCACCTTGACTCCCCTGTCTCCCACCATGTCTCCCACCTTGACTCCCACCCTGACTCCCACCCTGACTCCCACCTTGACTCCCACCTTGACTCCCACCCTGACTCCCACCCTGACTCCCACCCTGACTCCCACCCTGACTCCCACCTTTACTCCCACCCTGTCTCCCACCTTGACTCCCCTGTCTCCCACCCTGTCTCCCACCCTGACTCCCACCCTGTCTCCCACCATGACTCCCACCATGACTCCCACCCTGTCTCCCACCCTGACTCCCACCTTGACTCCCACCTTGACTCCCACCCTGTCTCCCACCATGACTCCCACCCTGTCTCCCACCCTGTCTCCCACCATGACTCCCACCCTGACTCCCCTCCTGACTCCCCTCCTGACTCCCACCCTGACTCCCACCCTGACTCCCACCCTGTCTCCCACCTTGACTCCCCTGTCTCCCACCCTGTCTCCCACCCTGTCTCCCACCCTGACTCCCACCCTGTCTCCCACCATGACTCCCACCATGACTCCCACCTTGACTCCCACCCTGACTCCCACCCTGACTCCCACCCTGACTCCCACCCTGTCTCCCACCATGACTCCCACCCTGTCTCCCACCCTGTCTCCCACCCTGTCTCCCACCCTGACTCCCACCTTGTATCCCACCCTGTCTCCCACCCTGACTCCCACCTTGTCTCCCACCTTGTCTCCCACCCGGTCTCCCACCCTGACTCCCACCTTGACTCCCACCCTGTCTCCCACCTTGACTCCCCTGTCTCCCACCCTGTCTCCCACTCTGTCTCCCACCTTGACTCCCCTGTCTCCCACCCTGTCTCCCACCCTGACTCCCACCTTGACTCCCACCCTGTCTCCCACCCTGTCTCCCACCATGACTCCCACCTTGACTCCCACCCTGACTCCCACCATGACTCCCACCCTGTCTCCCACCCTGACTCCCACCCTGACTCCCACCCTGTCTCCCACCATGACTCCCACCCTGACTCCCACCCTGTCTTCCACCCTGACTCCCACCCTGACTCCCACCCTGACTCCCACCCTGACTCCCACCCTGACTCCCACCATGACTCCCACCCTGTCTCCCACCCTGACTCCCACCCTGACTCCCACCCTGACTCCCACCATGACTCCCACCCTGTCTCCCACCATGACTCCCACCCTGACTCCAACCCTGACTCCCACCCTGACTCCCACCCTGACTCCCACCCTGTCTCCCACCTTGACTCCCACCTTGACTCCCACCCTGACTCTCTATCCTGTTTCTGCAGATCCACCAGCATGGGGGAAGGCTGCACCAGAGTCACCAAGTACTTCCTGTTCGTCTTCAACCTGATCTTCTTTGTGAGTGCCCTTTGGCCAGTCCTCCATGTGTGACCCTGTGAAAATGAATAATGAAGACCGCCTCACACTCTCATCTACTGCCCCCCCCCCCCCCACCGCTCACTCCACTGTGGAAATGAATGTATGAAATATGAAATGTGTTCTGCTGTAATCAGCGGCCAACAACACCCAAGTTAGACCTTTGTTGTACTGTGAACAGATATGTGTATAGATTCAATATGACACACATACACACACACACACGTTGAAAGGTGGTGTTCTTTCAAAATGTGTGTGCCAATTGTTCCTCCAGACACGCCTGCTCATGTCCTTCTCGTCCCCAGCTGTTTGGGGCCGTCATCATGGGCTTCGGCCTCTGGCTCCTTCTGGACAATCAGAGCTTCATCGCCGTCCTGCGTGAGTACATGTCCCTGACGTGGTGTCTTCAGCCCGCCCCCAGGTCCTCCCAGACAGCAGGGGGCGCATGAAACAACAACGCCAGCCTTCTGTTAGCGTCTCCAGAGGAACAGTCCTCCTCGATGGGCCGGCCAACATGGCTGCCGTCCTTGATTCAGGTGGCAGTTGGCAGATTCCGCGGGCAAGGGGTCGACATGTCCGAAGCGACCGGCCGCTGTGAGGTCACGATGAGGTCACGATGAGGTCACGATGAGGTCACGGCTGGTTGGCTGGGTCACACATACGTCTGAGGCCGGTGGAGGAGGATGTGATCCTCTGAGCATGTAGGGCAGCACTGTGGAGACGCAGCCCCCTTCAGTCTCTCGCTCTCTCGCTCGCTCGCTCGCTCTCTCTCTCTCTCACTCTCTCTCTCTCTCTCTCTCTCTCGCTCTCTCTTGCTCTCTCGCTCTCTCTCTCACTCTCTCTCTCTCTCTCTCTCTCTCTCTGTCTCTCTCTGTCTCTCTCTCCCTCTCTCTCTCGCTCTGTCTCCCTCTCTCTCTCTCTGTCTCTGTCTGTCTCCGTCTGTCTCTCTCTCTGTCTCTCGCTCTCTGTCTCTCGCTCTCTCTCTCTCTCTCTCTCTCTCTCTCTCTCCTGCTCTCGTTTTGTGTGTGAGAATGTTCACTATGAATAGAAAATGAGAAACGAGTTCACGCTGGTTCACATTGCACATTAGGAGTTCCAACACTGTGTTGAAAACACAACGGAAGAGATGTTTCTGATTAGGACTCATGGAAAAGAACTGAATCTGTGAGACGTGGAAGAGTTTTATTCCACTGAAGAGGTGAAGAAGAAGAGGAAGAACAGGCAACACAACACTGCCATCCGTACTCAAGATCCCCTTCAGAAGTCTGTGTGTGTGTGTGTGTGTGTGTGTGTGTGTGTGTGTGGTGTGTGTGTGTGTAAGTGAGTGACTGTGTGTGTGTGTGTGTGTGTGTGTGTGTGTGTGTGTGTGTGTGTGTGTGTGTGTGTGTGTGTGTGTGTGTGTGTGTGTGTGTGTGTGTGTGTGTGTGTGTGTGTGTGTGTGTGTGTGTGTGTGTTACTGCTGCAGGTGTCCTACAGACAGACACTGGCCTCTTTCTGCTCTGCTCCCAGCATGCATCACTTCAGCCCAGCACCCTCCCTGTCTTACTCATGAATGCCTTCTGCCTGCCAGCCTCACGCCACTGTGAGAGGGTTCTGGGTACTGTGGTTCATGTCATATCAACCACAGGAGCAGTGGCTTACCACACAGTGGATGGCTTGTTCCTCTGCTGTTAAATGACATGTATTGATTGTGCGATCAATGGCACATTTCAGAATGAGCACAGTGGTGGACCAATAGAACGAGGCCTGACATGATGAACACAGTGCTGGACCAGTGAGGCCCAGCATGATGAACACAGTGCTGGACCAGTGAGGCCCAGCATGATGACCACAGTGCTGGACCAGTGAGGCCCAGCATGATGAACACAGTGCTGGACCAGTGAGGCCCAGCATGATGACCACAGTGCTGCTGGACCAGTGTGGCCCAGCATGATGACCACAGTGCTGGACCAGTAAGGCCCAGCATGATGACCACAGTGCTGGACCAGTGTGGCCCAGCATGATGACCACAGTGCTGGACCAGTGAGGCCCAGCATGATGACCACAGTGCTGCTGGACCAGTGAGGCCCAGCATGATGAACACAGTGCTGGACCAGTGAGGCCCAGCATGATGACCACAGTGCTGCTGGACCAGTGTGGCCCAGCATGATGACCACAGTGCTGGACCAGTGAGGCCCAGCATGATGAACACAGTGCTGGACCAGTGAGGCCCAGCATGATGAACACAGTGCTGGACCAGTGAGGCCCAGCATGATGACCACAGTGCTGCTGGACCAGTGTGGCCCAGCATGATGACCACAGTGCTGCTGGACCAGTGAGGCCCAGCATGATGAACACAGTGCTGGACCAGTGAGGCCCAGCATGATGAACACAGTGCTGGACCAGTGAGGCCCAGCATGATGAACACAGTGCTGGACCAGTGCTGGACCAGTGAGGCCCAGCATGATGCAGGGATGAAGTCAGCCCTCTGCTGCCCTCCTTCAGCCGATCTTGTTGTCGTCTCCAAGGCCTGCACTCTGCTGGTCACACATGAAGCCTCTGCTGTGTGACGAGGAGGCGTCTCATGAGGGACACACGGCCCCTGAAGACTCCTCTGTGTTCTCACTCCGCCAGCGTGGGAGGGTGGAGGTCCAGGCCGTAGGAAGAAGACCCGTGGTGCCAGTTGTAGAGAAGAGAATGTTGCCCTGTGTGTGGCAGCATACGTACACAACAGCTTCACCACATGGATTCTCCACTTCCCCCTCATTACAATATATGCTCTAATATGGTGTGTGTGTGTGTGTGTGTGTGTGTGTGTGTGTGTGTGTGTGTGTGTGTGTGTGTGTGTGTGTGTGTGTGTGTGTGTGTGTGTGTGTGTGTGTGTGTGCGCACAGTTCATTTGAGTTCATGAACAGTGACTGTTTCGTTGGTTTTCAGCCGGAGTATGAAGGGAAAACCAAGAGATCTTCTGACTTTCCTGGCTCTGAAGTCTCTGTGAAGGTTCCTCCCCGAGGCTGTGATTGAATGCAGCCCACATAGCTGGCAGCCTCTGCTGTTGTTTCTCCCATGGTGGCCTCCCTGAACCCTGAGGACTGTGCTGTGGTCACTGTGTTGTCTGAACCCTGTTGGGCTGTTTGTTTTAATTGATTCCACAATATGTCTGACAGTCTGTTTGTAGGCTAAGGCAATTACAAACCTGGGGAAAATAGGGCAGCAGTAGCTCAGTGGACAGAGCGGGTCGTCCATTAACTGGAGGTTCAATCCCCTTGATCCCCCTCCTCCTCCAACTGTCCACATGTCGAACCCCACAAATGTACTGATTGTAAGTCGCTTTGGACAAAAGCGTCTGCTGAATGCCCCTTTACCCTTTAAAATAGCTTTTATTCCTCCAACACATCTGTTAGACAGGCCAGTGCTTTTGGAGTCAGGTATTTGTTGCTTTCTAGATGTCTTATTGCATTACCCCATTGTGTGCTACCACAGTAGTCCAATTGACAATTTTCAGAAATGGCTGCAATCTAAGTTTATTATTATTGCTTTGGAGTTGATCTGCAGTATGACACTTAGAAACCTGGAACCACCTGGAACCACATGGAACCACATGGAACCACCTGGAACCAAGTGCTTCTTTCTCACCCTGTTGGCCTTGTGTATACAAACGCAGACAGACAAATTCTGCTTTTCATGGAAATATGGTGTATGTCATGTAGAATGTATTACATTTAGGACTCTTTAATGTGTCCTCATAACGACCCCACAGCCGATGTCACCTTTTACCTTTTTACTCGTTAAGGTAGTACGCCTTTTTTATTTGTTCCCCTGACCTCGACGGTGGCTTTACTCTCCTCCACCGCAAAGAGGTCTGGTCATGATGACAATCTGCATTGGGCATGAATAACTACCTGCTAACCAGGCTAGTCACCGCTGCATCCCAGAGCCATGTGATGGATGACGAATCATGTATGACATGGCTAATGCTGGTTGTATCACTGAACCAAGCAGGGGACACGCCTGATGGAAAATGTGTTGTTTCTGCAGAGGACTCGTCATTGGCTCTGAAGGCTGCGTCCTACATCCTGATTGGTGTAGGAGCCTTCTCCATGCTGATGGGCTTCGTGGGATGCCTGGGAGCCATTTATGAGATCCGCTGTCTGCTGGGCCTGGTGGGTGTTTGTGTTTGTCTGTTACTTACGTGGAGATGCAGATGAGATGAATGCAATGAGGGACATACTCTCTAACGAGCTGTGTCCTGAGGGACATACTCTCTAACGAGCTGTGTCCTGAGGGACATACTCTCTAACGAGCTGTGTTCTGAGGTACATACTCTCTAACGAGCTGTGTTCTGAGGGACATACTCTCTAACAAGCTGTGTCCTGAGGGACATACTCTCTAACGAGCTGTGTCCTGAGGGACATACTCTCTAACGAGCTGTGTCCTGAGGGACATACTCTCTAACGAGCTGTGTCCTGAGGGACATACTCTCTAAAGAGCTGTGTTCTGAGGGACATACTCTCTAACGAGCTGTGTTCTGAGGGACATACTCTCTAACGAGCTGTGTTCTGAGGGACATACTCTCTAACGAGCTGTGTTCTGAGGGACATACTCTCTAACGAGCTGTGTTCTGAGGGACATACTCTCTAACGAGCTGTGTTCTGAGGGACATACTCTCTAACGAGCTGTGTTCTGAGGGACATACTCTCTAACGAGCTGTGTCCTGAGGGACATACTCTCTAACGAGCTGTGTTCTGAGGGACATACCCTCTAACGAGCTGTGTCCTGAGGGACATACTCTCTAACTAGCTGTGTTCTGAGGGACATGCTCTCTAACGAGCTGTGTTCTGAGGGACATGCTCTCTAACGAGCTGTGTTCTGAGGGACATGCTCTCTAACGAGCTGTGTTCTGAGGGACATGCTCTCTAACGAGCTGTGTTCTGAGGGACATACTCTCTAACGAGCTGTGTTCTGAGGGACATACTCTCTAACGAGCTGTGTTCTGCTGTTTTTTCCACAGTATTTCACTTGCCTCCTGCTGATCCTATTGGCCCAGGTGGTGGCAGGCGCACTCATCTATTTCCAGAAAGACGTGGTGAGTAATGTCATGTCACTTCCTCTTCATCCTTTCTGTCCGGACTTGTTGGTTTCAGTCCCTGTAGCAGAGGGGCCGCATTCTCTGGGTCTTGTGTCACAATATTTGTCCTCCATTGTTGAGTCGAGGAATGCAGTTTTACTTGCCCCGTCAATCAAAGATGGGAACAAGTTGCATCATTTAGTGGACTGGCCCCCCCTGGTGTCCAGCGGACGTATCGCTGGCCTACAGAGGGCTGTTGTTGTTGACGTACCGCTGGCCTACAGAGGGCTGTTGTTGTTGACGTATCGCTGGCCTACAGAGGGCTGTTGTTGTTGATGTACCGCTGGCCTACAGAGGGCTGTTGTTGTTGACGTACCGCTGGCCTACAGAGGGCTGTTGTTGTTGACGTACCGCTGGCCTACAGAGGGCTGTTGTTGTTGACGTACCGCTGGCCTACAGAGGGCTGTTGTTGTTGACGTACCGCTGGCCTACAGAGGGCTGTTGTTGTTGACGTACCGCTGGCCTACAGAGGGCTGTTGTTGTGGTGTGGTATCCCACACCAGGGGGTGAGACAGGGCAGCCAGTTAAGTCAAACTGAACACACCGTTAGCCAGCCGTTCATGGGATCATACCGCCGTTAGCCAGCCGTTCATGGGATCATACCGCCGTTAGCCAGCCGTTTATGGGATCATACCGCCGTTAGCCAGCCGTTCATTGGATCATACCGCCGTTAGCCAGCCGTTCATGGGATCATACCGCCGTTAGCCAGCCGTTCATGGGATCATACCGCCGTTAGCCAGCCGTTCATGGGATCATACCGCCGTTAGCCAGCCGTTCATGGGATCATACCGCCGTTAGCCAGCCGTTCATGGGATCATACAGCCGTTAGCCAGCCGTTCATGGGATCATACCGCCGTAAGCCAGCCGTTCATTGGATCATACCGCCGTTAGCCAGCCGTTCATGGGATCATACCGCCGTTAGCCAGCCGTTCATGGGATCATACCGCCGTTAGCCAGCCGTTCATGGGATCATACCGCCGTTAGCCAGCCGTTCATGGGATCATACCGCCGTTAGCCAGCCGTTCATGGGATCATACCGCCGTTAGCCAGCCGTTCATGGGATCATACCGCCGTTAGCCAGCCGTTCATGGGATCATACCGCCGTTAGCCAGCCGTTCATGGGATCATACCGCCGTTAGCCAGCCGTTCATGGGATCACACACCAAGGAGATTGGAAGAGGTTCACCAAATTTCCAGATGCTGCAAACAAGAGATTGATCTTCATGATTTCTTTTAAACGTCTTTTAAACTAATTTCAAATTGTGATAATAAAAGGTGGTTTGTAGGCCCACGTTGAGTTTAATCTGATATCACAACAGCAAGAGCACTTTACATTAACATTTACACAAGAGCAGGTGAATAAACAACACCAGCAGTCTTCTGGATGATGAATGGCCAGAGAAGGAAAAAAAGTCTTCTCCTAATTACAAATCTTTTATCTATTCCTTTTTATATTTAGCTGTTTGAACATCGAGGTAAGCAGCTAAATACGTTTACTCCTCAACCATTTAGTGATTTACCCCCCGTGACTCTGAGTGGTGCCTCCTGGGGAGAACCTGGGGAGAACCTGGGGAGAACCTGGGGAGAACCTGGGGAGAACCCTGTGTGGATGGATAGCTAGAACCTCAGAGGTATCCTCATCTTGTTCCCCCCCATCCGAAAGACAAGAACCTCAGAAGTTAGAGAAAAGTCATTTAATGTCCCAGGATGTTGAAGCCCTCATTGTGTTGCCTGATCCGTCCAGCAGTCGTCCTGAGGACCTCCTCAACCTCCAGCAGTCACTGGGAGCCGGCGTCCTGTGGAATGAACCGCTGCTCTTTGCCAAATTGACTTTCAAGGCTTTGTGGTGATCTGCTTTTTGGTTGTTGTGCGACGCTCTGACCGGGCCCCAGCGCTGCTATTCATGCCGACTTAGAGTTTGGATCTCAGCCTCTCGGTCGGAAATGATGTTTGACTGCCATGGATTAGGAATCTGACTTCATCTGGTCTTCATTGTGAGCAAACGAAGGAGACTGAATGCATTTCTGCTTTGTGCCTGCTGGGTTGTACTGCCCAGCTCTCTGTTAAACAGCTGGGACTCCAACATCTGCATGGCCCTCTGAGTCCTCCGTCCACGTGGATGACCTCGCCTTCAGCATTTTAACTTGTATTTCTTCTAGGGGGGCACACCAAAATGTTAAAATCTCAAACTATTTCCCTTTGTCTCAGCTAAATAAGGAGATGTCCAAGATGGTGACCAAGGTGCTGGACAGCTACAGTGCCAAGAACTCCAGCACAGAGCAGGCGTGGGACTACATCCAGCGAACGGTGAGCGGGTTTATTGAGCGCTCAGCGGGGATGAGACTGAGCCGTAGACGTAGTCTAGATGGATGGATCATAGATGGCCTTTTGTAGGCAGGACCTTGGATCAGGCAACTGGACGCCCCACCGCATCTGACAGCTAGCACATTGGACAACAAGAGCCAAGTTAACCCTGGTCTGGGACAACCTGTCTCTATCACCAGCAAAGCCATGTCTCCCTGCATTAAAGTGATCGCTCTGGTCTGGTCATCACTTTACCTCTTGAGTCAAAGACCTGGTCAAAGTTCTAATCTCTCTCACTTTTCCCCCCCCCCGGCTGAAGATGGAGTGCTGTGGCTGGGCCGGCCACTCGGACTGGAGTGGTAACATGGTCATCGTCAACAGCTCCCAGCTGCTGTTCCCCTGCTCCTGCCAGGACGTTTCCCTGGCAACGGGGAACACCTCTGACGGCGGCTTCTGTGAGGCCCAGACCCCTGAGTGGCCGGTGTACGACGCGGTGAGGACCCCGGGACCCCCAGTCACACACACACCCCATTATGCAGTGCACCGGTACCGCTGCTCACACGTGTTGTGGGAAGAGCGCAGCCTCGGTTCCCCCCAAAGCTTTCCAGAACCGCTGGACCCGCCTGCGCTCCCGGGTCAATTTAGTAGAGCCCACCTGGAGCAGGGGTCCAGCCTTCTGGGCATCTGTTTCCTTGTGTGGAGACGGAGTGGATGTTACAGGCTGTGCTGCTCACAACACGTGGAGTCACTCTTAAGGTCCTGCAGCACCCCAGGACGTTTGGTTCAGGTCCAGTTTGCTCCGTGGATGTGACCGGGTGCCCGTTGTGTGTTGCGGTGCCGTGAGGTGACAAGCTGCTGCTCTGTCGTCCCCAGGGCTGCTCGGCCAGCGTGGAGAGCTGGCTGGTCACCAACGTGGGCGTGGTCCTGGGAATCTGTCTGGGCGTGGCCGTGATCGAGGTGAGGAGTCTGCAGACTGGTGTTTGTCTTCATTTTCTCTTGGATTGTTAATGATTGTCTTTTTTATATACTGAGATGGATGCACTGTGATGGATGTCCTGTGATGGATGTCCTGTGTACTGTGATGGATGCACTGTGATGGATGCACTGTGATGGATGTACTGTGATGGATGCGCTGTGATGGATGTGCTGTGATGGATGCCCTGTGTACTGTGATGGATGCACTGTGATGGATGTACTGTGATGGATGCACTGTGATGGATGTACTGTGCCTGAAGACATGATTCGGAAGCACTTCCAAGACATTAACCTGAGAACCAACGTTGCACTACGTTTGTCTTCATTAAGCACACTTATCACTTCTAGAGAAATGGTCGCTAAATGGCACACAGCAGAGAGCTGGGGGTAAAAACCCTTCAAACCCTCACTATTGGCAAACCAAGAGGCCACATGTAAACTTCTGGGCCCGTTTGCAGGAGTAAAAAGCCCAGAGAAAAACAACCATTCATAAACTCTGTAAAAGACAAATCCTTGCCCATGTTTACAATGGTTCCCATCCATTCACATGTTTTCCGTTTACATGGCTGTGTGAATGTTGCCTTAAAGTAAATCTGTAATCTGTAAATCAGCTGTTGTCTCACATTAGCGATGGCCTGTCTCACCCCGTTCAGATGAAGCACTTTAATTCCACATTCCTCGCTGTAGTTCGCTGGGTTAGCATCTAGCTCCTGTGAGCCGCTTCCATTGACTTGCAGAGTTAGGGTATCCTAGCTCCTGTGAGCCGCTTCCATTGACTTGGAGAGTTAGGGTTTTTCTAGCTCCTGTGAGCCGCTTCCATTGACTTGCAGAGTTAGGGTAGCCTAGCTCCTGCCCTGTGAGGGGAACTTTTCCTTCCAAAGCGTTCCAATGTGTTCTGAATAGTCACTGATGCAAAAAAACGAGTTCTGCTAACAATAGAATATTGTAGTTTGTCTACGAACACACGGATAATTCCACACTATGGTTGTGATTAGAGGCTCTCTGACTGGTTACCCTCCACCAGACGCTCCTGAGGAAATACAGCCACACCACTGAAAAGGGTAGAAAGTTGGTTTATTTCATACATATACGTTTACAAAGAAAGATCACCCAATGGTTGGGCAGATGTCATCTGGACAGGCAATCACCTTTTTACAAAGTGCTCTGCATATCTCTTTAGGCTTAGTATTGTGGGACTGTGTCTGTATGGATGCTCCCTCAGTGAGTAGCAGTTATAGGCCCTTTAGGTGTCGTTTCCCAGTTCAATAGGAAGCACAGGAAACAGAGATGTCTCCATTTCAAGGCATTATCATGGTTCTTGGTCGGTGTAGGATAACCCATAGGGTTTAAGTTGTCCACTTCATCTTCTAGATAAACATGGATGGTACACATACATTCATTAGTAAACATGGATTCATTACTCTACATAAGTCACTCTACCATCACGTTTATTTGGTCGCTTTGTGTTTCTTTTATTTATTGGAGAATAAAAAAGTGAATGAGCTACCAGTTAGCATGGTGACTTTAACGCCACTCTCACAGCAAAGACGTACGGCCAACATGACATGTATCATGACATGTATCATGACATCTACCAACATGACCACCATGACATATCATGACATGTACCACCATGACATGTATCATGACATGTTCCACCATGACATGTGTCATGACATGTACCAACATGACATGTATCATGACATGTACCTCCATGACACGTGTGTTAGGACATGTTCCACCATGACATGCATCATGACATGTTCCACCATGACATGCATCATGACATGTACCACCATGACATGTACCATGACATGTACCACCATGACATGCGTCATGATATGTACCACCATGACATGTACCATGACATGTAACACCATGACGTATCATGACATGTACCACCATGACATGTACCACCATGACATGTATCATGACATGTACCAACATGACCACCATGACACGTGTCATGACATGTACCACCATGACATGTGTCATGACATGTACCACCATGACACGTATCATGACATGTACCACCATGACACGTGTCATGACATGCACATGTACCATGACACGTGTCATGACATGCACATGTACCATGACATGTGCTAACATGTTTAGCATCGCTGCATGACGCCTGCTGGGCTCAGCTGTCTCCATTCCTAAAGCCCTTTCACAAAGTAAGGACCGAACAAGGAAGCTTCCCAAGTAGGAAACGAGGGTGTAGGAAGTAGGAAGGAAGCGTCCCGACACTGAGACAAGCGTGGGTTTCGTCCATGTAAAGGTGCTTATTTTCGGGAGTCTGAAAGTGTTTGACTTGCTGGTTTGTTTTGTTCACAGCTGTTGGGGATGATTCTCTCCGTTTGCCTGTGTAAGAACGTACGCACTGAGTACTACACCAAGGTCTCAAAGTACTGACTCAGCCCAGGGAACGGAAGGGAACACTGTTGGCCTGCAGCTTCACAGAGGGACAACATGGAGATGATGATGGGTTTGAAGTGATTTTTCTATTCAACCTTTTTTTGGTTAAATTTGGGGGCAAAAAACATTTTGGGGTGCTTTTAGTTTTTCAGTCCAAGTTCTATTGAGCACTTTAGACGATATGTGTGCTGATGAAAACTGTTAACTTCATTTGGTTTGGATGAGTAAAGGAGAGACATAGGACATGGTAACAGGGGAATGGTTCAGGTGCTCCGCACAAAGGGTTGAGAAGCTGTCAGGGGCCACACTCTGCAGGCTGCACTACTAAAGTTCTTGGGTTTTGGCTCGGCTGGTTAACGTAGTTCCAAGAGGAAGATGAGTTCATGTTCCAAGAGGAAGATGAGTTCATGTTTCTCTGTGATGGGAGGAATCAAATCCACGCTTCGTGGTCTTGGTTGAGCAAATGCATAGGAAAGCCAACGGTTTTTATTTTATGATATTTTAGTGTAGTTTGTGTACTTTACATAATTGTAGTCTTTGTGAACATTGCCATGGTTCTCTTACATGCTGGTTACTCCTTTTTTAATGTATTGTTTCCATTATTCATATGTGTAGTTTTAGATTATTTTAATTGGTTAGTTTTGTTCATGTAATTCAAATAACAACACTAAAATGGGGCCAATTTCACTCTGTTTACAGTGGATGTTATTCTAGAAAGTCTCAAAGTTTTGGCAATGATGGGATTTATTAAAAAAAAGTCATTGATTGCTTGTGAGCACAAGACTTAATATTTACATCAAACCCATGTTTACACAAAAGTTTGGGTGAATTTATTTATCTTTTTAAGAATGCTTGGAGAAGGTCATTGAATAAACCAGTTTATACAGTAAATCATTTGGACTGCATTTACAGTATGTATAGTTTTTTACTTTTAAGTGAACCTCCTTGTTTTGTAATGTAAAAACTATTTGGTTTTGTGTACAGTACATATAAGTATATATATATATATATTAACAAAACATTCCATTAATCTTTTAGTTCAAGACCTGTTGAAACTGGACCAACCTCTGCTATCTGCAGTATTTAATGTTTACTCATGATATTGATTCCATTTCATTTTGCCAATAAACTGAATTGACATTTAATTTCTGATCTAAAATGTCTTCATTCTGTGTGTGTGTGTGTGTGTGTGTGTGTGTGTGTGTGTGTGTGTGTGTGTGTGTGTGTGTGTGTGTGTGTGTGTGTGTGTGTGTGTGTGTGTGTGTGTGTGTGTGTGTGTGTGTGTGTGTGTGTGTGTGTGTGTGTGTGTCTTAATGTGTGTGTGTGTGTGTGTGTGTGTGTGTGTGTTTCACCACAGGTGGTAATTGGTCCCATGTATCTGATGTGATCTCACGGTAGGAGGTCTCTCTATCGACTAGACCTACGCAGCTTTGACCCATCAGGAACGCCAGGCTGCCCTACAATATACACCACCTTCCTCTTGCAGTAGACTACGGGGATTGTTCTGTGATGGTTCCCCAAAGTTTAAAGCCCAGAAACCACCGGACATGAAGTAGATAAGCTTACTTCAGAAATAATATGAGGGAGCATTTTATTGATGTATGGATCGGTCAACTGAATGACCCTGTTTTTCAAGTCAGAACCTTTGATACATGACGGGAGGCTAATGCTAACATGTCTTCATGAAGGATACTGTCATCTATGGACATCCACCAGGGGGCACTAGAGAGGTTTCAGTGATGGTACGAATTCTACCAAGACGTTGAGAAGAGGAAAGTCATTTTGAGAAACATCCGCTGTCTTATTGATTTGGCATGGATTTATCTGTGCATGTTCTAATGTTTGAAAGGTATTGCTGTAGGCAATTTGAGTAGGCCTAATTGTTTAACTTTTTGTTATTGATCTGTAATTCTGGCAGAAACAAAAGTCCGTGTGAGCCACGTCGCAGTCTCCGCTCCACTGCGCGGTGCGGGCTGCCCACGGGGGGGCAACCTGACACGAGCCGTGGGTTCTGCACCTAACTGCGGAACGTCAGCGAGCACCCAACCAGTCCTGTCAGAGTCCCCGTCCACACATCCACATGGCACCTCGTTACAAACGGAAAGAGTCCCCGTCCACACATCCACATGGCACCTCGTTACAAACGGAAAGAGTCCCCGTCCACACATCCACATGGCACCTCGTTACAAACGGAAAGAGTCCCCGTCCACACATCCACATGGCACCTCGTTACAAACGGAAAGAGTCCCCGTCCACACATCCACATGGCACCTTGTTACATAATGAAGCACGTGGTCCAGAACTCTGGGTGGTGTTCTATCTGGTCCTTCTGGTCCATCACCACAGACTGCTGGTTTGTGGTGATGCCACTCATGTTTAGATCAAAGTTTGGCATCACGTTTGGCTCACGTGTGTCACACTGACCATTGCTCATGCCTGACCACAGATGTGAGGAGAAACGGCTGACAGGAAGTAGGCAACACACACACACACACACACACACACACACACACACACACACACAGGAATATGAATATAAAAACAGTACATGTAACTTGCCTTCCTCATACACACACGCCACTATCCTGACCAGTGACATCATCTTCAGCCATATTAAGATAATGCAATCTTGCTCTCAATGATGGACAGTGACCACTAGAAGAGGAAATTGTTTCAATTGAATTCATGAGCTGATGAAGATGTTCTGAGAGCTTCTTTAAAAAAACAGCCCTGGGACAAAAAAGATTCCCCAGATAAATGTTTCATGGACAGGTTCACCTTGTGGTCCTGTCCTGTCCTCATCTGAAGAGGCTGTGCTCTGTCCTCCTCATCTGAAGAGTCTGTCCTCTGGTCTAGAGAGGCTGTCCTCTGTCCTCCTGGTCTAAAGAGGCTGTCCTCTGTCCTCTGGTCTAAAGAGGCTGTCCGCTGTCCTCTGGTCTAAAGAGGCTGTCCTCTGGTCTAAAGAGGCTGTCCTCTGTCCTCTGGTCTAGAGAGGCTGTCCTCTGGTCTAAAGAGGCTGTCCTCTCTCCTCTGGTCTAAAGAGGCTGTCCTCTGGTCTAAAGAGGCTGTCCTCTCTCCTCTGGTCTAAAGAGGCTGTCCTCTGGTCTAAAGAGGCTGTCCTCTGTCCTCTGGTCTAGAGAGGCTGTCCTCTGGTCTAAAGAGGCTGTCCTCTGTCCTCTGGTCTAGAGAGGCTGTCCTCTGGTCTAAAGAGGCTGTCCTCTGTCCTCTGGTCTAGAGAGGCTGTCCTCTGTCCTCTGGTCTAAAGAGGCTGTCCTCTGGTCTAAAGAGGCTGTCCTCTGTCCTTTAGTCTAAAGAGGCTGTCCTCTGTCCTCTGGTCTAAAGAGGCTTCAGTTCAGTTCTGGAGAGCCACCGGGATCTCGTGAGATGATGAAGAGATGAAGAGTTCTGGTTAGTTTGATCATAAAAGAACTATTCTCATCTGCTGATCTGAGTCATAGCCATCGCATGAAAATGTGATGGTTGGTGCCAAGATTTGTCGATGTTTGTCAACTGAGAATGTAATAAAGCCTGCCCTTTAAGTGCAGTGTCTGACTTATGATTATTGAACCATTATCACAGTGATTGACAGTGGGATGGGTGTTAGAGTCTCCACAGGGCTCTTGGTTATTTGAGAGGTTGAGGTTGAGGAGACTAAAAACATAGCTGTTGAGATGTGGGCTGTTTATATGTGTGGTATCACACAGATTGAGAACATGACCTCGGACCAACAGATATGATTCCCCGATGGCGAGATCTCTGCTTGCTTGTTCATAAATATACAACAATGGAGATGTTGTCTCCACTGTGGTGTTCTCCACCTGGATAGACAGCCTGGTGTTGACCGTTCCACGGTCATGTACCTGTCTGTCTGTCTGTCTGTCTGCCTGCCTGCCTGCCTGCCTGCCTGCCTGCCTGCCTGTCTGTCTGTACGTCTGTCTGTACGTCTCAGTGTGGAATTCTTATGTGGAGGTCTTGACGTCGCTGTCTGCATCCGTGGAGACTTCTCCATGTTTCCCCCGCTGAGAATATTTTTCATGCTGCAGGCCACGTGCATGTTCTTGCCTTTGTGTACGGTAGGCCCAGGAGTCCACCTCCTCCTCCACCTCCTCCTCCACCTCCACCTCCACCTCCTCCTCCACCTCCACCTCCACCTCCTCCTCCTCCACCTCCACCTCCTCCTCCTCCTCCTCCTACACCTCCCCCTCCACCTCCACCTCCTCCTCCTCCACCTCCTGCTCCTCCTCCACAGGTGCAGGATTTGCGTGCTTCTCTGGAGGAGCAGGACTGTCCTCAGCAGCGCTGCAGACTGCCTGGTTGTGCGGTGCTGCTCGGTACTTCTTGGTCCGCTCTCTGAAACACAGACTGTGATGCTCTGAGGACAACATACAAAAACATGTTTGTGAGAGGAATATTTCAACTTGGATCTTTGACCAAAAGGATGATCTAAATGTTACCTTTTATCTAATCTTAGTAATTTACCACCCGCTGGAGGCCAAGTCTAAATGAATGGGATAGGAGGAATGATAATGATGATGATAATAGGAGGAGAAGTTATGCCCTTAACATGATGCAATGACTCTTGAATGTTATATTGTATAAGATACAGTATATACAATACATTGTATGAGATACAATTATTTTCTATGGTCCATGCTGCTGTCTGTCTGTGTGTCTGTGTGTCTGTCTGTCTGTCTGTCTGTCTGTCTGTGTGTCTCTCTGTCTGTCAGTCTGTCTGTGTGTCCGTCTGTCTGTCTGTCTGGAGGGCCACACAGGGGTGACCTTCTAGTCCCCCCAGAGTTCTTGATGGCCAGAGCTCTGAAGGAGCTGTCAGGGACAGACTGCACCTCCCCACTGACACCGGCCAGGTGAGGTAATGGAAGAGGACAGGTGTGAGGCACACACACACACACACACACACTTGAGGCAAAGCAGTAGCAGCAGCTCTGGTTGTGAAGACAAAGCCTTGACAGAGGCAGACATTTTAGATAAGACTAACTCTGTCTGCAGACTCAGAGTCATGACAATAATCTTACATTCAGGGATGGAGACCATCTAGTATTGTGTGATAAAATGATAAGGTGATGTTGTGATGGTGGATGTTAACATGAGAAGTGCTCATGGTTTTCTTGGTGCACATTTTTTATGGGTGTTTTGGAATCGTGGACCAAATGAAACTTTCTGTTTTATGTATGTTACATGTAACACCTTTTGTTCTAACTACGTGTTACCTTTATTTTTCATCATCACAGGCCTACAATGGCCAGTAAGAAACACACACACACACACACACACACACACACACACACACACACACACACACACACACACATTGACGACACACACATTGACGACACTGCATGCTATCTGCATTTTCTCATGTGCATCACTTTTGTGTAATTTATGAGCACATCCAAGTAACCACTGAACTCATATGAGGGAATCATTTCTAGATGCTAGTCAAAAGATTGTTAGTAACATTTTTTAAGCTTCAAATTACGAATTATATTTTCTTTCTTTCACCCACTCACTCACTCACTCAGTCACTCACTCACTCACCCAATGCTCAAGTGTGATCTGCTACACATCTTTACAGCAAACATACCAAACTTTAAGAGCGAGAGCATCTGGGAGTGAAATCAGCAGCTTTAACATGGAAGGCCTGAAGCCAAGTGGACACAGGTGGGCGGTCCCTGGAGCCTGCTGACAGTGAGATTGACAGCTGGTGGGAATGGAACATCCAGTCAAATCAAGAGGAAATCAAAACATGACGTCATTCAGATAACACTAAACAAAATGTGGTGGGCTGAATCAGAGGAGGTGTCATCACTGGCAACATGGCCATGGCCAGGTTCAAGCTGCAGTGTGTACAATTTAGTGACATTTAGCAGAACTGACTTGGCAGGAAGGGAATATAATATTCATAGGTTTGTATTATTTAGTATATATATATATATATATATATATACTGTATATATATGTATATATATATATATATAAATATAGAAATTGTGCTTTCGTTACCTTAGATTCCATTAGACCTTAAATTAGCTAAATATTGAGCATGCTCAGTCCCTCTATTCAATTACATTTCTTATATTTCTTTGACACATCAATGTTTTGGAGACAATCGTTTCTGAGGTTGTTTCCCTGTGCGATGACTAAAAGTAGTATGTTTGGTAAATGCCCTATAAATGTAAACGTAAAAGTAGTAAGTTACCACTTTTTATAAGAAAGTTGGTGTCCAAAACAAAACTGTCATGATGCAACTATGACATCATGTTATGGAGAGCAGCCTATCTACATCCTGCTGGGCAGGGAAACAAGGCTTCTCAGCACCTACTGCAATCTACATGGATGATCAATACAGATGATTGTGGGTTTATGGGTGATCAATACATATAACAGATGATTGTGGGTCTATGGATGATCAATACATATAACAGATGATTGTGGGTCTATGGATGATCAATACATATAACAGATGATTAGAGGTCTATAGATGTGGTTCACCATGACGGATGGGTTAGGGTTAGGGTTAGGGTTAGATGATTATAGGTCTATAGATGTGGTTCACCATGATGGATGGGTTAGGGTTAGATGACTAGAAGTCTATAGATGTGGTTCACCATGATGGATGGGTTAGGGTTAGGGTTAGGTGACTAGAGGTCTATAGATGTGGTTCACCATGAGGGATGGGTTAGGGTTGGTTTAATATACACCCTCTGGTGCAACCTAGACACATCATCAGTGATGTAACCTGAGGTCATAGGGTGTTTCGGGTCTCTCAACATCAGACACCCTCGCCCAGGCGACCCAGCCGGGGGTGATCAGACCCCGGCTTGTGTCTAGGTAGCTTGTGTGGCCCACGGATCACCCCTCCTGATCCACAGCCATCTTGATGCCTTCTCAGCAGCATCAGTGATGTTCTTGATGGCTTTCTTGCTGTGCAGTCCCCTTATTCCCAACAACTTGAGGGCCCTGCAGAGTGACTGGCCTGCGAAACCTCGGCAACCAACCTCAATGGGACTACAACGAGTCTTCCATCCGTTGCGCCGGCATTCGCCTGCCAGCTCCTCATACTTGGCCCTCTTCCTCTCAAATGCCTCCTCCATCCGGTCTTCCCAGGGCACAGTCAACTCCAGCAGTATCACCTGCCTTGTTGATTCTGACATAAGAACCAAGTCCGGCCTAAGTGTGGTCACTGCGATGGTCTCTGGGAATTTAAGCTGTTTCCCCAAGTCCACCTTCAGCTGCCAGTCCCTAGCTGTTGTCAGGAGCCCCCCTGTTTGGCCTGGGCGTTGTTGAGGCTTCTCACCAGATTTAACAAAGGTGATTGAATGCCTAGCTGGCTGTTGCTGCTTGCTGAGTGAGATCCCCGAGCAGATGGTATCTGCTATCACCTTGAGCACCTGGTCGTGGCGCCAACGATAGCGCCCCTCGCCCAGGGCTTTCGGGCAACAGCTTAGGATGTGCTCCAGTGATCCTCTCCTCTGACACAAAGGGCAAGCAGGTGTTTCTGCCAGGCCCCAACAGAAGAGGTTGGAAGGGCTGGGGAGGACGTCGTAGACTGACTGGATCAAAAACTTTATACGGAATGGCTCTGCCTTCCAAAGCTCTGACCAAGAAATCTTCCTATCCAGTGTCTGCTCCCATCTAGTCCACGCCCCCTGTTGTCTCATCCCGACCATCTTGCTTGAGCGGGTCTCCTCCAGCCCTGCTCGAACCTCTTCCTGGATAAGCTGCCGCCTCTCCTTCCCCCGGGCCTTGTTGTACCGAGGCCCTGGGTTGCTCCCAAGCCCTGCCCGGCCTGTCGCCACTGTTCCCACCAGAACACCGTGGCGCAGCCGCGCCTCAGCTTGCTCGACCGTCTCCTGGGCTCTCCACTTCCGCCCAGTCCGCACTTCAATCCCCGCTAAGGAGACTTTGGTGTCACTCGAGTCTCTGTACAGCAGCACCTCTCTCGCACGGGTAACCATGAACTCCTCCGACAGACTACTGAAGGGAAGTCGCAGCTTGTTCTTATGCCCATACAAGGCTATGCTGCTGAGGCTTCTTGGTAGGCCCAACCACCTGCGAAGGAAGCTACTTACCTTACGCTCGAAGCCCTCAACGGTCGTTAGTGGGACATCGTAGACCAGTAGTGGCCAGAGGAGGCGTGGCAGGATGCCATGCTGATATATCCATGCTTTATACTTACCTGGCAGCCCTGACTTATCCACCGCCACTAGCCAGTTACCCAGTTCTCTGCTGGTCACCTTGAGCGCTGCTTTGTCCCTCAGGGTGCCATCAAAGATCTTCCCCAGGCTCTTCACTGGCTCCTCTGAAACCGATGGAATCTGGACACCTCCCAGCGAGAACCGGAACTTGTCTGTAACCTTCCCCTTCTTCACCACCAGGGAACGGGACTTAGCAGGCTTAAAGCCCATACGCGCCCAGTTAATGAGCCGCTCAAGGCCTTGGAGAACCCACCTACAACCTGGAACTGATGTTGTAGTAACTGTCAGGTCATCCATAAAAGCTCTGATGGGAGGCTGCCGCACACCTGACTTGGTGAGCGGTCCTCTGCACTCCACCTCCGCTGACTTAACAAGCATGTTCATGGCCAAGGCAAACAAAATCACTGAGACTGTACACCCAGTGATTATGCCTTTCTCCAGCCGATGTGATGCTGATGTTACTGTCCCCGAGGTGACTCTCAAACTGAAAGAGTTGTAATAGTCCAGTATGAGGTCCCTGATCTTGCCTGGAACATGATGCCGGTCAAGCGAGGTCTCCACCAGTTTGTGGGGAATTGACCCGTAAGCATTAGACAGGTCAAGCCACAAAACTGCCAGGTTCCCATTGCCCTCCCGGGCCTCCCGGATGAGCTGAGTAACAACTCCCGTGTGCTCAATGCACCCTGGTACCCTTGGGACCCCCCCCTTCTGCACAGAGGTGTCGATGTATGCATTCTTCAGGAAGAACTCTGTCATGCGCCGGGCAACAATGCTGAAGAACACCTTGCCCTCCACACTCAGGAGTGAGATGTTTCTAAACTGCTCGATGGTGCGAGAGTTCTCTTCCTTCGGAATCCATACACCCTCTGCATGCCTCCACTGCTGAGCCACCTTCCCCCTCCTCCAGATGACCCTAAGGATCTTCCAGAGTCGCTGCACGAGCCTGGGGCACCTCTTGTAGACAACATATGGTACTCCACTGGGACCTGGAGCTGAGTTGGATCTAGCTGCTCTGACTATGTCCTCAACTTCTCTCAGGGTTGGCTCCTTGGTATTAAATGCTGAAGTGGGTTCTGGTGGTGTAATCAGAAAGCTGCAGGGTCCAAGATCCTGCTCCCTTGCGCTGTCGCTGTAAGTTGCCCTGAGGTACTTGTCAACCTCTTCTTGAGAGCAGGCCAATTGTCCACCTCGCTTCTGCCCAAGGATCTTCTTGGTGAAGTTGAAAGGGCCTGAAATGAAGGCGGCACGCTTCTTGGCTCTCTCCTTCCCCCTCTTCCTGTGCCATTCAGCACGACGGAGTGTCGTGAGATTCCTCCTTGCGATGTTGCGGAGCTCTGCTATACTTACCTTCTCTTCCTCTCTTGCCTGCTTGTACTGCCGTCCCAGCAGTCTAAGCTCTTGCCGCAGCTGGCTGATCTTCTTCTGCCGTCGGTTTGGCTCCCCTGCACCGCTGATCGGGTGGTGCTCCTTGGTGCCAAACCTTTCGGCGGCGATGCTGACAATCATTGCACTCATTGTGCGCAATTTCTGGTCAGCATCTCCCCTGGCTGTGGCTTCGAGAATCTGATCAACATCCGCATCGAACTGGCACCACTCCTTCACCATGTTGGCTGAAGGCCACTTAACCCGACCATGTTCTGAATGCATGACTTGGGGTAGGGCTTGTGGGGCGTGGAGGGTCTGGGCACTGTGGGGTGACTCCGGGCCGGGCTCCTCCTGCGTCTCACCAGGCACTGGTCCTGTGCGTTGCACCACTTGCCTCCCAGTCAAGCATTTCATCTTGGTCTGGTGGATCTTAAGACCACGCGGGTTTTTGCAGACTTTACCACATAAGCAAACTGCACTCATAGTCGTAATTCCGTTAGCTTGGGTCAAAACCTGTACGTCCATCCTGTTGGGGTGCTCATCCTCCCCCCCTCTCGGGCACCCCCGGGGGTATAACTCTTTAGGGTTTTCCGTAGCTTATTGTGGGTGCTCCCTCACGGGAGCTGCAGTTTGGGGTGCTAGCCCTCACTGCCCCGGTTGCTGTCTTTCCAGCTGTCTGCTGCCTCTCCAGCTGTCACCACTCTATTCGTGGTAGTCATCCGGTCTTTCCCGGAGGTCACTGGCTCAGCCAGAATTAACTGGTTTAATATACACCCTCTGGTGCAACCTAGACATATCATCAGTGATGTAACCTGAGGTCATAGGGTGTTTCGGGTCTCTCAACATCAGACACCCTCGCCCAGGCGACCCAGCCGGGGGTGATCAGACCCCGGCTTGTGTCTAGGTAGCTTGTGTGGCCCACGGATCACCCCTCCTGATCCACAGCCATCTTGATGCCTTCTCAGCAGCATCAGTGATGTTCTTGATGGCTTTCTTGCTGTGCAGTCCCCTTATTCCCAACAACTTGAGGGCCCTGCAGAGTGACTGGCCTGCGAAACCTCGGCAACCAACCTCAATGGGACTACAACGAGTCTTCCATCCGTTGCGCCGGCATTCGCCTGCCAGCTCCTCATACTTGGCCCTCTTCCTCTCAAATGCCTCCTCCATCCGGTCTTCCCAGGGCACAGTCAACTCCAGCAGTATCACCTGCCTTGTTGATTCTGACATAAGAACCAAGTCCGGCCTAAGTGTGGTCACTGCGATGGTCTCTGGGAATTTAAGCTGTTTCCCCAAGTCCACCTTCAGCTGCCAGTCCCTAGCTGTTGTCAGGAGCCCCCCTGTTTGGCCTGGGCGTTGTTGAGGCTTCTCACCAGATTTAACAAAGGTGATTGAATGCCTAGCTGGCTGTTGCTGCTTGCTGAGTGAGATCCCCGAGCAGATGGTATCTGCTATCACCTTGAGCACCTGGTCGTGGCGCCAACGATAGCGCCCCTCGCCCAGGGCTTTCGGGCAACAGCTTAGGATGTGCTCCAGTGATCCTCTCCTCTGACACAAAGGGCAAGCAGGTGTTTCTGCCAGGCCCCAACAGAAGAGGTTGGAAGGGCTGGGGAGGACGTCGTAGACTGACTGGATCAAAAACTTTATACGGAATGGCTCTGCCTTCCAAAGCTCTGACCAAGAAATCTTCCTATCCAGTGTCTGCTCCCATCTAGTCCACGCCCCCTGTTGTCTCATCCCGACCATCTTGCTTGAGCGGGTCTCCTCCAGCCCTGCTCGAACCTCTTCCTGGATAAGCTGCCGCCTCTCCTTCCCCCGGGCCTTGTTGTACCGAGGCCCTGGGTTGCTCCCAAGCCCTGCCCGGCCTGTCGCCACTGTTCCCACCAGAACACCGTGGCGCAGCCGCGCCTCAGCTTGCTCGACCGTCTCCTGGGCTCTCCACTTCCGCCCAGTCCGCACTTCAATCCCCGCTAAGGAGACTTTGGTGTCACTCGAGTCTCTGTACAGCAGCACCTCTCTCGCACGGGTAACCATGAACTCCTCCGACAGACTACTGAAGGGAAGTCGCAGCTTGTTCTTATGCCCATACAAGGCTATGCTGCTGAGGCTTCTTGGTAGGCCCAACCACCTGCGAAGGAAGCTACTTACCTTACGCTCGAAGCCCTCAACGGTCGTTAGTGGGACATCGTAGACCAGTAGTGGCCAGAGGAGGCGTGGCAGGATGCCATGCTGATATATCCATGCTTTATACTTACCTGGCAGCCCTGACTTATCCACCGCCACTAGCCAGTTACCCAGTTCTCTGCTGGTCACCTTGAGCGCTGCTTTGTCCCTCAGGGTGCCATCAAAGATCTTCCCCAGGCTCTTCACTGGCTCCTCTGAAACCGATGGAATCTGGACACCTCCCAGCGAGAACCGGAACTTGTCTGTAACCTTCCCCTTCTTCACCACCAGGGAACGGGACTTAGCAGGCTTAAAGCCCATACGCGCCCAGTTAATGAGCCGCTCAAGGCCTTGGAGAACCCACCTACAACCTGGAACTGATGTTGTAGTAACTGTCAGGTCATCCATAAAAGCTCTGATGGGAGGCTGCCGCACACCTGACTTGGTGAGCGGTCCTCTGCACTCCACCTCCGCTGACTTAACAAGCATGTTCATGGCCAAGGCAAACAAAATCACTGAGACTGTACACCCAGTGATTATGCCTTTCTCCAGCCGATGTGATGCTGATGTTACTGTCCCCGAGGTGACTCTCAAACTGAAAGAGTTGTAATAGTCCAGTATGAGGTCCCTGATCTTGCCTGGAACATGATGCCGGTCAAGCGAGGTCTCCACCAGTTTGTGGGGAATTGACCCGTAAGCATTAGACAGGTCAAGCCACAAAACTGCCAGGTTCCCATTGCCCTCCCGGGCCTCCCGGATGAGCTGAGTAACAACTCCCGTGTGCTCAATGCACCCTGGTACCCTTGGGACCCCCCCCTTCTGCACAGAGGTGTCGATGTATGCATTCTTCAGGAAGAACTCTGTCATGCGCCGGGCAACAATGCTGAAGAACACCTTGCCCTCCACACTCAGGAGTGAGATGTTTCTAAACTGCTCGATGGTGCGAGAGTTCTCTTCCTTCGGAATCCATACACCCTCTGCATGCCTCCACTGCTGAGCCACCTTCCCCCTCCTCCAGATGACCCTAAGGATCTTCCAGAGTCGCTGCACGAGCCTGGGGCACCTCTTGTAGACAACATATGGTACTCCACTGGGACCTGGAGCTGAGTTGGATCTAGCTGCTCTGACTATGTCCTCAACTTCTCTCAGGGTTGGCTCCTTGGTATTAAATGCTGAAGTGGGTTCTGGTGGTGTAATCAGAAAGCTGCAGGGTCCAAGATCCTGCTCCCTTGCGCTGTCGCTGGGTTAGATGATTAGAGGTCTATAGATGTGGTTCACCATGACGGATGGGTTAGGGTTAGATGATTAGAGGTCTATAGATGTGGTTCACCATGATGAATGGGTTAGGGTTAGATGACTAGAGGTCTATAGATGTGGTTCACCATGATGAATGGGTTAGGGTAAGGGTTAGATGATTAGAGGTCTATAGATGTGGTTCACCATGATGGATGGGTTAGGGTTAGATGATTAGAGGTCTATAGATGTGGTTCACCATGATGAATGGGTTAGGGTTAGATGATTAGAGGTCTATAGATGTGGTTCACCATGATGGATGGGTTAGGGTTAGATGATTAGAGGTCTATAGATGTGGTTCACCATGACGGATGGGTTAGGGTTAGATGATTAGAGGTCTATAGATGTGGTTCACCATGATGGATGGGTTAGGGTTAGATGATTAGAGGTCTATAGATGTGGTTCACCATGATGAATGGGTTAGGGTTAGATGACTAGAGGTCTATAGATGTGGTTCACCATGATGAATGGGTTAGGGTTAGGGTTAGATGATTAGAGGTCTATAGATGTGGTTCACCATGACGGATGGGTTAGGGTTAGATGATTAGAGGTCTATAGATGTGGTTCACCATGATGAATGGGTTAGGGTTAGATGATTAGAGGTCTATAGATGTGGTTCACCATGATGGATGGGTTAGGGTTAGATGATTAGAGGTCTATAGATGTGGTTCACCATGATGAATGGGTTAGGGTTAGATGACTAGAGGTCTATAGATGTGGTTCACCATGATGAATGGGTTAGGGTTAGATGACTAGAGGTCTATAGATGTGGTTCACCATGATGAATGGGTTAGGGTTAGGGTTAGATGATTAGAGGTCTATAGATGTGGTTCACCATGATGGATGGGTTAGGGTTAGATGATTAGAGGTCTATAGATGTGGTTCACCGTGATGGATGGGTTAGGGTTAGGGTTAGATGATTAGAGGTCTATAGATGTGGTTCACCATGATGGATGGGTTAGGGTTAGGGTTAGATGATTAGAGGTCTATAGATGTGGTTCACCATGACGGATGGGTTAGGGTTAGATGATTAGAGGTCTATAGATGTGGTTCACCATGATGAATGGGTTAGGGTTAGATGATTAGAGGTCTATAGATGTGGTTCACCATGATGGATGGGTTAGGGTTAGATGATTAGAGGTCTATAGATGTGGTTCACCATGATGAATGGGTTAGGGTTAGATGACTAGAGGTCTATAGATGTGGTTCACCATGACGGATGGGTTAGGGTTAGATGATTAGAGGTCTATAGATGTTGTTCACCATGACGGATGGGTTAGGGTTAGATGATTAGAGGTCTATAGATGTGGTTCACCATGATGAATGGGTTAGGGTTAGATGACTAGAGGTCTATAGATGTGGTTCACCATGATGAATGGGTTAGGGTTAGGGTTAGATGATTAGAGGTCTATAGATGTGGTTCACCATGACGGATGGGTTAGGGTTAGATGATTAGAGGTCTATAGATGTGGTTCACCATGATGAATGGGTTAGGGTTAGATGATTAGAGGTCTATAGATGTGGTTCACCATGATGGATGGGTTAGGGTTAGATGATTAGAGGTCTATAGATGTGGTTCACCATGATGAATGGGTTAGGGTTAGATGACTAGAGGTCTATAGATGTGGTTCACCATGATGAATGGGTTAGGGTTAGATGACTAGAGGTCTATATATGTGGTTCACCATGATGAATGGGTTAGGGTTAGGGTTAGATGATTAGAGGTCTATAGATGTGGTTCACCATGATGGATGGGTTAGGGTTAGATGATTAGAGGTCTATAGATGTGGTTCACCGTGATGGATGGGTTAGGGTTAGGGTTAGATGATTAGAGGTCTATAGATGTGGTTCACCATGATGGATGGGTTAGGGTTAGGGTTAGATGACTAGAGGTCTATAGATGTGGTTCACCATGACGGATGGGTTAGGGTTAGATGATTAGAGGTCTATAGATTTGGTTCACCATGATGAATGGGTTAGGGTTAGATGATTAGAGGTCTATAGATGTGGTTCACCATGACGGATGGGTTAGGGTTAGATGATTAGAGGTCTATAGATGTGGTTCACCATGATGAATGGGTTAGGGTTAGATGATTAGAGGTCTATAGATGTGGTTCACCATGATGAATGGGTTAGGGTTAGGGTTAGATGATTAGAGGTCTATAGATGTGGTTCACCATGACGGATGGGTTAGGGTTAGATGATTAGAGGTCTATAGATGTGGTTCACCATGACGGATGGGTTAGGGTTAGATGATTAGAGGTCTATAGATGTGGTTCACCATGATGAATGGGTTAGGGTTAGATGATTAGAGGTCTATAGATGTGGTTCACCATGATGAATGGGTTAGGGTTAGGGTTAGATGATTAGAGGTCTATAGATGTGGTTCACCATGACGGATGGGTTAGGGTTAGATGATTAGAGGTCTATAGATGTGGTTCACCATGACGGATGGGTTAGGGTTAGATGATTAGAGGTCTATAGATGTGGTTCACCATGACGGATGGGTTAGGGTTAGATGATTAGAGGTCTATAGATGTGGTTCACCATGATGAATGGGTTAGGGTTAGATGACTAGAGGTCTATAGATGTGGTTCACCATGATGAATGGGTTAGGGTTAGGGTTAGGTGATTAGAGGTCTATAGATGTGGTTCACCATGACGGATGGGTTAGGGTTAGATGATTAGAGGTCTATAGATGTGGTTCACCATGATGAATGGGTTAGGGTTAGATGATTAGAGGTCTATAGATGTGGTTCACCATGATGGATGGGTTAGGGTTAGATGATTAGAGGTCTATAGATGTGGTTCACCATGATGAATGGGTTAGGGTTAGATGACTAGAGGTCTATAGATGTGGTTCACCATGATGAATGGGTTAGGGTTAGATGATTAGAGGTCTATAGATGTGGTTCACCATGATGAATGGGTTAGGGTTAGATGACTAGAGGTCTATAGATGTGGTTCACCATGACGGCCTGTGAAACAGAACCAGGCTGTGTCCTCCAACATACAAAGTGCCGTGGTGATGATGAGAAAGAGGAAGGGTAAAAAAAGTAGAAAAGACAACGAGGAAGGGTATTCAGTTGGTTGTAATCTGCAGCCTCACTACTCTAACTGTACACACTGGACCTTTCCATCATGCAGAAAACTGCGAAACCAGATTTTGAGTTACGATTAAATATTCTTTATATAAGAAGATTCAGTGGATACTGAAGGTATCTTTTCAGTTTGAGCGCCCTGTGGACGACTGCTCTCCTGTCTGCTCCCCACTGGGAGGCAGTGACTCCTGCATTGTGAACCTTCTCCAGCCACACCTTCTCAAAGAATAACCATCAACAGAAGAAAACTTCACATTTTGGAGAAAAACGAACGTCAAATACAAATACAAAACAAGCAGCTTTGTTGCTGTGTCAATCAGATTGTGTGTGTGTGTGTGTGTGTGTGTGTGTGTGTGTGTGTGTGTGTGTGTGTGTGTGTGTGTGTGTGTGTGTGTGTGTGTGTGTGTGTGTGGGTGAGTGTGTCTGTTTGTGTGTGTCTGTGTGTGTGTGTGTCTGTGTGTGTGTGTGTGTGTGTGTGTGTGTGTGTGTGTGTGTATGTGTGTGTGTGTGTGTGTGTCTGTATGTCTGTGTGTGTGTGTGTGTGTGTGTGTGTGTGTGTATGGAGTGTATGAACACTCTCCAGATGGTACCACTATGAGCAGAGGAGCAGCGCTGCCACACTTCAGATGAGTCAGGTTTTGTCACGTCAGCACAAGTCTCACCTTTAACATCAGACGTGTCTCTGGGTTTAAACCTGCGATGGGCATTGAAATGTCAACTTCATAAAGTAACAAAGTCAGAATTAGGTTTTGGTAACAGAAGAATGTTCCTGTTACTCTCTGCTGGGTGGATTTGCGTGTGTTTTGTGACCTGTAAAGAGTTAGGAAGACCTGTAGACACAGAGTTGTAATAGTAAAAGTATGTGTGACGCCTAACAGGTGAACAGAGTGAGACAGCGACGACACAACCCAAGAGGAGCCCATGTTGAAATATGATCATGAAAAGCCCATCTATGATGGCATCATGACATAACGAACCTGTCTGCAGGGTCCTCTCTGTCTGCCTCTCGGTGGGTATGTGTTGATATCTACTGCCTTTTTTTTTATGTGTGTGCGCGTGCGTGTGTGTTTGCAGTATGACTTTGTGTGTGTTAAGTGTCTGAGCGACACTTAATCAATGCTTCCCAGAGAAGCTTATCTGGGGAGTTGAGACACTGCAGACAGCAGACCAGACAGGAGAAGCCCTCTGTCAGCCAGTCAGCCATAACGAGACCCGAGTGCAGACACTGACAGCCATGTTGTCAAGGATGTGGTGTGAGTTTGTGTTTGTTTCTGTTTATGTGTGTGTGTGTGTGTGTGTGTGTGTGTGTGTGTGTGTGTGTGTGTGTGTGTGTGTGCGTGTGTGCGTGCGTGCGTGCGTGCGTGCGTGCGTGTGTGCATGTGTACGTGGATATATATATATATATATATAGGCCTACACATAGCTCTATGGATAGACAATACTATGGATATGTAGATAGCTTTATAACGCTACCATTTATTAACGATTTAATAGTCTGGGTCAATAAAAACAATGCGCCAGTAGAAGAAATGCTTTCCTTCAGACTAGCCGCACACTCACACTAGTTTGGGGGTCGTTGGAGCAGCCCCCCCCCCCCTCCCACCGACCACTGAGCTACACAGTCGCTCTGCAGGAGACGCTCGAGTAACATCTCCCGGAGGAACCGCACTGAGAGGATAAAAGCAGGCGAATGCTGAATACGATTGCGCATTGTTTCGAGTGTGTAGCCTACACGTCTGTGTGATTTCACGGGATGTTTCTACGAGTGCAATTGATTTAGTAATCGTTTTTTAACCTTTTAAGGGAGAAGGAATCGCGTCTCAGTTCTCGGGGAGCAGCTTGTGGTAAGTTACCGTGCGTCTGTTTGTCGCTGGTCAGCAAGAACGTGATGGATGGAGGTGGTGAGACGCTCAGCTCACATCGTCCCAAACTAACGCGACTATCTTCCCATAAAATACGTCTGAAGGTCCAGACTACCACTGACACCTAAAAACACAACATGTTGGGGTTTTTTCCAGTTAGTTTGTAATGCTTGGAGTTTGTTGTTGGAATGGACTGGACCTTACATGATGGACGTGGTTTCACTGTTATGGTCCAGTTTTCTTGGCTCGTCGTTATGCGATATGTTCATAGAATACACAATATTTTCCACAGTTAATATAGCCTATACAATTTAGACGACACACTTTTTTTCTCACACAAATTCCGAGTGGCAAAAAGAACTTGAACCACGTGAACAGGTGAGCGTAAAATGGAGGGATTTCTAGAGGTCATCTGCGAAAATAAAATATCCCTCTCAGCTCCCGTGCTTCTTTACAAGGCAGTTTGTGCAGTCTGTGTGCTTCTGCTGCCGCTGTGTGTGTGTGTGTGTGTGTGTGTGTGTGTGTGTGTGTGTGTGTGTGTGTGTGTGTGTGTGTGTGTGTGTGTGTGTGTGTGTGTGTGTGTGTGTGTGTGTGTAAGGCTTGTGGGAGACAAAATAAAACCCAACTTATCCCAGGTAAAAGTTACATGACGATAGCCATTATGTCATGTAGGCTATTTCTGTCAGAGCCTATCCCACACAGCATTGGAATGTATGGCCTGCTGTAGCCTCGGTCCTGTAGCCAATGATCTTTAATGAACAATTATTTAACAGTAATTGATCTTACTAACACACGTCATCCACTAGACACAATGCTATGACAAACCACAAGACAAAGCATTTAGATTGGCTAGTTTACCTCTAGTGTACCTCAGTGTAGTTCTAGTGTACCACTAGTGAACCCTTATCTCCAGTGTACCTCTAGTGTACCTCTACCTCTAGTGTACCTCTTGTGTACCTCCAGTATATCTTTAGTGTACCTCTAGTGTATCTTTAGTGTACCATTAGTGTACCTCTAGTGTACCTCTACCCCTAGTCTACCTCTAATGTACCTCTAGTGTACCTCTACCTCTACCTCTTGTGTACCTCCAGTATATCTTTAGTGTACCTCTAGTGTATCTTTAGTGTACCTCTACTGTTCCTCTAGTGTACCTCTAGTGTATCTTTAGTGTACCATTAGTGTACCTCTAGACGTACCTCTACCCCTAGTCTACCTCTAATGTACCTCTAGTGTACCTCTACCTCTAGTCTACCTCTAGTGTATATTTAGTGAACCTCTAGTGTATCTTTAGTGTACCATTAGTGTACCTCTAGTGTACCTCTACCCCTAGTCTACCTCTAATGTACCTCTAGTGTACCTCTACCTCTAGTTTACCTCAAGTGTACCTTTAGTGTACCTCTAGTATATCTTTAGTATACCTCTAGTGAACCTCTAGTGTACCTTTAGTGTACCTTTAGTGTACCTCTATCTCTAGTCTACCTCTAATGTACCTCTAGTGTACCTCTAGTGTATATTTAGTGAACCTCTAGTGTACCTCTAGTGAACCTCTAGTATATCTTTAGTGTACCTCTAGTGTACCTCTACTGTACCTCTAGTATATCTTTAGTGTACCTCTACTGTACCTCTAGTGTACCTCTAGTATATCTTTAGTGTACCTCTACTGTACCTCTACTGTACCTCTAGACTATCTTTAGTGTACCTCTACTGTACCACTAGTGTACCTCTAGTATATCTTTAGTGTACCTCTACTGTACCTCTAATGAACCTCTAGTATATCTTTAGTGTACCTCTACTGTTCAGAATCTCTCACAATCACGATCCCCAGACCCCCAGTGCCTTGAACAGTCGTATGAAGGGTTTGACCTCAGTGAGCTGTTGTGGTCGGACTCAGATCGATGGGAGCGGCAGTAACAGTGTTCACTGGGTATTGTCCTCAACGAGGTCGTCTTGGATTCTTTGCCCGGTTGAGAGAAGCTGCAGCACTTGTTTGGACCAGACATCCGCATCCCTCTTGAACGGCCAGCGGTGCATTGACAGGAATAACCTGCAGGTTGGGTGACTCCCTGGACACTTGTGTCCTCTCTGAACACCGGAGCTCACATCCGCCATGTAGTGTCGTAAGGAGAATGGAACCAGGGGGCACTTCTTCATGTCATCATAGCAATTATAACAAATACATAGAAATCAAAAATAGGTCGTAGTCATTTCCTGCATTGACCTCTGAAGGTGCTGAGGATCTCTGAGAACTATCAGTTGAGTCATTTGTTCCACGTTGCATTCCCTCTGCTGTTTGTGAGTGAAGTGCTCTGTGGAGATATCTGTTTTGAGTTGACTGTGCCTCTGTATGAGTCATTATAGATTTTACACTTCCCTGACTCACTTCTGACCAATCAGGGCAATTGGTCCCTGATTGGTTCAGGGCATCCATTTGGCCTGTCAATCACAGGAGCCTGAAATGCAGCGCCTTTTAAAGGCTTGTTCACCTGTGTGACCACGTCCCCCAGTGGCTCCAGGCCGCCTCATGTTGGGGCTGGGGGTCTTGACAGCTCTGGTCCATCTGTCGCCCCCCCATCCTGGAGAAGGGAGTGGGTCTATTTGTGTCTCACAGCGTGGACTCTGGCGGCTTCACAAAGCCATGAGTCCCAGTTGTAGGGGTCTTGTGCCCCTCCAGTATCTCTGCTGAAGTCTCCTGCACCGGGACAGCCTGGCGCTGGAACCGGCTCGTTCAGGGCGAGCTGTCGGATGGTCGCTTACTTTAGCTTTCTTCCGTTCTTTCTGAATGTCAGGGAACTTTTCTTGGTCTCTGGCCCTCAGATGTAAAGCATGCTATGATGTTCTTCATTCGATTGTCTTATCGCTTGGCATGGATGAAATGGATGTATTATTTACCACTTCCCGACATAGGAAATGTATACGATTGAGTACTGACCCTTCCGGAAATAAGTGGCCATCATGGGCTTCACTGTGTTGATATGATTACAGCAGGAGGGCCCACAGCCAGTGAGAACACATGATGCCCCCACGCTGCTCCTAGCGTTCTCTTGGACCCTGACCCTAGTCAGTTCAGTCAAACCAGATCAGCAAGCAGATGGTCGCCCCAGAAGACCCCGTCTGAGACCCTCAGACGGCGGAGCTACACTCATATCACAGCGTCCCTTCTATTGTAGTTATATTCAATCATATAAAGTCAAGTTTTACAATATATTATTAAAAACGTTTGGTTTGTTCAAGTTGTGAAAAACAGCATACATTGTGTGGATGTGTGTGTGTGTGTATGTGTGTGTGTGTGTGTGTGTGTGTGTGTGTGAGAGTGTGTTTATGTGTGTGTGTGTGTGAGCGTGTGTTTGTGTGTGTGTGTGTGTGTGTGAGAGCTGTGTAACCCACACCATAGTGTATGTATCTGTAGTGCTCCATATGTCTCAGTAGTGTTCCTGTGTTGTTTTGCGTACACTCTGGTTCTTCACCACCGCTCCAATCAGAGACAGCAGCAGTTGCTCCATCGAGCCCCGCGCCAAACCGCCATGTTCCAGTTTACTGCACACAATGTCAACCAGATGCTCCTTTTTTGGCAAGAATGACATTTATTTGACGCTCAGGCAAAGGGCCAGGCTCCCTGTGTGATGAGGTTCCACCAGGAGAACCTGCTGTGTGATGAGGTTCCACCAGGAGAACCTGCCGTGTGATGAGGTTCCACCAGGAGAACCTGCTGTGTGATGAGGTTCCACCAGGGGAACCTGCTGTGTGACGAGGTTCCACCAGGAGAACCTGCTGTGTGATGAGGTTCCACCAGGAGAACCTGCTGTGTGATGAGGTTCCACCAGGAGAACCTGCTGTGTGATGAGGTTCCACCAGGAGAACCTGCTGTGTGATGAGGTTCCACCAGGAGAACCTGCTGTGTGACGAGGTTCCACCAGGAGAACGTGCTGTGTGATGAGGTTCCACCAGGAGAACCTCCACTGCATGTCTGCTGGGCCCAACACACTCATCAGGACGTTCTAACTGGGAATGATCTCTCGCTCTTTGATTCCCTGACAACCAGTCTCATTTCTCAGCAGTGTCATTAAGACACAACGTCTGCCTTAATGGTGATGAACTCACAGATGATTACACAGAGTGTACAACCTACAGGATGGATGGGTGGTCGGGAAACGTAATAACATTTATGTTTGTTTAAACAATTAGACAGTTACAGTGTGTTGAATTATTATTATTTTAGTTTGAGACAATGCAAACAGCGCCACACTAGTCACTGGCTATGATTGCTGAATTGATAATTCCCTATAAAAGATCACTCATTAGCATTTGCCACAATGTGTGTGATAAAAGCTGTCCCATTAGAGTGATAGAGTCTGTCCTCTGAGGGTTCACTGCAGCCCAACACCTCTCCAGCCCCTCTGAGTGAAGGATTGGAAGTGAAGAGGAGTTGAGCAGCAGAACAGGACTGCATGTTACCACTAGTCACCACTCCACCATTACCGTTAGTCACCGCTCCACCTCCTGGGTGAGTGGGAAGCTTCAGCACAGACATCTGAATCACAGGCCTGCTGTACAGCTCTGTCACCCCCAGCTGTCCACAACCCCACTGATACAACAGCAGCACAACAACAACAACAACAACAACAACAACAACAGCACAACAACAGCACCACCAGCACAACAACAACAACAACAACAACACCAGCACAACAACAGCACCACCAGCACAACAACAACAACACCACCAGCACAACATCAGCACCACCAGCCCAACAACAACAACAACAATTACATCCTTTGATGGGATTTTTGGGGAGGGGCGTCTGTCTGTCTGTCTGTCTGTCTGTCTGTCTGTCTGTCTGCCTGTCTGTATCTGTGGTTCTTTCTCTGTCTCTTGTCTGTCTCCTCTATGTCAGAATCAAATAAGTTGTTTCTATTTGATGAGCTCCATTGCGGTCCTTTATCGTCTGTTTTGGAAATGTTTGTGTGAAAGTTTGTGAAGGTGACGCACACAGCAGATACAAGCACTCTTGGTGCTTGTATCACTCTTATCTGTCGCACTCTGTAGCACTCTTATCTGTCGCACTCTGTAGCACTCTTATCTGTCGCACTCTGTAGCACTCTTATCTGTCGCTGCATCTCGAGTATTCATGGCCGTTTCCTCCCACAGTGTCCGAGGTAGAGAAACACTGCAACAACATTCTCCATCATGGTTTGGATTCCTAGTGTTGTTGTTTCTATAGTAACAAGCGTTGCTCTCACAGCTTGCTGTGCCAGTGTTCCCTCCTCCAAGATGTCATTCATTCATTCTCCAGCAACGGTGAGAGGAGAAGCTGTTCTGTTGAAACTCACAAATGACAGCAGAACTGCAGTGAGCTAAACGTGACGTACAGTGAGCGGTGTGGAGTGAGACTTCACCCAGTCTCTCACCCGTCACCCAGTCTCTCACCCGTCACCCAGACTCTCACCCGTCACCCAGTCTCTCACCCGTCACCCAGACTCTCCACAGCTCATGTGAGACGTCACCGGGCACCGGGCAGCAGTAGCTCAGTGGGTAGAGCGGGTCGTCCACTAACCGTAGGGTTGGGTTAGGGTTAGGGTTAGGGGTTAGAGGGGCGGCAGTAGCTCAGTGGGTAGAGCGGGTCGTCCACTAACCGTAGGGTCGGCGGTTCGGTCGGCTCCAACTGTCCACATGTCGAACACCACTAATGTACTGATTGTAAGTCGCTTTGGACAAAAGCGTCTGCTAAATGCCCCTTTACCCTTTTACGTCAGTCCAGCTCGTTTGTCCGAGAAGACGAAAATCAATTCTGTCTGACCGTGTTGCCCATCCTCCACAGAAGATGACATCGTTCTTAGAGAGGGCCCGTGGTGTTGTATAATGTATGTATATGTATATGTTGTATACATATACATACATTATATGTATATGTTGACCCGTGAACAGAACCCCCTGACACAGTCTCTCTCCACAGCTCATGTGAGGCCGCTGGACGAAGACCTCCACCTCCGCTGGAAACTAAGAGCCACTGCCAGGTACATATGGTATGCTGCCTTCTTATTGCTTCCTCTGTTCCAGAGTAGACCACACAATCACATGCATCGCTACCATGACCCCGCCATTCATTAGCATGTTTTATTTTACTGATGTGTTTTATACAAATGTTGATAAAATGTATGTAACTCCTCTTCAAATGGATGTACCTTCTCACCATCACTCCACCTGCATGCCTACGGGTGGAGGAGAACCCTGGACACTGATGGAGACTCTTTAACTGCAAGAGGTTAGCGGTACAATAGCTAGCTGACTGATTTCAGGAGACCATGACAGTCCCACATTGGGTTCCAGGACTGAACAAATCTAGTTGTTATCTTCAGTGTGTTTTTAGATACTCAAAAGCACATTCAGCAATGCAGCACTGATTCTGCGAATTCAACATTGGGCTCAGAATAACTGATTTGCATAATGATTCAAAATATGTGACTATATCTGGCCATGTAGCCTACATACACACCCACACACATCCCCCACACCCACACACACACCCCACACACAGCCACACACCCACACACCCACTTCCCAAGGCTTCAGCACAGTGGCTCAGACCTTTAGAGTGTTTCAGCAGCAGAGTGCTGGTTGAGATTGGAACACCAGTCACTTCCACGTCTCTCCTCCATGCCAGCTGTCAACCAAGTGGCTCCTCATCAACTGTCCAACATTTCGCTATGAAGTACATGATCTCAATGCCTTTAGATATTAGAGGAAGGTTAGTCTTCCTACTCCAGGAGTTCATCCAGCCCCTGGTGCTGAATACCAGGCTGACTTCACAATATCATGGAATGATACTTTCAGGAGTTATACATATTATATTTTTGCGTTTGCATTTTATATTTATATTTGGTGTATTTTTGCAGATTGCACCACAATACGGATATAACAAACACAATTTCACATTCCTTGTACTTAAATAATATAATATACTAACATAATTGACCTTCTATTTTCGCCTACTGTTAATATTCTCTTACACTGCACTACTTTGAAAACCCCAGTGATGGCATTAACTCTATTATTGTCTCTTAATAGAATTAATTGAGACCCAATTAGACGTTGATCAGTGGAGTGTCAGTATGGATGACCCTGGGGGCTCCATGTTGACCAAAGACACTCCCTTGTTCATCCACTAAGCTGTTGGTGGTTCCTCCTCTCCTGGTGCCTGGCAGGGTTTCGTCGTGTTACAGAAGGTGGGTGTTCTGTGGGTGAAGGACATGAGTCACGTGAGCTTTCAAGGTTTCAAGAGAGTGAGATTGAGGAAGGCTTGGTCACATGGGGCTCTTCATACTAGCCACCAGAGCCTGCATGTGGGCATGGGAAGAGTCAACTTACTTTTCAGTCTCCTACATTGCATTGTGGGGCGGTGGAGTCAGCAGAGTATCAGCCTCTTCCTCTGCAGTACGGCACCATGTCCTGAATGTCTGATACTTCCAGCTAAAACTACATCTCAGAGATTCTCATGTGGCTGTCGGCATTGTCACTCACAAGCATCTAGACGTGGCTCTGGGGTGACACAGAGAATCAGCTTTATATTTCCATCCGTGGGTCTATTCTGTCTGCTGTATCTAGAAGATATTGAGATATTGATATATGAGTATCTAGAAGTAGTTTTCTGTAGACTGCTGAGTGACTGTTGAACATAACATTTTAAAAGACCTTCGTGTCACCAGGGGTCCGGTGCTGATAAGTAGGTGGTTCTTGACTCAGTTACTCAGCGCTGTGTCCTTTGGGAGGACCTGCCCCCTGAGTCCAGAAGACCTCCGGATGCGTGGGGGCAGCAGCCACGGTGCCTCTCCATCCTCTCTACATTATGGATGAAGATGCAGCAGACCTGAGGGGCTGTAAACCCACACAGTGCTTGTTCATCACCGCTCCGGCTCCGCGTCCCGGCCGCCTCTCCAGGGACCAGGCTGAGTCCCCGCTGCTCCGGCTGCACTGTGATTTATGGGCTCGGACCCGGGGCCTGTCACCGGTGGCGTGCTGGGGTTCTCTGAATGCACGGGGTCTGCCCGGCCCCCTTGGGGGCTTCCTGTTGCAGTGCTGTGATAATGCTGACCATGCTGTCCTGGTGTAGCTTTATAAATGATCATGGAGATTGTCTCATCCAATGAGGTGCTCTGTAAAAGTAGGGCTTTCGAATTTCGAGTGTCAGCAGTCGGCGCGTCTCTGCTGGTCCGTTGTAGCTCAAGACTTGATGTTTCTCACTGTCTGCCCACTGCAGACTCCAGAGGTGATTGAAGGATGTGTCTTTAAGGCTGCTCTGTGTTTTAGAGAAGACAGGCCAAACCTAAATCAATGTCTCTGCATTGATGGAATCTCTCTTCCACACACAAACAAACACACTTCCACACACTCCTACACACACTCCTACACACACTCCTGCAAACACTCCTGCACACACTCCTGCACACACATATGCTGCTCATAGCTTCAGACATTCACATACACACACACACACACACACACACACACACACACACACACACACACACACACACACACACACACACACACACACACACACACACTCTGTGTTCTTTCTCACACATTCTTAAGCTTTCCAGACAGACCCTCATGCAGGTATATTTTATACACCTTATTAACTACACAGTATATCCCTCATGCAGGTATATTTTATACACCTTATTAACTACACAGTATATCCCTCATGCAGGTATATTTTATACACCTTATTAACTACACAGTATATCCCTCATGCAGCTTGTTATTGTCACCATACATTAATATCAGTCACCAAACCTGTTCTTTAGATGAAACCAGATGATCACCAAACCTGTTCTTTAGATGAAACCAGATGATCACCAACCTGTTCTTTAGATGAAACCAGATGAAAAGGTGAGATGATTGGAGGTGAAATGGGCATTGCATGTCCTTGGTGTGTTGGAGATTCTTACTTACTTATATAGAAACACTGTGAAGCCCAGTGTAGACCAGTGTAGACCAGTGTAGACCAGTGTAGACCACTGTAGACCACTGTACCAGTATGGACCAGTGTAGACCAGTGTAGACCAGTATGGACCCTCCAGATGTTGGTTCAACACACCTTTCAAGAGAACCAAGAGACTAAATATATATGTTGTAATTAGCATCTTTTATCTCACCACAATGCGAGTCCTTGTCTTCTAAGTGACATTCTGAAAGATCAGAGTGATGCCAATAGGTATGACCTCATTGTACACAGAGTGATTGTAAAGAGTGTTATGACCTCATTGTACACAGAGTGAGTGTAAAGGGTGTAAATGAGTGTTCCAGGCCGGAGGTGACGGAGGTCCTCTGGCAGCAGCAGCAGCAGGTGGTGGTGGTGTGGAGGTGGAGGTGGTGGTAGTGGTGGTGGTGGAGGTGGTGGTGGTGGTGGTGGTGGTGGTGGAGGTGGTGATGGTGGTGGTGGAGGTGGTGGTGGTGGTGGTGGTGGTGGTGGCGGTGGTGGTGGAGGTGGTGATGGAGGTGGTGATGGTGGTGGTGGAGGTGGTGGTGGCAGAGGTGGAGGTGGTGGTGGTGGTGGAGGTGGAGGTGGTGGTGGTGGTGGTGGTGGTGGTGGAGGTGGAGGTGGCGTTAGTGGGCTACCCTGTGTTCCTGGGTCTCTGTGGTGGTAGAGTATTCAGTGTCAGAATGGTATATTAAAGTGTAATAACTTGACCTTTTAGATAAGCTCTTCATCTATTAATCTATTTCTGTCTTTATTTCCATCTGGTTCGTCTTCCACTCTGTGGACTCTCTGTCTGTCTTCGTTGCTGTCTTCACCTTCATTCACTTGAGGACCCGCCCCCCTGAGAATGAAAGAAACACAGACCTGCCCAGTGTCAGCCCAGCGCAAGCTGACCTCAAGCTTTAAGACACATTGTTCAAATGTTACTGCTTTTAAAATTAATTGATCTCATTTACCTACTGCAGCTCTCTCACAGGAGAGGAGCAGAGGGAGGAGAGAGAGGGAGGAGAGGAGGAGAGGGAGGGAGGAGAAGGAGAGAGAATAGGGAGGAGAGAGAGGAGGAGAGAGAGAGGGAGGAGAGGAGGAGAGTCTCATCATGAGCTACTCCTTCTATGAGTGAATGAGACAGTGGAGAATACACGTTGAAGATGTAACTAGGAGACAAACAAAACACAAAGATTTATAGACTTATACAGGCAGTACAACAACATTATGAGCCCTGTCAGTATGTATTGAATTAAACTGGCTCTAGAGAGAGAGAGAGAGAGAGAGAGAGAGAGAGAGAGAGAGAGAGAGAGAGAGAGTGAGAGAGTGAGAGAGTGAGAGAGTGAGAGAGTGAGAGAGAGAGAGAGAGAGAGAGAGAGAGAGAGAGAGAGAGAGATAATTAAACTGCAACAGTTTTTACACACCTGGGCACCCTAGGGCCACACAGATATAACATAGGTATGTGTGTGTGTGTGTGTGTGTGTGTGTGGTTTAGATTCAGCCCTGAAAGACATCATAACAATCATTTTTCTTGAAGGAATGGGTCATTGAATAATAAGATGAAAATGATACAATAAAACGAATGTAATAACAGCAGCTGTGGACAGACTGAACCTCTTCACTGCCTCCATGAGGAGAAACCTCCCTGGCTGCTCCAGTCCACTGCACTCCTCCAGGTTCACCTCACAACGGAGGTCCTGCCACTTGTTCCAGCACAGACCTGTCCTCAAGTCGAGAGGCTCTCAGCTCCAAGGAGGGGGCCCGGGGCGTCTCAGGTGGAGGTGGGTGGTGCTGTTAGGTGGAGGATCCCTCGGCGATGAGCTGAGGCTGACAAGGTGGAGCACCTTCAGCCTCATGGCTCCTCCATCCTCTCTGCCAGCTGCACCCTTCGCCCATCAGACTCCGGTTCCATTGCTGCCTGGCGTACCTTCAGCCTCCTCCAGGGCGTGCTCTCCTTTGAGCTTCTGTTAGAATCCTCAGCCGTCCGGCAGCTGTGGACTGAAATGAGTGAAATGCTCTGTGAGATGATTGAGTTTGAGTTGACTGGCCTGCCTCTGTATGGGCCAATTAGGATTTTAGATTGATACTTTATGATGGCATCTCTACAGTGATTGGTATGGGGAATTGATTTTACCTGTCAGTCACAGGTGTGTGAAATGCTAACCATGTCCCGTGGGATCAGAGAGGGAGTGGCAGCTGTCAAAACCTCATCCACAAACGATCACAACATCCCCATAGCAACCAATCAAACGTTCACAACATCCCCATAGCAACCAATCAAACGATCACAACATCCCATAGCAACCAATCAAACGATCACAACATCCCCACAGCAATCAATGAATCAAATGTTCTGTCACAAAAAATAGAAAATCTGTTATCTGGTGCTGTCACAGGCCTTTAATAAGCCCATCCAATCATTTCATTCAGCCCTAATGAAATGATTGGATGGCTTACCTGTCTGTCTACCTCCCTACCTAAGATAAGATAACCCTTTATTAATCCCCCTTAGGAGAAATTCACAGTGACCAGCAGTACAGGGGATAGATGAGTGCAATAAAAACCTGACTATAGACAATAAACAATAAATAGATTTACCTACACAAGATTAGATTAAATTAATTAAATGCGAGCTCTTAAGTCAGATCGGTGAAAAAGTGAGAGCCTATATGCATACATAGTAATCATCATTGAGATGGACAGTGCAATTGGTGGATGAGCATACATGGTAGTCATCATTGAGGTGGACAGTGCAGTTGGTAGGTAAACATAATTGGTAGTTATCATTGAGATGAACAGTGCAATTGGTAGATGAGTAGATGAATAGTGCAATTGTACCAGAGTCTTGCTGCGGTGTAGATATAAAAATAAAAATAGACGTAAGAATTGTGCAAGATGCAAAATGTGCAAATTTTACAGGGTATTCAAGGTAGTGTAAGTACAACATATGAATAGACCTAAAATAACAAAGGCACCTGTCTGTCTACCTCCCTACCCGGCTGCACCCCCAATGTTTAACAGACACTCTCCACCTTCCTGTCTCATTGTGGTGTATTCTATTAGCACACGCACACGTGCACACAGGGATCCTTACACACACACACACACACACACACACACACACACACACACCCCACCCCCCTAACACACACACACACACCCCACCCCCCTAACACACACACACACCACCCCCCTAACACACACACACACACGGCCGTAGAGAGAGTGCTTACTGCCCCACAGCTCGGAGGAGCGACTGGTAAATGCACAGTTGGCTGTGTTCTCACCCCTGCTGGGCGCTGGTGTCTGCAACACATCCTGCTCTGTCTGCCGGAGCTCTCTGTGTCCCGCGGCCCGGCTGCTGGCCAACAGCCTGGTCGTGGTGTCCTGGCTCTGTCAGGGGCTCGCTGTGTGTTGTCTGAGTACCATGAGAGAACATGTGCAGCCACAACACCTACACACGTACATACCTAGATACATTGTTACGTACTTATATTCTCACACACACACACATACTCACACACACACACACACACTCACACTCACACACACACACACACACACACACACACACACACACACACACACACACACTCACACTCACACACACAGACACACACACACACTCACACAGACACATTCACACACACACACACACACACACACACACACACACAGATACTCACACACGCACTCACACACAGACATACACACACATACTCACACACACACACACACACACACACACACACACACTCACACACAGACACACACTAGGGGTTGCACAGACTAGTCGACTTTAAGAACTACAATGACGTTTTGCGTGTGACGTCGACTAGTCGGCGATCGTGTGACTTTGGCCGTGTTCCGAACTGGAGGCTGCGACTCGCTAGAGCACTTCCTTGTGAGTCGCGATCTATGGAGCGTTCTTGGGAGTCGAGGCTGGAGTGCTGCCTAGCATTCGTGAACGTTCGGAGTTTGGAACGACTTCCTAGTATGTGGAGCGCTCCCGCTTTTTATACTGCGCTTCCGCTTTTATTCTGCGCGTTTCTTTCCATCCATCCATCCATTACTGCCGCTTATCCGGGGTCGGGTCGTGGGGGCAGCAGCCTGAGGAGGGAAGCCCAGACTTCCCTCTCCCCAGCCACTTCGTCCAGCTCTTCCGGGGGGATCCCGAGGCGTTCCCAGGCCAGCCGAGAGACATAGTCCCTCCAGCGTGTCCTGGGTCTTCCCCGGGGCCTCCTCCCGGAGGGACGTGCCCGGAACACCTCCCCAGGGAGGCGTCCAGGAGGCATCCTCAGTAGATGCCCGAGCCACCGCAACTGGCTCCTCTCGATGCGGAGGAGCAGCGGTTCTACTCTGAGCCCCTCCCGGATGACCGAGCTTCTCACCCTATCTCTAAGGGAGAGCCCGGACACCCTGCGGAGGAAACTCATTTCGGCCGCTTGTATTCGCGATCTCGTTCTTTCGGTCACTACCCACAGCTCGTGACCATAGGTGAGGGTAGGAACGTAGATTGACCGGTAAATCGAGAGCTTCGCCTTTCGGCTCAGCTCCTTCTTCACCATGACGGACCGGTGCAGAGCCCGCATCACTGCCGACGCCGCACCGATCCGTCGGTCAATCTCCCGCTCCATCTTCCCCTCACTCGTGAACAAGACCCCGAGATACTTGAACTCCTCCACTTGAGGCAGAATCTCATCCCCGACCCGGAGAGTGCACTCCACCCTTTTCCGGCCGAGAACCATGGCCTCGGATTTGGAGGTGCTGATCCTCATCCCAGCCGCTTCACATTCGGCTGCGAACCGCTCCAGTGAGAGCTGAAGGTCACGGCCCGATGAAGCCAACAGGACAAGATCATCTGCGAAAAGCAGTGACGCAATCCTGAGGCCACCGAACCGTAACCCCTCAACGCCCTGGCTGCGCCTAGAAATTCTGTCCATAAAAGTTGTGAACAGAATCGGTGACAAAGGGCAGCCCTGGCGGAGGCCAACTCTCACCGGAAACAGGCTCGACTTACTGCCGGCAATGCGGACCAAGCTCTGGCATCGGGAGTACAGGGACCCGATGGCCCGTAACAGCGGGCCCGGTACCCCATACTCCCGGAGCACCCCCCACAGGGCTCCCCGAGGGACACGGTCGAACGCCTTCTCCAAGTCCACAAAGCACATGTAGACTGGTTGGGCGAACTCCCATGCACCCTCGAGTACCGCGCCAAGGGTATAGAGCTGGTCCACAGTTCCATGGCCGGGACGAAAACCACATTGCTCCTCCTGGATCCGAGGTTCGACTATCCTACGGACCCTCCTCTCCAGGACCCCCGAATAGACCTTACCGGGGAGGCTGAGGAGTGTGATCCCCCTGTAGTTGGAGCACACCCTCCGGTCCCCCTTTTTGAAGAGGGGAACCACCACCCCGGTCTGCCAATCCAGAGGCACTGCCCCCGATGTCCACGCGATGCTGCAGAGACGTGTCAACCAAGACAGCCCCACAGCATCCAGGGCCTTTAGGAACTCGGGGTGGATCTCGTCCACCCCCGGGGCCTTGCCACCGAGGAGCTTTTTAACCACCTCGGCGACCTCAACCCCGGAGATAGGAGAGTCCCCCCCCCGAGTCCCCAGACCCTGCTTCCTCAGTGGAAGGCGTGTTGGTGGGATTGAGGAGATCTTCGAAGTATTCCCCCCACCGATTCACAACGTCCCGAGTTGAGGTCAGCAGCGCCCCGTCTCTCCCATACACGGTGTTGACAGAGCACTGCTTCCCCCTCCTGAGACGCCGGATGGTGGTCCAGAACCTCCTCGAAGCCGTTCGGAAGTCCTTCTCCATGGCCTCACCGAACTCCTCCCACACCCGAGTTTTTGCCTCCGCAACCGCCGAAGCCGCGCCCCGCTTGGCCCGCCGGTACCCATCAGCTGCCTCGGGAGTCCCACGGGCCAAAAAGGCCCGGTAGGGCTCCTTCTTCAGCTTGACGGCATCCCTTACCGCTGGGGTCCACCAGCGGGTTCGGGGGTTGCCGCCGCGACAGGCACCGACGACCTTACGGCCACAGCTCTGGTCGGCCACTTCAACAATGGAGGCACGGAACAAGGTCCACTCGGACTCTATGTCCTCCACCTCCCCCGGGACATGGTTGAAGCTCTCCCGGAGGTGGGAGTTGAAGCTCGTTCTGACAGGAGATTCTGCCAGACGTTCCCAGCAGACCCTCACAGTACGTTTGGGTCTGCCAGGTCTGACCGGCATCTTCCCCCGCCATCGGAGCCAACTCGCCACCAGGTGGTGATCAGTTGACAGCTCCGCCCCTCTCTTCACCCGAGTGTCCAGGACATGCGGCCGCAAGTCCGATGATACAACTACAAAGTCGATCATTGAACTGCGGCCTAGGGTGTCCTGGTGCCAAGTGCACATGTGGACACCCTTATGCCTGAACATGGTGTTCGTTATGGACAATCCATGACGAGCACAGAAGTCCAACAAAAAAACACCACTCGGGTTCAGATCAGGGGGGCCGTTCCTCCCAATCACGCCCCTCCAGGTCTCACTGTCATTGCCCACATGGGCGTTGAAGTCCCCCAGCAGAACAAGGGAGTCCCCAGAAGGAGCGCTTTCCAACACCCCCTCTAAGGACTCCAGAAAGGGTGGGTACTCCGAACTGCCGTTCGGTGCATAAGCACAAACGACAGTCTGGACCCGTCCCCCCACCCGAAGGCGGAGGGAGGCTACCCTCTCGTCCACCGGGGTGAACCCCAACGTACAGGCACCGAGCCGGGGGGAAATAAGCATTCCCACCCCCGCTCGGCGCCTCTCCCCAAGGGCAACTCCAGAGTGGAAAAGAGTCCAACCCCTCTCAAGGACGCTGGTTCCGGAGCCCAATCTGTGTGTCGAGGTGAGCCCGACTATATCCAGCCGGTACCTCTTAGCCTCGCACCCCAGCTCAGGCTCCTTCCCCGCCAGAGAGGTGACGTTCCACGTCCCCAGAGCTAGCTTCTGCAGCCGAGGGTCGGACCGTCCAGGTCCCCGCCTCCTGCTGCCGCCCAGCTCACATTGCACCCGACCCCTTTGGCCCCTCCCACGGGTGGTGAACCCATGGGAAGGGGGTCCCGCGTCATCCCTTCGGGCTGTGCCCGACCGGGCCCCGCGGGCGTAGACCCGGCCACCAGGCGCTCGCCAACGGGCCCTTCCCCCAGGCCTGGCTCCAGGGGGGGGGCCCCGGTGACCCACGTCCGGGCAAGGGAAACCCACTTCCAAAAATTGTACTCATCATTGGGGTCTTTGAGCCACTCTTTGTCTGGACCCTCGCCTAGGACCTGCTTGCCTTGAGTGACCCTACCAGGGGCATGAAGCCCCCGACAATATAGCCCTCAGGGTCATTGGGACACGCAAACCCCTCCACCACGTTAAGGTGGCGGCTCAAGGAGGGGCGCGTTTCTTTCGAATAAAATAAAAAGAATGGATGCGGTTGCTGTCGAGCTGTTTCTTTTTTATTGTACATGGCGTACATGTCAATTAATACAGGTCGTTGCAAAACATTCCCTCCTCCTGTGATTTTGATTATGACGAAAAATGTGAATGACGTCATCAGCGACTAGTCGACGTCGACTCGACTTTCATCACATTAGAGTCGACTTTAAAAAATCTGAAGTCATGCAACCCCTAACACACACACACACACACACACACACACACACACACACACACACACACACTCACACAGACACACACACAGAGACACACACTCACACACACTCTAACACACAGACACACTCACACACAGACACACACACACACACACACTCACACAGACACACACACACTCACACACACACACTCACACACACACACACACACTCACACACACACACACCTGAGGTGCTGGCTCAGACAGACAGACAGACAGACAGACAGACAGGCTCAGTGATGAGCTGGTGGGAGACGAGGTAGGGGGCTATGTGGTGCATTTTGTGGACCTCATCAAATGTCTGCAAATAACAATAATATTATAATGTTCACGGACAATGTATCTATTGAAACATTTGGACATGAATTATTAATTCCTTAAAATCTCATGAATAATAAATGCCCATCAAGTTACCAGAGGACCAAAGTGAGGCGTTTTAACAAAGAAAAGGAACCACATTTTCTGCTGCTATAAGCAGCAAATCTGTTCTTATAATCATCCACTATTCCTACAAATATCTGTTGATGCTAATTAGAATTGTCATTGTTTATTATTGAGTGTGTGTGTGTGTGTGTGCCTGTGTGTGTGTGTGTGTGTTTGTGTGTGTGTGTGTCTATGTATGTGTGTGTGTGTGTGTGTGTGTGTGTGTGTGTGTGTGTGTGTGTGTGTGCCTGTGTGTGTGCCTGTGTGTGTCTGTGTGTGTGCCTGTGTGTGTGTGTGTGTGTGTGTGTGTTTGTGTGTGTGTGTGTGTGTGTGTGTGTTCAGGGCCACAGAGAGGAACCAGCCCCTCACTCAGCCATGGAAGGAGACTGCCTCAGCTGCATGAAGTACCTGATGTTCATATTCAACTTCTTCATCTTTGTAAGTCCATGACCTTGTACATTATATATATATATATATATATATATATATATATATATATATATATATATGCTCTTGTTCTCGAGGTCTCCAATAAATCATTGATAAAATAAGACTCTCAATGTTGATCCAATAAGATGTAACATCTGCTGTATAATATAAGAGGAGATAGTACTTTATTGATCCTAGATGGTTCTTCTGGGTGCTGCACTGGAGCCATATTCATAAGGATGAAGGAGGCTCAGATTTATGGGATCAATTTGATACCCAACAGTTTTGTGCTCTGCAGAGGGCGAGGCTATAAAACACACACCGCATCTGAAATCAATTAGCTCTACCAGTCATGAGCTCTAGCAGTCATGAGCTCTACCAGTCCTGAGCTCTAGCAGTCATGAGCTCTACCACGCCTGAACTCTACCAGTCCTGAGCTCTACCAGTCCTGAGCTCTAGCAGTCATGAGCTCTACCAGTCCTGAGCTCTACCACGCCTGAACCCAAGTTTAGTTTAGTTTAGTTTAGCTTAGTTTATTTAGTTTTAGTTTATATTTATATCTTTAATGTATATATATTCTGTGTATTTTCAACGCTGCTGTTACATTGCAATTTCCCAGCTTGGGATTAATAAAGTATTTTTCTATTCTATTCTATTCTACCAGTCCTGAGCTCTACCAGTCATGAGCTCTACCAGTCCTGAGCTCTACCAGTCATGAGCTCTACCAGTCATGAGCTCTACCAGTCCTGAGCTCTACCAGTCCTGAGCTCTACCAGTCATGAGCTCTACCAGTCCTGAGCTCTACCAGTCCTGAGCTCTACCAGTCATGAGCTCTACCAGTCATGAGCTCTACCACACAAACAGACAGAGAAGCACCCAGAGCATCAGGTCCCAGTGCAGGCCGAGACTTTAACTTTAAGTACTTCTACCAGAGCTTGCTGTGTGTTGCCTCACAGCTGGGCGGGTCCTTCCTGCTGGGACTGGGTCTGTGGGTTCTTCTGGACCCCATGGGCTTCAGGGAGATCGTGGCAGCCAACCCCCTGCTGTTCACGGGGGTCTACGTCATCCTGACCCTGGGGGGGCTGCTCTTCCTGCTGGGCTTCCTGGGCTGCTGCGGGGCTGTCCGGGAGAACAAGTGTCTGCTGCTCTTTGTGAGTGTCTATCTCGCCATGTCTCATGGGAAATGTAGTTCACGACGCCATCTTAGGTGGCGAGACTATTATTCAATAAGAGATCAAGCGAAGTAGACATAAATAGGACCGTTGTTGTTACTACTATCGTATATATTTTCTGAATGTTTTCGTTTGATGAAGCCTTGTAATGCAGAATTGTACAACAGCGCCATCTAGAGGACATCACGTCGCACTGACGGAACGTTACGAGACGTTGAGCAGTATTTACGCTGTTTGCCAAAGAGCTCGTGTCAGCTTGTGTTCAAATAACGACTGTTGTCTTGTGTTTTCAGTTCTTCATGCTCATCCTCTTCATCTTCCTGACCGAGCTGGCAGCTGCCATTTTGGCTTTCCTATTTCGAGAGCATGTGAGTATCAGGTGTCTGGGATCACCTGGAATGGAAGCTGAGCTGGTAAAGTGAGGCTATGAACCAGATTAATTAAGACAGACTAGCAACATATCGGCACTAAGTCATGGTAAATGAGGTTTGGTACTATTTGGTTATGTGAATATGTGAGCTCTATGTGATGCAATGGTTATGTGTGTGTGTGTGTGTGTGTGTGTGGATATGTGTTTATTTGTGTGGGTGTGTATGTGTGTGTGTGCGTGTGTCCGTGCATGTGTGCGTGCATGCTTGTGTGTGTGTGTGTGTGTATGCGTGCATGTGTGTACGTGCGTGCGTATGTGTGCCTACATGTGTGTGTGTGCGTGCATGCGTGCGTATGTGTGTGTCTGTGTGCGTATGTGTGTGTGTGCGTGCGTATGTGTGCGTGTGCGTGCGTGTGTGTGTGTGTGTGTAGTTGACCAGAGAGTACTTCACCAGGGAGCTGAAACGCCACTATCAAGGCCACAACAACACAGATGTCTTCACATCCACATGGAACGCCATCATGACCACGGTAACGGCTGACATGTTTACCTCTTACCTCACACGGTCATCTGACATCATATTATTATGACCTAACAGCGTACCCTCTACGAGATAGAAGGTACGAAGGCATAAGAGCATCTCTTATAAGAGCGTTCCTTCCTCTGCTCCTGTGCAGTTTGACTGCTGTGGCGTCACCAGCCCAGAGGACTTTGAGGAGAGTCTCTTCAGGCTCCTCAGCCCCAGTAAGGCGGTGCCTGAGGCTTGTTGTCAGAGGAACCACTTCCTTGGAGATGTGGAGCACGTGGCCCTGGGGCAGTGCCTGAGCGGCAGCATGGCCTTCCGACACAACAAGGTCACCAGAGAGCAGGCGTCCTGATCCTCATCAGCCTGTCCAGTGTGGTGTGCATGCAGAGCAAGATGTGGTTGCATGTCACTGAGTAATAATGAAGATGATTCAAAACAAGACTTTATCAGCACTGCAGTTTCATTTTCAGTTTTCTAAGACGTACTTTAGGCTGTGCAAAACAGACAGCATTCGACACGTGATCACTCAGAAATAGCGGCTGCATCAAACAGAATCAATTAATCAATTTCACAAATGTCTGTTTTGCATGCATGAGTTATGAGGCACCCGTCTCACTCTGCTGAGCTGCAGACATGAAGCACCGTCTCACTGCTGAGCTGCAGACATGAGGCACAATCTTCACCCGGCTGTCTGTCCCTGCAGGGCTGTTACTCTGCCGTGGTGGACCACTTTGAGACGTACATCTACCTGGCTGGCGCCCTGGCCATCGTGGTGCTGACCATTGAGGTACGTTCCCATGTGACCAGTCTGGGGTCACCTGGATGTAGATGTCAGTACACTATGTCAGTACTAGGTCAGATGTCAGTACACTATGTCAGTACTAGGTCAGATGTCAGGACACTATGTCAGTACTAGGTCAGATGTCAGTACACTATGTCAGTACTAGGTCAGATGTCAGGACACTATGTCAGTACTAGGTCAGATGTCAGGACACTGTCAGTACTACGTCAGATGTCAGTACACTATGTCAGTACTACGTCAGATGTCAGTACACTATGTCAGTACTACGTCAGATGTCAGTACACTATGTCAGTACTAGGTCAGATGTCAGTACACTATGTCAGTACTAGGTCAGATGTCAGTACACTATGTCAGTACTAGGTCAGATGTCACTCAGTACACTATGTCAGTACTACGTCAGATGTCACTCAGTACACTATGTCAGTACTACGTCAGATGTCAGTACACTATGTCAGTACTAGGTCAGATGTCAGGACACTATGTCAGTACTACGTCAGATGTCAGTACACTATGTCAGTACTAGGTCAGATGTCAGGACACTATGTCAGTACTACGTCAGATGTCAGTACACTATGTCAGTACTACGTCAGATGTCAGTACACTATGTCAGTACTAGGTCAGATGTCAGTACACTATGTCAGTACTAGGTCAGATGTCAGTACACTATGTCAGTACTACGTCAGATGTCAGTACACTATGTCAGTACTACGTCAGATGTCAGGACACTATGTCAGTACTACGTCAGATGTCAGTACACTATGTCAGTACTACGTCAGATGTCAGTACACTATGTCTGTACTAGGTCAGATGTCAGTACACTATGTCAGTACTAGGTCAGATGTCAGTACACTATGTCAGTACTACGTCAGATGTCAGTACACTATGTCAGTACTAGGTCAGATGTCAGTACACTATGTCAGTACTACGTCAGATGTCAGTACACTATGTCAGTACTACGTCAGATGTCAGGACACTATGTCAGTACTACGTCAGATGTCAGTACACTATGTCAGTACTACGTCAGATGTCAGTACACTATGTCTGTACTAGGTCAGATGTCAGTACACTATGTCAGTACTAGGTCAGATGTCACTCAGTACACTATGTCAGTACTACGTCAGATGTCACTCAGTACACTATGTCAGTACTAGGTCAGATGTCAGTACACTATGTCAGTACTAGGTCAGATGTCAGGACACTATGTCAGTACTGCGTCAGATGTCAGTACACTATGTCAGTACTAGGTCAGATGTCAGTACACTATGTCAGTACTACGTCAGATGTCAGTACACTATGTCAGTACTAGGTCAGATGTCAGTACACTATGTCAGTAAAGTGCAAGATGAAGATGAAGCATAGCTCTCTTCATCGCTCGTCCTTTTACACCATTGACCCAAAGCGACTTCAATACAGACAGGTTGTCATGGTGACATTAAGGGTGAGGCGATTCAAAGTCAACAGAATGTGTGATGTCTGATGACAAGTCTTCCGGCTGCTACAAAGCCCCTCAGTAGAGATGTATTTGCTTAAGCATAAACACAATCAATGGCCCTTGATATCTCCATGCCTGTGCCCTTCCCCTCGCCAGCTGTTTGCCATGGTGTTCGCCATGTGTTTGTTCCGAGGGATCCAGTGACCAGCGCGGGCTGTCGGACCACCATGGGCAGCACCAGAGCACATCAGAACAGCACAATGGGTGGAGTGAAGGAAATAAACATGTACAAAAGAATGCAAGGGGATGTATTGTATTTGAACAGTGTTGCTTTTCTGGTTGTCTTGCACTGTAGTTAGCCCCACGTGGACCTGACCTTCACTGATGCACTGCTGTAAAAGCCCAGTAGAAAGAAAACCCAAAACTAGAACACAGAACCCGACCGGGTTGGTACGGACGCTCTGCCCAATGGAACGGCATCTGCAGTAAAACCCACGCTGTGTTCTCCACCGCCAGTCAAGTGAACTCCTGCTGTTGCTGCTGTCACTTTTGCTTTGATCTGCAGGATCCATGTTTCAAGGTTTCTAATCGTTTGTCTGTCTCGTGCTTTTCCTCTGCGTTAAAAACTGCAGCGTAACACAAAGCTGCCCTGTTGTGTCTCAGACCGTTGATCAAACGTACATCACTGACCGTCACAAATAGGAAGGGAACAAAGAGAGCAGGAGGACATTAATGTTTTGTCATCTCCCAGCTTATGTTGCCAATAAAATGAAGCTCTAATTGATTCTCACATCTCTGAGAAGCTCATGTTGTTCAGAGAGCAAACTCTGCCCTCTCTGTCTTTCTACGTATGCAGGTCAATATGTCAGGTCAGTGAAGCAATGTTGAACTATTTAAAAATGTATTGTTTGGTATTGAAGATTGAAGTATGTAACAGGACAGAATGTATGCATCTGAAGAGAGCGAGCGAGAGAGGGAGAGAGAGAGAAAGCAAGAAAGAGGTGTGTGTGTGTGTGGAGTGTGCATGCATGTGTGGTTGTGTGTGTGTGTGTGTGTTAACATGCCTGAAAGTGTACAGACAAGCATTCTGAGGCGTGTGCCATGATAATGTGTTATTTAGTGTTGTGCATTGTGATGTAAATGTTTGATGACAGTTGTAAGAATACACCTTTTAGCTCAAATTACACATTCCTGATATGTTTGTCAAAGGTTTCATTTGTAAATGGCACTGATTTAACATTAAAGAAACTTCTGTTGTGATTCACTCTCTCAAAACGTGGTGAGATTTGACCAACAGAAAATGAAATGTTTGCTGTATCAGATGTCTATTAAACCTCTGGGTACCTTCCTCTGAGATGGTGGTAACCATGGCGACGGTACACAGTGACACACATGTCGGCGCAGGTCAGTCAGAATGCAAACGACAGAGTGCAGGCTGGTCGACAGCCTCAGGAGCCTTAAGATCATCATCTATGCATTATACAGCAGCAGGAGCAGGCCGTGGCAGCATGTGGGGTGCAGTTCTGCACGTCTCTACCTGGGCAGCTGCGCTGTGCTGGGGATGTACACTGTCCCATATGGAGGGACAAGGTAAGTCTGATGAAGAAGGGATGATCATGCACACACACACATGCAGGCTGTTCTTAATGTTGTCAGACTGGATTTGGTTTGTTGGGGAACCCTGGTGGCCAGAGCTCCGTGAGCTTGGGTGGGGCGATGGAGACGGAGAGCAGTGCAGCCGTTGCAATATGATCATGCAGAACTTTAAACTAGTATCAACAAACCTGATGGCTGCAGCGCCCATGAGGTGCACACCTTCAGTCAATGCGTATACGCCCAAACCACACTGACTGACAGCATCACACATGGTACAGTGTGTGTACCGTGTGTACCATGGTACACAGTGTGTGTGTACCATCCAGTCACTGGCCACCCCCGTTTCCAGACAGCGTGACCCAGATCCTGTCCCTGCCGGGCCGGCCCGTCTCCATGCCGTGCCCCTACCACTACGAGGAGGGCGGGGAGGTCCCCCAGCTGTCGGTCCAGTGGAGAGGCCCCCCGGGGAGAGGGCTGCTGTGTCACTACATCAAGCACAAGGCCTTCCAGAACTGCTCCGGGGGCTACGCCCTGTCCTACCGGCCCGGCAGCATCCTGCTCACCATCCAGCGGGTCCAGGCGCCCGACTACGGCACCCACGTGTGCTCAGTCAGCAAGCGCCACGAGGTGTGGGACAGCAGCGTCGTCCTGGCGGCGAGGCCGGGTGAGGGCACCCAGGGGTGACATACTACACGTGTGGCCGGCTGAGTGGGAGGTCACGTGATGCATTAGGAGAGGATGGGCAAGGGACCGTGGGTCAATGTGTTGTGTGTGTTGTTTTCAGAGGGGGTCACTGGAGGACACAGCAACGCCTGGCTCCTCCCAGGTCTGTCCACATGCACTTTCACCACAGAGTTCAGAATCACATGTTAATCATTCATATCCACAGTCAATGAAGTCAGTCCCAGGTTGTTGTGTCATTCTGACGTCACTTCAATGGAGGATATGTCACAGAAAGGACACTAAATGTGAATAACACAAAGAATATATTTCTCTCTATGTAATTATAATTCACATATTATTAATTACAGATATCAGATATTACGTTGTTTTCCATGAGCATACATTGCTTAAACAGAGAAGGGAAGTGTGAAGAACCTGAATGAATGCATGATACCTGTTCCTGTGAACCATGTTCAGGTCCCACGTGGGGGCTGCCCTTCCTCTCTGCTCTGCTGTGGATGGTGTGTTCCTAGAGAGTGACCAGACAGACAGACACACAGACAGACAGACCAGACGGAGGCTGAGAGACTACACAATGGAAGACATGCTGGGAAGGGAAGTTATCATTTGATACTTTATCTGTGTGCTTAACACAGAACTATAGGAATAAAAGTCTGTGTTGCAGTCTGTTGTGTTTGTCGTTCCACTGATGGATGAGGATTCAAGTTTAAGACACAAATAGCTGTCAGTTTATGAGAAACTACTGATATCAGAGTAACTGAGGACACACCCATTAGTGAGGGTATGCTGTGGCTACAGGGGGCTGTATCAGGCCAGAACGCTTGTATAACCACAGCTATTTTAAAAAATGATATAGCTAAACAACTGACCCATTTGCACATGGCTCTTATCAGATGCAAAGGAAAATGTGATGGGATGTTCACAGTGCTTACATCAGATCAAGGCTCCTAGTCACACATTGTGGGTCGAGTGAAGGCTCGCTCCATTCAGGAGGCCTTCACCCAGCAGGCTGTCTGGATGTAGGAGCCCTGACAAGTCTGCAACAAGTCACATGTTGGATGTAGGAGCCCCCCTGACAAGTCTGTAACACGTCACATGTTGGATGTAGGAGCCCCCCCTGACAAGTCTGTAACATGTCACATGTTGGATGTAGGAGCCCCCCTGACAAGTCTGTAACACGTCACATGTTGGATGTAGGAGCCCCCCCTGACAAGTCTGTAACATGTCACATGTTGGATGTAGGAGCCCCCCCTGACAAGTCTGCAACAAGTCACATGTTGGATGTAGGAGCCCCCCTGACAAGTCTGTAACACGTCACATGTTGGATGTAGGAGCCCCCCCTGACAAGTCTGTAACATGTCACATGTTGGATGTAGGAGCCCCCTGACAAGTCTGTAACACGTCACATGTTGGATGTAGGAGCCCCCCCTGACAAGTCTGTAACATGTCACATGTTGGATGTAGGAGCCCCCCCTGACAAGTCTGTAACACGTCACATGTTGGATGTAGGAGCCCCCCCTGACAAGTCTGTAACACGTCACATGTTGGATGTAGGAGCCCCCCTGACAAGTCTGTAACATGTCACATGTTGGATGTAGGAGCCCCCCTGACAAGTCTGTAACACGTCACATGTTAGATGTAGGAGCCCCCTGACAAGTCTGTAACAAGTCACATGTTGGATGTAGAAGCCCCCCTGACAAGTCTGTAACAAGTCACATGTTGGATGTAGGAGCCCCCCTGACAAGTCTGTAACATGTCCTAAGTTGGATGTAGGAGCCCCCCTGACAAGTCTGTAACACGTCACATGTTGGATGTAGGAGCCCCCCCTGACAAGTCTGTAACACGTCACATGTTGGAAATCTCTCAGTATTTAAAAAAGTAATTACAGTTATTCTATACATCAATTCTAAACTTAACCAGCAAGCAGTGTAGGGACGTCGGGGTGGGGCTGAACGCTGGAACCAGGAGCTGCCAGCTGCCTTTGGCACCATCTGTAGATGAGCAAGGCATGGCTGAGGCATGACAACAGGTCGTTTACAAGACGCATGTCCCAGCTTGTGCAGGAAGGTGAATGCCGATGCAGAGATCTGGGGGAAGGTGTGAAAGGAAGCAACAACAAACAAGGAAAAGACAAACTGGGACAGAAAGTAGGGAATTTAAATACATGGAACTTAAATACACAGATGAGCAGAATTACTCATCAATAAGTGGGACAAACAATTCTGTCAGAAGGAGAAAAGCAGGTAGAGAGGGGTTGGGCATGATTGTTACACGTTACACGAAGTTCATAAATACGAAACATACAGGGACACTTAACCATACATGTACACCATGGTTCTCTGAAGGTGCTAAATGTGTTTACTCAAGCATACTTTATGTATTATAAAAAAGCACCATTATATATATATATATATATATATATATATATATATATATATATATATATATATATATATATAAAGAAAATAGACAAGGTACTGTCTTCTGTGTTCAAGGTACTGTACACAATATGGATTTGTTTTTGAGTGAAGATTTTGAAGGTATCCAACCGAGATAATACCATCCCTCTCTCTAGGGCTCCTTCCAAAGCCACTCTGAAAACAGGTGAACAGCTTGCTTGGCCAAAGGTCTTCCCTATGTCCTCTTCCCAGATCTGCTCAATGAGTGAACAGGTGAGAGGCAGGTAAGCCAGGTAAGGCTCATTACTGGCCTGCTACAGCTACAGATAGCAAATGATCTTCTTTTTGTTGTCACAGCACTTCATTGATTGTGCTGGTTGTGAAGTGGAGGGTTGTGTCTGCCAATGTCTGCTGCTTGACCGTCCTCCTGAACCGCCATCTTTGAAACGTTAGGGATGGAAGCAACGCTCACTGTATTGTAAGCCAGATGGAACCCTTCTTTTCCTCACTCAAATCGTTTCTTTTCAACTCTTTTGGCATGGTTACTAGTTCTTTTCCAGTTACTTTTGAGGTTCTACTTGCACTGCTCTGCCATCCAGCTGGTCCTCAAGAGGTAGTGATGAGCACAGCAGCTGCTTTTCACTTCTCCTCGTTCAGTAAGATTTGGTTGATGTGATCACCTAATCAGTACCTCATGAAGCAGAACGAGGTGTGCTTGACCCTGGAATGGCTGCCATACATACAGAGAATGATTTAAGAAACAAACAAAGAGATACGTATACGTAGGTATACATACACATATATGTACACCGCCGTACAAATACGGATACATAATGGCAGCGTTACGAGCACAATTTCTTCAGGAATGTATGTTTTCTAGTTTCATTATTTACCTTATTCTAATACTAGCCTGTCTCAAAACTATTGTCAATCTACATATCAACGGGGTTCAACGCTGAGTCCTGAACGGTCCCTACATCCTCATGAGGCTGCCGGAGACACGCGGAGAGACCTTTCTAGAGCAGCCAGCAACAAACTATTTCCTCTGTTGCTTTTCAAAGTTAATATACAAAATAGCAAAGTGAATTTACTATCACTAACAGCAATACACGCAAGGGAAATCAACGATATTAATAAATCAAACATGATTCTGGAATCGTATTCTAACGTATGACTGATATAGTGGATTAAACTCATTTTGCTCAGCATACAATGTGGGTTTAATATTAAAACGCAATAGCAATAAATGTAATGGTGCAATACGAGAGAGAGAGAGAGAGAGAGAGAGAGAGAGAGAGAGAGAGAGAGAGAGAGAGAGAGAGAGAGAGAGAGAGAGAGCAGGGCACACGGTGTAGAGAACCTCACACAACATGGGCCTATATTTATTTTGATACAACTATGAAGAAAGAGAAAATAGGCATATTTTCAATGTCTCCCAATGTGCCCTTATAGATTAGTACAATATTACACAAAAATATTGCTAAAAATAAAATAAGACAACATTACAAAGTCAAATTTAAATTTTACACAACGTGCTGAACAAATGCCAAGAGACTACTCTTACTATGAAGGCGAAAAACCGAAAAAGAATGAGCCGGAAATGGGTTCGGCTATTCTACGCTGCTAGTCACTGTCACTCTCCACCAACCGCGCGGTAGCTAGCTAGCAAGGGAGGAAAATGCTACAAATGGCGATGACAGTAAGGGAGCAGCATGATTTGCTGTAAAATGGTTTAAAGTAAAATTGTCAAGACCCTGGTGGCAAAATGAAAATGACGTCAAAGTAGGCCATCATTCGTAACGGTTACAAACACCACATCACATCTTCTTGGGAGAGTTTTCATCTCGTCGGAGGAGGGGAGAAAAGCTCACCGGAAGCATGGCTTCTCACAGCAACCAGGTGAGTTAGCGGCTAACGCTAGCACGCAAAATAAGGTCTCACGCTACACTGCTGCACGCACAAATACTCTTCTTGTTTGTCGTCACTTGACCAACAACAGTGTTGCATACTTCCTGCACCCGACACAGCTGTCTGCTCGTTATTCGAAGCGTTGGAGTGCATTTGTCATTGTAGAGCTGCATGTTGCTGTCCCATTCAAACGCCACCAGCATGGTGACAGGCCCGTCTGTTCATCCTAAGGCTCCCCTGTCGTCTGCGGATCGTCACAAACTGGGGATTGGGGAGGACTGGTGTCCTCTTACGGACCGCCTCGTAACGTGGGATGCAGCAGGTGTGATTGTTGAACCGATCTGCTAAATCAAAAAATAAATGCTGCGTTCATGTCCATGTCCACCTGCTCAGTGCTGGGAGGGCCTGGTAACGAACCGTCAGACATCGTCTCGTGTTCAGGATCTCAATCCTGGTGAAACGAGGAGCTCATTTGAATTGATCAAAGTACATGACATTAAGTCATAGAGGATGATTGCTCCGTATCGTAAAGTAGGAGCCTTAGAGAGGCGCTGTGGCTCAGACAGAGCTAGCTGCTAGTTAGCCAGACCAACTGCGACAGCGTGGGCCATAGCTTAGCTGAGAGGGCTTTGATCCCGAGGACTTTTTCATGGAAAAATACACTTTTAACCTTGCACGACAAGTCGTTCCCGTGGCTGCAATGTCTCGGTTGTCTCTGCGCAGGCAACACGTGTACTGTTGTGGCTAAACTGAATACGCTAGCTGATAACTGAGTCATATTTCCAACAAGTTTGCCATCATGTGGATAGGCCCGTGTTGGAGAGCGACCATGCACATACGTGCTGAGTCAGATGTCTGCTGTTCTCCAAACTGAACATGCAAAAGGTTTCAAACCATTGTAGCTCAACTTCAGTCTCGAAGAGGTCGGTTTAAATCATGAAGCCACATTGCTCGGGTTAGTCTCTGATCCAGGTAGATAACACTTGTGTTTTCTTCAATTGGTTTAAACTTCAACAGCATCCTTTTTGGTGTTTTATTTTCTAGGTTTTAAAACAATCGAATTTGAATACTAGCCCAACATAATATAAATCGAGATCATATCTCGTTTTAAATTGTTTGATTCAAATGTCACTTATTGACAGGATCATTTTGTGATTAGGATTTGGTGTCCACACGCCAACTGTAAATACATTGTGGTTTACTTGTTCTGCAAGTATTTCAATAAGAGGCCTTATTTACCTTAAAAAAAAAAAAGTTTAAATCGTATTAACATATCAATTCCTTTCTTGTTAATGGTGGTTCAATCTCAATATATTATTCTGCAACGGTATTTGAAGGACATAAACTATTTGCCCTCAGCTGAACATGCTCAGAAAGTTGATATTGGGACTCTGTAACCAAGGCAACCAGATACTTGTAGGCTACCAGCCGTATTCCAGGGGACAGTACATGACTACCAAATATTGAATGCCATTTATACATGCAGCGCTAAATTTAGGACGTGTGAAATTTCAATCCAGCAATACTTCCAAAATAATGAACTGGAACCTGATTTGCATAACATATTGACTTGGTTAAAATCCTCAGCTGGTGAGTTTGATCCAAGGAAAAACAAACTGCCCTGCTGCAGGGATTCCCCAAGCAAAGAGTCAGGAGTAAAGCAGTGTTTTCCGATGAGTTCCACACACCGGTACTGGTGTACACTTGTATTGGTGTACACTTGTATTGGTGGACACTTGTATTGGTGTACACTTGTATTGGTGGACACTTGTATTGGTGTACACTTGTATTGGTGTACACTTGTATTGGTGGACACTTGTACTGGTGGACACTTGTATTGGTGTACACTTGTTCTGGTGGACACTTGTATTGGTGGACACTTGTTCTGGTGGACACTTGTATTGGTGTACACTTGACAAAGTCCTTTCAGTGGGACACTGTCTCATGATTAAAACACTGAATCTTGAGGCCGTTGGCTATGGCGAAAATGGTAATCATAATTGTTTTGCGCACTATTTTAACCATGATTATTCATCCATTTTGGGTAGAAATAATTAATTTTGTAAAAGAGCGCACAATATTCCTGGGCCAGCAGGCTTGTAAATCTGGAATACACTTTGGCTTTGTGGACTTGAGGAGGGCCTTGATCTCTGTACCATAGATGTCTATGCTGCATGTAAATGACATTTTACAAAAAAAGGCCATCAAAGGAAAAGGATTTAGCCCCAAGAAGAAGGTCAGTTGCATTACACCTACATGTCTCTTCAAGAAAAACCTTTCAACATCTTGTTCAGAACAGAAGCCCAGGCAGCTAACGCTAGTTCTCCGAGTGTTAAACACCTAGCCTGGAGACCAACCTGGTCACGTGACCTCATGTTCTGTTTCATGACAGCTCAGTCTCCACCTCTAGCCGCATCAGGATGGTCTCCAGGCTACTAAACAACCCTCTCAGAAGGAACACGCACACGGCATGCACAAGAGCCGTTTTCCATCCAGCCATTTCTGAGAGCCGGGGGAAGAACTTCAGATGTTCCCTCCACCACTGCATTGGATCCTCCTCACTGTCGAGGCCGTTTGATTGTAGAAAGGACTGTAGCCTAAACTTTGCAGATTGGTTCAGTCTGTCTTGGTCCTCAGTACTCTGAAGAAGCTGACCAAGATCATCTTCTTCGCACAGGGTGCCTCCTCAGTCTAATTGGTCTACTACTGGGATCACCAGGCCCTCCTCGTTAAGAACATTTAAAGAAAAAGTCATTCCATTGAAGAAAAAGTCATTCCATTGACCTTCAATGTTCTTTTAAATCCATCTCCAAAAAGAATATTTTGGCACATTGAGGATAGTTGAATTCAGATGAAAACTCTCCACCTTGCAGCGACATTTCAAAAGGGGTAATTCACATTGTTTGTGAGGAACTGCCATGAAGGTGCCACGCCCACCTTCAGACCCTTGTTTGAAGGGGGTGGGGGTCGGAGGGGGTTGAGCCATCATGGGTAGGTGGGATCACCCTACTGTAGATCCTGCTGTTCTGCATGCTGTCCTGTCACTGTCCAATACAAAGGCAAGGTTGGAGTTATGAGGCAGAGATGAGATTATCTGATTGGCTGCTCAAAAATAAACCACATCTAGGAGTGTTGCTGATAGTTGTTTGTTGCAATGTTTGGTCTCAGTTCAATAATGTTAGGCACTGATTTGACTTATTAATTCTGTAATGGTCATGTGTACTCTGTCTTGGGTAGCCATTATGTAGTAGTAGCAGTAGTAGTAGTAGCGGTAGTGGTTTTAGTAGTGGCAGTAGTGGTAGTAGCAGTAGTAGCGGTAGTAGTAGTAATAGTAGTGGTAGTGGTGGTAGTAGTAGCAGTAGTAGTAGCAGCAGCAGCAGTAGCGGTAGTAGTAGCGGTAGTAATAGTAGTAGCAGCAGCAGTAGCAGTAGTAGCGGTAGCAGTAGTAGCAGCAGCAGTAGTAGGTCATTGATGTTAACTTTGTTGAAATTTTGTTCCACAAATGTGTATTTTAGCTTATCTGTGGTCCTGTTGCACTTGTTTCCTGACTAAACTAAAAGTTATGTTAAGAAATGTAGCATTTTCCACCAACACCAAGAGTGAGTTTACAAAGGGTCTTCCAGTAGCTTTCCAATATATTCAAATGATTTTAGGTCCTTGTTTAAGATGAGATTGATTTACATTTGACAGGATTATTTAGTTGACCTTTCACCTCAAGCCAAGCAAGAACCATAAACAGCAAATAATGTGGTATCGTTTTTGTTGAAGGAAAAAGTAAGCAAACAAAAGCAGTGGATGAGACACACATTTTGGACAAAATTGTCATTGGTAGGACAATCGCTGTGTTAACTTTCATAAGAAAAAAAGTCAATTAGTCAAGTCAAGTAAACTTTATTGTCAGTTTTCATGAATGTACAGGACATACACAAAAACCAAAATGCTGTTTCCCTCGATCCCCGGTGCTAGACACTCATGCAGAATATAAATAAATATGAATACGAAAATCTAATTAAAAGGGGTCGCGAATATATACAAATGTTATAAACAGTGTAAACAGTATGAGGTGCAAGTATGGACAGTAGTAGCAGTAATACTAAATACACAGTATTTACATTGTATAAACAAAGTGTATAAACAGTTGTATAAACAGTGTATAACAAAACAGATTTATAAACAGTATGGACAGTGTTAAAGTGTAAAAAAAAATAAAATACTTCTTCATCTTCAAAGCACTTCATCCATTATTTTTGAGGGTGGAAGGGACATATGCAGACCAATGTATTTTATTTTTGATTGATAGGCTATATTGTGTTTAAAATATAATCAATTATTCATTCAAATAATATTCAAGGCTCCGTATTTTCAATCCCACTCAATTGGCTTTGAGTATGAACTCATCACAGGTGACATCAGAGCTGTCCATCAAGCCCATTTCACTGAAGCTCTGCTGGAACCCAGTTTGAGTCGGACCCCAAGAGGATCTGAAACCCACTGACCTCCTCCAAACAGCAGTTACCTGATATTTGTTCATCAAGAGATAACGTGCAAAATCTTTTTTTTGTTGTTGGTCGAATTTCAGTTGACCAAGATTTTCTTTTGTTGACTAAAGCCCTTGTAATACATTATTGTGAGGTACCTGACAATTCCCTTTCCTAAAAAAATAACAAGTTGTTCCTATATTAAAAGGCATGGTATATGTAGCATCATGTAGTTTTGGATTGGATGCCATAATACTGTTATCCCAATATGATAAGTTAGACTTAAACTACTCAAATGTATTTCAAATTTCTTAAACTACTCAAATGTATATCAAATCAGACATGACTGTCATGGGACAAAGATAATTTCATATAAGCCAGCAGCAAATCATAACTGAGTGTTGAGGATGGACCAACTCCCAGCCACTCTTTGCAGTACAGTTTAGTTAGCAAAATGATGGCTTTTGATTGCAATGCCGCTCTAAGTAGATAGGAGTCAGTGAAGCAAACATGAAACTCAATGCATTGCTAACAATGAACACATGTTTTGGACCCTAAAAGGGTTGTTGTACCCCACAATGGTGGATATTCCAGGAGCTAGAAATGAGCAGAGTTAATATCTGAACATGTTCGTTCTGGTGGAGCATCCCGCCTGCCCCCAAGTTTCAATGGGTTTCCTCTACTGACGCAATGTTTTCATCTTGTGGCCCCCTTACCACCGTGGTCACCTCAGGGGCCAGTTCAGGTTTGTTTTATGTCTGCCACTTTGGCCTCGATGACGAGTCTCAACTTGACTCGAGGAACCGGCAGAGACTGACACTACCTTTGTCAGTCGGTCAGTGCCGTTTGGACCAGGGTCTTCAGGAGGTGAAGGTGGAGGACTGCACTCTCTAGATTCATGTAGCTGTAGGAGAACCCACTCTCCAGATTCATGTAGCTGTAGGAGAACCCACTCTCTAGATTCATGTAGCTGTAGGAGAACCCACTCTCTAGATTCATGTAGCTGTAGGAGAACCCACTCTCCAGATTCATGTAGCTGTAGGAGAACCCACTCTCCAGATTCATGTAGCTGTAGGAGAACCCACTCTCTAGATTCATGTAGCTGTAGGAGAACCCACTCTCTAGATTCATGTAGCTGTAGGAGAACCCACTCTCTAGATTCATGTAGCTGTAGGAGAACCCACTCTCTAGATTCATGTAGCTGTAGGAAAACCCACTCTCCAGATTCATGTAGCTGTAGGAGAACCCACTCTCTAGATTCATGTAGCTGTAGGAGAACCCACTCTCTAGATTCATGTAGCTGTAGGAGAACCCACTCTCTAGATTCATGTAGCTGTATGAGAACCCACTCTCCAGATTCAGATGCTCACAGTGAGTCCAGTCCGAGGGTCCTTCATTATGGTCCTCCTAGAAAAACCTAGAATGCTTCCATAATTCTGTAAAAAAGTGGAGTAGCTGTTTGAAAGGTTAAACTATAAGTTGGCTTACTCAACTATGGCGTGATAATGTTTGTTGCCAAAACACTGGATTTGACTTTAGTTTCCGCTCATCCTTGGTTAAGAAAGACCAGCCAACACTGCCTGAGCAGTGTGTGTTCCTCTGAGGTAACACAAGTTGTAATCCACCAGAGCTTTTACTTTGATAGTTTTCTGGACTGCCGTCACCATGTCGTGTAAATGCACTAATTGTATAACAATAAGAGCGTATAATAATTAAAAATAATTGTGCCCCTGCGGCTGGTCAATTCATCGTGGAGGCCAACATCAACATCTCGATTGTTTTATGATGAATGGTGAAGCTCTTGGCTTCAACCTTACAGATGTAATCATAATTGTCGAGTGCCCTGTGGTGTCTCAAATTCTCTCTAAACAATCAAGCATTTTTTTTGCATGTGCATTATAATAATAGAAAAAAACCTTATATAGAGGCGTAAGACAGAAATTGTGTTGCATATTAATCATGGGAAAGGGAAAACAAATGAGGCTGCTACAAGACAAGGCAAAACAAGGCAAGTGATTATGACTTAATATTTAATAATGTTTTAATAATGAGCCCATGTAGCAGCCAACATGGCGACAGCTCTCGTCTAATAATGTGTAGCTTTGTTTCAGAGTAAAGTAATTATATTAATATTATAACTTTAATATGAATTAATATTAAGGCCCACACAAAGCAGAGTAAAGTTAATGGACCACACCGAGCAGAGTGAAGTTATTATATTAATATTATAACTTTAATATTGATGTTCATTTAATATTACAGACCACAGAGAGCAGAGTAAGGTTACACACCGAGCAGAGTAACATTACTATGGACCACACCGAGCAGAGTAACATTACTATGGACCACACCGGGTAGAGTAACATTACTACGGACCACGCAGGGCATAGTGACATTACTACGGACCACACAGGGCAGAGTAACATTACTACGGACCAAACAGGGCAGAGTAACATTACTACGGACCACACAGGGCAGAGTAACATTACTACGGACCACACAGGGCAGAGTAACATTACTACGGACCACACAGGGCAGAGTAACATTACTACGGACCACACAGGGCAGAGTAACATTACTACGGACCACACAGGGCAGAGTAACATTACTACGGACCACACAGAGCAGAGCAACATTACTACGGACCACACAGAGCAGAGTAACATTACTACGGACCACAAAGAGCAGAGTAACATTACTACGGACCACACAGGGCAGAGTAACATTACTATGGACACACCAAACACGTGCTCTCTGGTGGACCAGCGAGCCGTCTCCGCACCCGGAGTGGAAATATTGAAACTTTCCCGCGTGGTCAAACGTCCAGGTGCCGTACGGGCACATTTTCTGAAAGCAGTGGCTGTGAACCCCACGACCCAGCCGGTGTTTGTACCGGTTCTGGTGGTCTGCTCACCACAACAGCAGCTGCAGGCCCGCTTTAAGGTGCATGGCGGTAATGCTGCTGGGAAATACCAGAGACGTTTCTGCCAAAAAAAAACAGTTGCAGTTTTATTGTCTGCTAATTGATACGGTTCTGCATCCTTCCCATGTGGGCCAACCTTTATAACCTCGGTGGAAGCAGGTTCTGCTGCCCCAACAGTTCATTCTGTTATCTGTGGTGGTAGAAATCAGGCCCAAACTCCAACCACAAATGCCGTGACGGCAGTCATGTGCTTGCACACATTTAGTGCAACTTGATTATAGCTTGATAATCAAGAGATTTGATAAAAAACTGTGCAGTCTTTATTGTGAAACTCTGAATCAGTGACCGTGTTCTCATCTGCTGCCAGGTTAAAAACAGACTCCAATAACAGGTGATTATAGGACGGTGATGTCTGAAAAACTGACAAAAAGTGTCACCACAGGACAGTGCTGTGAATGTTCTCCAGAGACGACAGGCTTTGAGTACATATATATATATATATATTAGAGATATATCTCTGTACCTATATCTCTTTGTCTCTGTGTGCATATGTGCAAGCCCTCCCATACAAGGCTGGTGAATGCAGATGGCCAACATGCTGTAATCCTCAGTTCAAGTGAACAGCGATGGCAGCTTAGCCTGGCTCGTTGGCCGGCGTGTGGATAGGGCAGAGGGACATTCTTCCTGTTGTGACTGTCCAGTGTCGTGAGGCCACTGGATTAGTTCCACCGTTAGTTACTCATTTCAGTGCTGCAGGGCCTCGTTCACAAAGACACACGCGTGTGCTTGAGTAGTGTTTTCTGTACCTGCAGCCTGGACTAACTCTGTGGTGGGATTAACTCTGTGGCCACTCAGTTAATTGCATGTTTTCTCAAGTGTGTCTGACATTCACCTGTCAACAGCCGCACCACCACCAAATTACAAACCACTCCCAGTGGTGACTGTTCTGGATGGAAATGCTCACAGAATGGAATCTGTGCCACCGTGATTTCCCTTAGTTTCAGTTTGATGTTCTTCAGTATGTAACTTGTGTAACTGTATTTTCGGTCAGTGGGCTTACTTGCCATATGTACCAGCAAATGTTGAGTGATGTATTTTTTTTTTTTTCAAAAACTAGCACCCTTACTATTGTAACAAAATGTTTGTATCAATAACATGGAAATGGATATATATTCTAAGTGCTGCTTACATATTGTTGGAGCACCATTGACACGAAGTACACAGAGCCCTGTTATGGAGGTTGTATTTTAAACTTATGTTTTAGGATTTTGTTTTGGTATAGCAAACACCTCGTTATATCCTCTCCCATTCTGGAAACATTTGTCAAACGAGCTATTTGCTGTCAATTATTGATGTTCACTTTAGTGAACTCATTAGTGGAGCAGTCGTTTGACAGATTTCAGGGCATTTTCTTTTTTGTAGTCTAGTTGTTGAGAAACCCTCCTGTTCTGGGTTCTGGGACCTTGTTGTAAGGACTGCTGCCATTGGAAGGCATGCGCCGGAGCTTTTCAGCTCCAGTGTTACTGGGATTAAGTTAATTATAGCCAGGAGAAAAGCTGGTTGTCTTCACAAAGACAACCATCTCCCTTGAGCTGGGCTGAAGAGTCCACTTCACTAGCATCAACCATGGCATTTCCATCTCCATTTCTATGTTGAAACATTGATTGTAGTAGTCTTTGTTCATGTTGCGCGACAATTCTGACAGCTTCATTAGTGAGGCCATTGTTTCAGGTCCTTAGTAAACCGCCTGCTGCATAGACAAGGTGAGCAGTCGATGGCTCTCTAGAAGGCAGGTACCACTGGACACCTGGGCCACGACCTGGTCTTTAGTTCCTGCATTATATGGCTTTAATTCAGAGCCTGGATATCTGTTGAATATCCAATATTTTCCTCATTTAATAAAACCCTTTCAATCCCCCCTATGTTCAGCCTGCTTGCTTATTTGTAGTCCTGTTGTTTTGGGTGGAGAGCTGGGCTCCCCAACGTTCCATTATCTACAGCTGTGGCCCCAGTCCTCCACTTATAGGTTGGCATGGTAACGCTAAGTTACCTGCGGCTGTTTCACCAAGTGCGATGGCATGGTGTGAGGAAACATGACGTCACCTGAGTAACATGTTAACGTACGTTAACTCGTACGTAAACACCGTGTCGAGCCCGAACACTCCCATGATCCCACTCTAGTTCACCACATCGTCAAATGACCTTTCTTATTGATTTGATTGAGCGACCCCTAGTGGAAGAAATGACATATTATACCTTTTAACCCATATGAAACCATGGTGCGACTGTAACAAACACTTTAAATGTCCTAAACTCTTTCTTCTACAGATTAGAGCTTGACTCATTAAGTGCCTAAGTGACATATACTAAACATGTTGGTGTGGTTGTGATGTCTCGTGACTGACCCAGGACATGACTTCCCATAAGAGGCAGTGTTACTTATCTTGTTCATTTTGCCTATTTTGTCACACAAAGCAAGAAAGAGTTGTTTAAACAGCATTACTAAAGTCACACATTTGATATATATTGTGGAAACGCAAATAAAAAGGCAAATGTGTGGTACTAAGCAGAAAAAAACTGTCAAGTTGAGTTATTTTTAAATAAGGAATATATTTACCATAAACGGCCAATGTAATCTATATGTCACGTCACAGATTAAGTCGTATTTTAGAACAAACATCAGAAATGTGTTCTGTGTTCCACTTGGTCTGTGGTATATCCCCCTTTAAGCAGAAGTGGGTCTGAGTTCTTCTGGGTTAGATAACTTTCAAATTCAAAGCACTGCTAACTGTTCTGTAACTAACGAATGCTGCTATGTGTCCTTTTTCTCTCTGCAGTACATCTTTGGGGAATTTAGCCCCGATGAAATCAATCAGTTCTTTGTAACTCCGCGCTGTTATGTTGAGGTAAGAAACGTTTGTACATTAGAATGGAACTCTGGAATGCATGTGAAAAGCTAAATGAAAAAACATTGAAAAGATTATGCTGTTATTTCATGTTGCTTTATACTGTCTACATTCATTCCCAATTTGAATTGTTGTCATTTGATATATCTATCAAGGAGAATCAATTAACATTACGATCAATCTTGATGACTAGAGAACTTGCCAATGGTTTTTATTTTCCTCGTTGAGCCTGACAGTCCAACCCACAATGTGTTTGAGTATTAACCTCTTGAACTCCACTGTTCTTTTAGCTTCCTCCATTCAATGACAAAGTCCCCTGTGTCAGTCATTCTGCTGGTAAGTCCACTGTTTGTATATGAGCTACTTTAAAATGTCATGCATCCTGTAAGCTGAAGCTCCCCTCGGAGCTACTCCCAGTAATTCCATGCCATAACTTTATGATTTTACTTGTTTTTATTTAAGAAAGCTTGAGTTGGCTGGACTGTTAATGGCAGGCTTGCTAGCTCTGTGTAAGCAGAGGATTGGTAAAGCTGCAGCCAACCTCATCATTCCTAAAAGTTAAAGCCACCAATGTGTCAGCTTCTTATTTTGTCCTTTAAGTGGCAGCTTCTTGGTATAACGATTGATCCTTACCTTGGTTTGTATTGATTATTTAGGAAGTCACTGCACTCCTGCTGTACCTTACATTATGGAGTCAATCAGACGGCAGGTTTGCGGTGAGTTTGGGGTCTGACTTGAATAGGTGTCGTACTTCTGCTTACCAACTTAAATCCAGGATTACATAACTGGTGGCTTTCTAAACCATGTCCATATCTTTTCCTGCCTGTTTGTACAATCTGTAGAGCTCTGCATGCTCTGACACCTGACACAATGATCTTTTATCCTTTGTTAACGCTTTTACTCTGCAGTAGGGGCCAGGTTGAATGTGTTATAACCTCTGAGGAACTGAGCAGTCCTTACCTTTAACCGTACTGACATGGGCATAGGTATTTGGTTGCTAACATATATACAGCTTCTGGCTTCAATGTAGTTGTAATTTCACTCCACATACAGTTTGACTGGAATCTCAATCTCTTAACACTAACAACTGGCCCATGAGAGGAAGCCCCTCCTTTTCCAGCTGTGGCCCGCTCCATGTTCTGGGGTCTGTTCCCCGGACCCCCAGCTGCATCCTGGGGGGCACCTGGAGGATTTTGGACTGACTTGCACCTACTAATGTTTCTCTTTTTGTTCTCTTGGCAAAACCTTAAATAACCTATCATTTCTAAATGTTGTTCGACTCTTATTGATGTGGTTCATCACTGTGCTCTGTCAAGAATGAACTTAAAAGCTCTTAAAGATATTTCGGGTCAAGATGACAAGATTATTTTAAAAGTAAATCATAAGCACAACTTTTCAAGTTTCAAGTTTTCAAGTCTTACAAATGTACATTGTAAAGGCAAATCAATATTTTATGAATCTAATCCATTGAGATTGTTTCTCTAAAATCATGCGTGTGCTACGGTAATTTCAGACTTGTGCAGCAATCAATTCATCGACTGATTGTATGTGTAAATTGCGTCATGCGTTTTACATGTTCTGAGTTTAGAATTTGTTATCCAATCACTACCTTTGGATTTATTGAAAATGAAATGTGTGAACTGAATGAAAGTACCCATCAGAGTTCATGCTTCCATTGCGGTAGTGTCCTCACAGGGTGCTGGAGTCTGTACTGACCTCATGTCCTCCACAGCTGAAGACTACCAGCACATTGAGTTTGGCGTGGACGAGGTGATGGAGTCCGCCCCCGTGGGGGTGAAGGAGCCTCTCTTCAAGGTGTCCAGCACCCTCAACCCCCAGGCCCCCGAGTTCATCCTGGGCTGCCAGGCGGCGCAGAACTCCCTGCAGCCGGCCGGCCCGGCGGCCCACGTCCTGGACGCCAGCGTCCACTTTGATCTGCTGGACGGCGCCGACTCAGAGGCCTCGGCCGCCGAGCGCGGCTGTCAGGACCTGGACGGGCTCCCAGAGGGCCTGGGGCTCTCTGGGGGCCTGGGGCCCCGCGAGAGGAGGAAAAAGAAGAAGCGGCCCCCGGGGTATTACAGCTACCTGGAGGGCTCCGCCGGCTACGACGCGGCCATGGCAGACGGCCTGCCGGCGCCGGGGCTGCTGAACGGACACACGCCGGGCGCCCCCATGGGCCTGGACCACACGGTGGCCAAGGCGCTGTCGGGGGCAGAACTCTCCTCCCCCGGCCCCGCCTCTGTTGCCACGCCGACGGCGGCGCCGGCCGGGTTTGCCCCGGCGGCCTCGGTGGACCAGAGGACTTGTGTCAGCCCCGGCCTCGCCTCCCTGGACTTGACGGGCGGGGCCGCGTCTTTGTTGGACGGTAACAACGCGCCGTCCTGCTCCTCCTCCTCCTCCGCCTCCTCCCAAAGCAGCGCGGGGGGGGAGGACCCCCAGGGGACCGCCCCACCACCAGGCCACGCCCCCCTACAGAGCCCCCCGCGGCCGGACAGCGCCACGCAGAGCCCCCGCCCCGAGTCCCCCGTCTCCCCCCCGGCCTCGGCCGCCGGCCCCGCGTCTTCCTCGGCTCTCGGCTCCGCCCACCCGGAGGGCGCCGGAGATGTGGCCGTGGCCAACGGGCTGGCGGGGTCGGAGGGCGGGGCCGAGGGCGGGGCCGAGGGGCCCGGCGGCGAGGGGCCGGTCTCCCCAGACTTTGTGGGCCGGCCGCTCTCCGAGCCGGCCCCCTCGGCCAACCCTCCCAAGTCCTGGGCCAGCCTGTTCCACAAGTCCAAGCCTCTGGCCGGCGGGCCCCAGGCCTCGGTGGAGGTGAAGAGCGTGCTGGAGGTGGCAGCCCCCTCCCCCGTGGTGCCAAAGCAGGCCGAGAAGCCCGGAGAGGTCAAAGAAAGCCCGGTCCACGTGTCAGAGGACCCCATGGCCCCCAAACTTGCAGGTAGCATTGTCACAGTGTGTGTTCCCCCCCGCTGGTCTCGTTGGTTTGGCTCCTGTGGGGTTCTGGCTGCAGCCACAAGTCCTGCTTCTTGGTGCAGTTTGTTTTCCTCTCCTCTGGATGGCAACGTTGAGTTGTGCTTTCTCTACACCCGGTCACAGTATTGTTATTGTTATTATGGGTCCCATGAAGTCCTGACGAACATTTTGTATTCATTATTACAACAATACTATTTTCTTAGTGTTTTATTATGCGTTATGATTTAAAGTGACGAGTGTACATAACCTTACCGTGAATGCTTGTGCGTCTTTCGTTGAGTTCCGAATGTGAACACAAGATGTCTCCCAGGACAGATTCTTCAGCTCCACATTTGTGGAGCCCCAGTTCCTGAGCCTTGCCATGCATGCATGGGGTTCTGCTGTTTACTAGTTTTGAACGTTTGCAAGTTAAATGATCCCACATAAGGTACCAGAACCTAGGAGGAGCTTGATGATGATCAAGTTGGCACACGGCCGAGCGATTGAAGGAGTTGCATAAGTTGTGTCTGATGTGGGGGAACATCAGCCCTTCTGCGGGGCCACTCTGTTTATATACAAATGCAGCCGGTCTCCCTGTGCATCAGTCAGCCCAATGTTTACTTCAGGGTGATTGGATTCAGCCAACCCAAGAGGCATCTAAACAGGTCTCTGGAAACCAAGCCTTTCAGCCTGAGGTCTGCACACCAGGATGGAGGCTGGCTAAAGTTGCTTGAACATTTTTGCTTTTAGTCGCCTTAACTCTGAAATAATGGCTGCTTGGAATTGTCTGTCTGCAGCCACTCGAGTCGTGATGCTTTTCTTATACGATCAAATCTGTTGATGCTGCCATTTCCCTGCTTCTCGTCTGTGATCAGAACATGTCAAGTGGATTGTCATTTTGGTTGACTATCGGTATTCTTTTTCCGCAATGTTTGTGTTGTGTGAGGGAAATGTGTGTCCACGTTTCCATGGGAACTGTCTGAGTGACAGCCTCCCTTCCTAGGCGTGGGACAGCAGCCCCCTGCTCTCACTCACCCAGGCCTGTTGTGTCACCGTCACATGAGGCTCGAGTGGAACGAGGGACATTGGGTTACCCTGGGTTACCGTGTGTTACCGCGGGTTACCCTGTGTTACCCTGTGTTACCCTGGGTTACAGTGTGTTACTGCGGGTTACCCTGTGTTACCGTGGGTTACCGTGGGTTACCGTGGGTTACCGCGGGTTACCCTGGGTTACCCTGGGTTACCGTGTGTTACTGCGGGTTACCCCGCGGGTTACCCTGGGTTACCCTGTGTTACCGCGGGTTACCCTGGGTTACCGCGGGTTACCCTGTGTGTTATCGCGGGTTACCCTGGGTTACCGTGTGTTACCGTGGGTTACCGTGTGTAACCGCGGGTTACCGTGTGTACGTGACCACACCATACCAGACGGAGGCAGGCTCTCGTTTAATTCGACTACATTAAGATGTTGTTGTTTGTTTTCGTTTCCAGAAATTATTGACAATGTGAAGTTGATACACAAACCAGTGTCTTTACAACCGAGGGGGCTGATCAACAAGGGGAACTGGTGCTACATCAATGCTGTATCCTTTGACCTTCTGAATGAGGCCCCCATGGGCCTCTTGATACCTGCCCAGAGATGTCAGGTGAATGTGCTGCTCAGCACCTTCTGAACAGGATGGGCAGTGTGGAGGTCCTTCTCCGGCCTGGACAGCAGCCCCTTCTGTTCAGCATGCAGTGCGACTGTGATGTCAGGTCTTCACACTGCCTGACCACGTAGAAGATGGCCTTGTGTGAGGTTGGCTTTCTGTGCCACGCGTTCATCTCAGTGGGGGACGCAACAAAGCCAGGGAAGAACCTGCTGGATCGGGTTTTAATGGAATCAACCAGGAAAGTTAGGACAAAAACAAAACGCTTTCCCTCTGCTGGGACAAAAGTCTTGTCTACTGTTCAGAGAAGAAGAATCTTCGTGTGATGCTGTGACTGATGCAAAATTACATGTTTTGATCGTCTCTTTCGCTCTCGGTTAATTCGAAGTGAGACGTTAAAATGTGGTTGAGGGCTCCTTTTGTATTGCATGCTGTCATCTGTCATCACGTTTCAGTGCAGCGTGCTGTACTCAGTGATGCTGCAATGTCATTGAAGAGTGTCTGTTTCCCCTTAACGCAGTCTTCAGACTCTACAGGCTCTGATTGCATGCCCCCCCATGTATCACTTAATGAAGTCCATTCCTCTGCATAATGACTCCCAGAGACCTTGCACCTCCACACCCATGATAGACAATTTGTAAGTATCCTGGTTCTCCTTCCTTCATTACGCCAACCTGGCCGTATTCAGACTGCGTTTCACTCTAAGCCAGTGGGCGCCTCCTGACCTCTGACCCCCGATGCCTGTTCTCTGGTCCCTGCAGTGTGCGGCTGGTCAATGAGTTCACCAACATGCCTGTGCCATCCAAACCCAAACATCAAGGTAGGCTTTGTGTGACGGCACCCCGGTGGGCCGCGGGTTCCGTGGTGGCTGTGAGTTGACGGTTCACCTGCTCGCTCCCCAGCTGCCGGAGACAAGATGGTGAAGGACATTCGGCCAGGCGTCCCCTTTGAGCCCACCTACATGTACAGACTACTCACACTCATCAAGTCCAGTCTCTCAGAGAAGGTGTGTGGCTTTGACTCATGTTACAAACACAAGCCTCGTTCATGGATTGAGTAACATGCAGTCACTAAACAAAATGTTTTCCTCATTTGCTGACAACACATTCAGTAACACTGGTAACCTGAGAACAGAGAGACGCTCGGAGAACTCGACACACGTGTAGTTAACCAGAGTGTTAACCAGAGTGTTAACCAGAGTGTTAACCAGAGTGTTAACCAGAGTGTTAACCAGAGTGTTAACCAGAGTGTTAACCAGAGTGTTAACCAGAGTGTTAACCAGAGTGTTAACCAGAGTGTCTACGTGGTCTGGGCCCCGTTGAGCCGCGTGCTCAGTGAGTCAGTGCTGTGCGTGGTGGACCTGGAGGTTAATTGTTGCTGTGTTGTCAGGGTCGGCAGGAAGACGCGGAGGAGTACCTGGGCTTCACACTCAACGGACTGCACGAGGAGATGCTGGCGCTGAAGACACTGATCTGGCCTCATCAGGACAGTATGTACCCGTCAGTGTGATGTCAGAGGAAGAGCCGCATGAACCACTGAGCTGCAATAGGCCATGAGGAAGGGATTTCATTCCAGAAGAAATACTTTGTCAGAATTGCTTAAGGCAGGAAATGATGAAATATTATATATGTGAAATATTACAAAAGACCCTCCACTTGGCTGTATTTTAAACCATGTGTCTTTATATTTGAATGTTCTATTGTCACGTTTTATAATTTAGCATTCAAAATATGCTGGAGCTGTTTTGTTGCCGATGGGGATGGTCTTTATTTGGGTTATATTTAGACGACATGGTGAATGTGTGTCCACGTTTCCATGGGAACTGTCTGAGTGACAGCCTCCCTTCCTAGGCGTGGGACAGCAGCCCCTTGCTCTCACTCACCCAGGCCTGTTGTGTCACCGTCACATGAGGCTCGAGTGGAACCAGGGACATTGTGGGAAATGTTTGATTTGGTCTCTCCAAACGTAGTCAACATTAGAACAAATGTGATGGCTGTAGTGAAAGTTGGTTGGCTCAGATCTACCTCATTTCCATTTCAACCACCGGTCTTAATTCATGAATGCCAATTATAGCTGCTGCTTGCTACTGTAGATTAGCGTCATGATCAGCGTCGTGTCCTTTGTCCCCTGCAGAAGCCCCCACACCCAATGGCCCCACGCCACATCCTGATGAGGAGGAGGAGGCTGCTGACAAGCAGGAGGAAGGCAGCGAGGAGGAATGGGAGCAGGTTGGCCCCCGGAACAAGACCTCCATCACACGCCAAGCCGACTTCGTCAGCACGCCCATCACTGATATCTTTGGGGGGCACATCAGGTGAGCTGAGGGCTGGTAACACACATTCTGGTAACACACATTCTGGTAACACACATTCTGGTAACACACATTCTGGCAACACACATTCTGGCAACACACATTCTGGCAACACACATTCTGGCAACACACATTCTGGTAACACACATTCTGGTAACACACATTCTGGCAACACACATTCTGGTAACACACATTCTGGCAACACACATTCTGGCAACACACATTCTGGCAACACATTCTGGTAACACACATTCTGGTAACACACATTCTGGTAACACACATCAGGTGAGCTGAGGGCTGGTAACACACATTCTGGTAACACACATTCTGGTGACACACATTCTGGCGACACACATTCTGGCGACACACATTCTGGTAACACACATTCTGGTAACACACATCAGGTGAGCAACACACATTCTGGTAACACATTCTGGTAACACACATTCTGGTAACACACATTCTGGTAACACACATTCTGGCAACACACATTCTGGTAACACACATTCTGGCAACACACATTCTGGCAACACACATTCTGGCAACACACATTCTGGCAACACACATTCTGGCAACACACATTCTGGTAACACACATTCTGGCAACACACATTCTGGTAACACACATTCTGGCAACACACATTCTGGCAACACACATTCTGGCAACACATTCTGGTAACACACATTCTGGTAACACACATTCTGGTAACACACATTCTGGTAACACACATCAGGTGAGCTGAGGGCTGGTAACACACATTCTGGTAACACACATTCTGGTGACACACATTCTGGCGACACACATTCTGGCGACACACATTCTGGCGACACACATTCTGGCGACACACATTCTGGTAACACACATTCTGGTAACACACATCAGGTGAGCAACACACATTCTGGTAACACACATTCTGGTAACACACATTCTGGTAACACACATTCTGGCAACACACATTCTGGCAACACACATTCTGGCAACACACATTCTGGCAACACACATTCTGGCAACACACATTCTGGGAACACACATTCTGGGAACACACATTCTGGTAACACACATTCTGGTAACACACATTCTGGTAAAACACATTCTGGTGACACACATTCTGGCGACACACATTCTGGGAACACACATTCTGGTAACACACATTATCCCTCATATTGTTCGCTTTGGCTTCAGACTTCCTGAACTTGAACCCTCTACATAAAACAGAGCTGGAATAGTACTGTTGGTTATGTGGCTGCTGGTCAGCCTCTTGGCCTCTGGGTCCAGCCTCAGGATACTCCTACCATGACTACCATCACCAACAACACTGCTGTCGGCCGCTGCTACGCAGGCTGCAGACCTCTGGGGTTCTGTTCTTCACAGCCTTCAATGTCAGTGTTCAACTTTGCACGTCTGCAAATTAAAAATCTCCATACTAGTGTGTGTGAGTTTGTGGAGCCAGTGAGAGTGGAGGCAGCCTACATGCTCTTTACGGCCTGGCGGGTTCCAAGCCACGGCTGGTCCCCAGCCTTCCAGAGGAGGGTTTCCTCGGGTTCCGTGTGAAGGCAGTGTGGTGAACCTCTGGCAGGAACACACTCCAACAACCTGGATCTCATTCAGATGCAGTGTAGTTCCGGAAGAGAATTCCAATGACACGCTAAAGTATGAAAAGATTTCACTTGAAGTGCTAAATGTATTTTGGGTCAATGACAAACGCCATCAAATGATAATTACTTGGACAGCACCTTTCGAAAGCAGGATACGTTTGGAGACAATAATAAAGACGATAAAATATAAAACTAAGTAAAACAGGATGCAGTAGGATACAATGGCAGACTAAAATCCATTTTGTAATACAGGCCATGGTACCCATGCTCTCACTCAATTAATTAAGGTAAATGCCCAGGTTTTTATTTTGTCAGCCCGTCTTCTGTGAATAATTGGGAGATCTAAGTGTGAATTTGTCATTTCACCAGCTTTGATTTCATCAAGAGACCTCCACCGGTCCTAACCTCTTGATGTGTTGTGTGGGTTCCTTACCTCTTGATGTGTTGTGTGGGTTCCTTACCTCTTGATGTGTTGTGGGTTCCCTCAGATCCGTGGTGTACCAGCAGACCTCCACCAGTCCTAACCTCTTGATGTGTTGTGTGGGTTCCTAACCTCTTGATGTGTTGTGTGGGTTCCTAACCTCTTGATGTGTTGTGTGGGTTCCTCACCTCTTGATGTGTTGTGTGGGTTCCTAACCTCTTGATGTGTTGTGTGGGTTCCTCAGATCCGTGGTGTACCAGCAGAACTCCAAGGAGTCAGCCACCTTGCAGCCCTTCTTCACCCTGCAGCTGGACATCCAGTCAGAGAAGATCCACACTGTCCAGGAGGCCCTAGAAGCCCTGGTGGCCCGCGAGTCTGTCCAGGGCTACACCTCCAGGACCAAGCAGGAGGTATGGCTCCTGTGTACCGACTCCAGTCAACTTACCAGTTGATAGCAATGCTGTTGGCTGAAGTTTTCAGAGGTTAGCAATGTAAAAGGCATTACTCTGAGCCTTAAGTACCCCTGAGGTAAAAAGAGGAAGGCTCTTCTACACACATGCCGGGAATAGACAGGTTGATGTAGCCAAATAGTTGTATTAATTTGGCAAGTCTACTTATGACTATTTATGATTCAGTACTTCGAGTCATTAATAATAATGACTCAAGTAGAAGTAAAAGTAGTCATCCAAATAATTTCCTGAGTAAGAACGTATCCAGTTCAGACAACTAAAGTACTGAGTTGCTTCATCCAAGCTGATTAATTGTTGGAATAAAAAGGAGGAACGTAAATATCCAATAGTCCAAAATATAAAATGGCAAATTCTTCTCCCAATATAAATAAACTAAATATTACTCGGCCTATTCACACTCATTAGCTCAACTGTTCTTCTGTCTATCGGGTCTGTTGACTCAAGAGAATCTTGGTCCTCTGAAATCCAACCAACTCTTCAGTCAACAATGCCGTCCTAACTGTCCGGTCCCTGCCGTCGGTGGGCTTCAGATCCACTGCTGGTCCGAGCCCGGCTCGGGTACAGCAGAGCTTCAGGGTGAAGCGGGCCGGCAACAGAACCACGGAGCTCCACATAGTAGAAAGCTCAGCCCAGGGTCCGTGTTTGATGTGAAGGGTCCCGGTGGGTCACCAGGCCCACAGCGGTACGGCCGTCAGCGGGTTCCTTGTGGCGGTGGGTTCCTCGTGGCGGCGGGTTCCTCGTGGCGGCGGGTTCCTCGTGGCGGTGGGTTCCTCGTGGCGGCGGGTTCCTCGTGGCGGCGGGTTCCTCGTGGCGGTGGGTTCCTCACGGCGGCGGGTTCCTCACGGCGGCGGGTTCCTCGTGGCGGCGGGTTCCTCGTGGCGGCGGGTTCCTCGTGGCGGCGGGTTCCTCGTGGCGGCGGGTTCCTCGTGGCGGCGGGTTCCTCGTGGCGGTGGGTTCCTTGACTCAAAGGGTTCTGTCCTCCCAGCGCCAGTGGAAGAGTCACGGAGGGCAGAGCAACGACTGACTCGGCCTCTTCGGCCAAAGACTCTTCTGAGAGAACGAAGCAAACGCAGTGTAGTGAATTAAGAATGGGTGAAAATGAAGGCAAAGAGTTGGAGGTGAAGTTCACAAGTACAGTCTGAAGTATTTTGCATGAACAGTTAATTGAAAAAGTTGCTATGTTTAATGTAATGGCGTAAATGTGTTGCTGCCCACTTTGCATGGATCAATGTGTCGAGCTATTTTTAGTCAAGTGAAATTTGATGAGCAATGCGGAGCACTCATCCCATGCAATATTGATCTTTTATTTTATATGCCGGATGTCAATTTGTTAAGTCATGCCTACTCCACCCAATACCGTTCTCAAACCTCTCTAACTCTTCCTTGACTGAGGGAACCGTGTGTGATTTTGAGGGTTTAGAGTCAGAACCATCTAAACACATTCTTCTACTTTAAAAGGCCCACAAAGCACAACATCAAAGCTCTCCAGTAACCCTGAGAACTGACCAAGCTGTTTACTTCCTGGAGTCGACTTTGTTCCATGATCGCATCACATTGTCACATGGGCAGTGGACTTTATTGGTCCTTTTGATGGCGTGTATGTAGGTTTTCTTCTGAAGCCTTTCAATGGCCATCCTACCACAGATCGAGATCAGCCGGAGAGTCACTCTGGAGGAGCTGCCCCCAGTGCTGGTTCTCCACCTCAAGAGGTTTGTGTTTGAGAAGACCGGAGGCTGCCAGAAACTGATCAAAAACATCGATTACCCTGTCGATCTGGAAATCAGCAAAGGTAGGAGCCCTCGGTTCCACAAACACACCTAAGAGATGTTCTTCTGGTTACTCTCATAAAACTCCTGACATTACATTTACAATACATTTACAATGAACATGTTGAGATCATATGATGACCATCACTCACCATGTGATTGGTGTGGCGGTTGAGGGCGTGGTGAGCTGGTCTCCCCGTGGAGGTGTGTGTTAGTGGTGAGAGCGGCTGGTCTCTACCATGTCCATGCATGTGTTTTGTCTCGCTGTGCTTTTCAGATCTCCTGTCCACTGGAGTGCGGAGTAAAGTTGTGAAAGGCCTCAGAATGTACAGGCTATTTGCAGGTGTGTTGGGAATCCTTTCCGGGTGTTTTCAGTCTAAAGTAGGGCTTTGACCCCAGATATCAACCCCTGCTCTGACTGTCCCCCCACAGTGGTCTATCACCATGGAAACAGTGCCACCGGCGGCCATTACACGACAGACGTCTTCCACATCGGGTTGAACGGCTGGCTGCGTGTGGACGACCAGGTGGTGAAGGTCATCAGCCAGTACCAGGTGGTGAAGCACACGGCCGAACGCACCGCCTACCTGCTGTATTACCGCAGGGTGGACCTGCTGTAGACGGCCCCGTCTCCTCGCCCCCACCCTCCACACACACACTCATACACACACACACACACACACACACACACACACACACACACACACACACACACACACACACACACACACACACACACACACACACACACACACGCTTGTACGCACACACGTCAGTTCTCCACTTTTTTTTTTTACAGTCATCACTCAAATTGCTCTCAATTCTACTTGGATTCTCTCTCACACAGACACAGACACACACACATGCACACACAGAAACACACATGCACACGCCCCCCCCCACCCCCCGTGAATAAGAACACTGCCCTCTTCTCTTGCAAGTTTGATTTGTTCTGTCCCGTGGTCCTGCTTCCCAGAGAGCCCGCCCCCCCGGCGAGGTCCTCCTAGTTCCCGTTGTCCGGCTGGCGCAGCGCGCTGCGTTCACCACTTCCCCCTGACTGCTTTCTCTGTGCACCACTGCTGTTTTTTAATGCCACCAGGAGGGGCTCTGATGAGGGGGACTCAGGGCGGGTTATTGATTGTGGGGACACTGTTACCTCTCACTGAGTGTACAGCTCGCATGGAGCCCCACGCTGGCCCCACGCTGGCCCCACGGCGGCCCCACGGCGGCCCCGCGGCGGCCCCGCGGCGGCTGGGCTGCTGGCGGACCTTTCCGGATTCTTTTTAGTTTCGATGACCTAATTCTTGTTGTTTTTTTTTTTTTCTTCACCTGAAAGCAGAAGGTCTTGGACTGGTCGGTGTTTCTCCACCGTTGGAGAGCGGTTGTGGTATTGAATTGGTGGCAGACTGACCACCTGTCAGAATGCGCTGTAGAGCATTGAGGGGGAAGAGAAAAAAAAAAGCCCACCACCAGCAAAACTACATGACGTCATCCTTGTGGGTCTCTGGAGGTCTGCTGCCATCGTCCATTCCTCCTGCAGTCTGTTGTTTTGGATGCTTTTAATACCTGGTCAGATTTGAGCCACCAGAGGGCAAAGTCAGGAGGTTTAGGACCTGAAAAACTGAAAACTGCTTCCTTGATTGAGAGAACGTGTGTGATTTCCAGGGGTTTAGAGTTAGAACCACCTAAACACATTTTTAAGCGCTTTAGAATTGAAGTAAAGATGATAACCAGAAGCCTCTTGTGGACAAACACTAATCAACGATTAAAGGCAAGAATACACAGATGCACATCATTTTTTGTTGCATATATTTAAAGACATTTCACATTTTTAGCTGTTAACTCTTCCAGCTCCTGGCAGACTGGTGTGCTTGGTCTCCAGCTGTGAGTAAAGGTGAACAAGAACCCATGGAGGTGGCTTCCATTTGCATATTCCTTCCTGTTCCTGATCAGTATGCATTTCCTCCTCCCGGTATTCCCTTCCCATGGTTGTCCGTGTGGGCTGAAGGCTCCAGCAGAGGGTGACATCAGTGTTCCTCTAAGCCCCGTGTGCTGCTTCATGGTGCGGTGGTCTTCACTCAACCAGCCTGGTCCTGTAGATCTAACGTCTGTACAGGTCTGGGACCATGTTCCTGGTCTCTATGGAGTTATTTAGTTGTTCTTTTAGTTTTGGAGCTCCATGCGTATGGCAGATGGAGGTCTACCACAGAGAACAAAGTGACACTGTGCTTGGCAAAAAAACAAAAAAAAAAATCCCCAAAATGTGCACAAGTAAATTATTTTGGCTTTTTGTTGACATTGATTGATATTGCATTTGCATCAGTGATTGCATCCTTTTTTTTTTTGTTACTAAAGTATTGCTTTTGTCATTTGTTGGATGTTCCCTGTTCTCACACCTCAAAAGAAAAACATGCCTCATGGAAATGTTGCGTTGTCATTGCTAATACAAAAATAACCTCCCTGGCTAAAGCACAACAATGAATAAAATTGAACACTTCGCTTGAAAATTATTTCCCATTCTTTATTTACCGTAATTAAGTTCTGATTGTTTGCTTTAGATGCCATCTATTGTCCAACTCAGTATTAAACAGAGCATTCAAAAATGAGCTTCACCCACGTGTTGCTCAATATATTGTCAATATGAACTTTTTCCAAAGAAAATCTGACATTTGTTGTTTGTTGTTTTGTCCCAGTTATACTTGGGGATTGATTGAAGCGAGGTACGACTGGCTGAGTCTGTTGTGGCAGTCTACACCAGAGTCTGGTCTGTTGAAGTCTACACCAGAGTCTGGTCTGTTGTGGTGGTCTACACCAGAGTCTGGTCTGTTGAAGTCTACACCAGAGTCTGGTCTGTTGTGGTGGTCTACACCAGAGTCTGGTCTGTTGTGGAAGTCTATACCAGAGTCTGGTCTGTTGTGGAAGTCTGCACCAGAGTCTGGTCTGTTGTGGAAGTCTACACCAGAGTCTGGTCTGTTGTGGAAGTCTACACCAGAGTTTGGTCTGTTGTGGAAGTCTGCACCAGAGTCTGGTCTGTTGTGGAAGTCTGCACCAGAGTCTGGTCTGTTGTGGCAGTCTATACCAGAGTCTGGTCTGTTGTGGAAGTCTACACCAGAGTGGTCTGTTGTGGAAGTCTACACCAGACTGGTCTGTTGTGGCAGTCTGCACCAGAGGCTGGTCTTTTGTGGCGGTCTACATATTTACTGCTGCAAACCACAACAATGCTCTTCATGCATTTTTGGTACTCGTATACAGATTCCTAAATTTGTCATTTGTTCCTTTTTAAAATGATTTAATATACTATATCTGTATAGCTTGAATAATAGTACCCGGGATGTTCTGTTTTTCTTCCAGGTCATCCCATGTCTCAGTTTGAGTGTTGGGGATGCTGAGATACCTTGGTACTGATTTAGCAGCATATGTTCTGTTATGGGTTTCAAAAAGTTGCCAGGAAAACCAAAGGACATGGACTCTGCTGCCTTCCATGGAATATTAACATTCACCCTCTGATTCCTAGTGTCACGACTCATCACACCTAACTCCTGCACCTGCGTGACTCATTCCCTACAGGAACGCTTTTTGTTCATTGATTGCTGAAATTAAATGGTTTAAATTTGCTAATGGATTTGTAACCATGTCTAATGTACCCATTGTGAACATTTTTGATTTTCTTTTCCCTTTTGAGGTTGTTTTGGAGGTGAAAATGTAAAAAAAACAAAATAAACCCCTAACCAGTCTCACTGTTGTAGATGTCCCAGTCTGCTGACTGGTCATGTAACGTGCTGGTTTACTCTTCCATGATGTCATGATGTCCAACATGTGCTTCTAACACTGTTTGCCACAATTTAAGATAATGAGCTGCAAATCAGAATCTATACTGTCCGTTAAACTTCAGCCTTCAGCGTTCTGTTTTAGTTTTTGTTGTTCAAATAAAGGTCGTGCAGAACGCAGTTTGCTAATGAAGCAGTCAGAAGACTACTTGGCTTTCTAATATATCTGCAGTTTCTACACCTTGGACTGGCATACAGGACAATGTGCACAATTAACCAAAACAAAAATCAATAAATAAAGGATGAAAAAAGAAAATATCCTGAAAGTTTGTTTCTTTATCTCCCTAGTCCCTGAATATGCACCTCATACTGTGTCTCTGCTCCTGGTCCAGGCGTGGCTTGTTGCACCTTCCATAGTGAGTCAGTGGAACGCTCTCTGTGTCCTCGGCTCTGCAGGGTGAACATGATGCAGGCCCATTACTGAACAATCTGCCTACTCGCTGTTTTCCTCCCTTGTAATTCTGACTTAACGACACAAGGCCCACTGCAGGGGAAGAGGATTCCACTTAAAGCAGTTTAACACTGCTACAAGATGGCCTTTTGAATGAAGGCAACGGCATAGAACAGAAATTACAACCTTGGACACCGACTGATAGACCACCTATATGCAGAAGTGCCTCTTTCAGCCTCTGGAGCGCTGGACGTTTATAGCTGCTCTGGTCGGTTCTTACCATGCAGAGGTCCCCGCCTGGAACGTCAGCGGAACCCAGCAATTTGTAACGACTATATTCTTGTGGTTGTGAGCCTGGCGTAGAACGACGGCATCAAAATGAGTTTAATTGCCATTTACATGTGTTTTTTTACATGTTATTGTCATCCTATGGTGGTTGTGATTATATCCTACACAATGGTATCCCTATTTTAAATGTGTACAACAAAAGCTGATAGCCGAATGTCTCAGAGTGCAGTCTTACATAAAGTATCACAGCACACGGTCTGCTGCTCTGAACTCAGCGTAATGGAGCCTGTAGTGAAGCCACCTTGTTTTCTTATGTTCATGGCTGTTTACACTGGCCGGTAACCTACAACCCTCCATTCTACTGCATGAAGCGCTACTACACACTGAAGTATAGCTCCTGTGACTTATTATTATCACAGATGAATGATGATTGAGGAAAGCTTTGGTATACAATTTACAATGCGTTGTGTTCTGGTGTCCTCGGCTTCTTTAATACATGCGCTGTAGCGAGCTGCATTTGTTATTACTCTGCTGTTTGTTGACTCGGATCATTTAATCTTGAAAACAGCCTTGAGATGTGAAAGCCAGGTATTTACTCCCCAACGCCAGCAGTCTGTCACTCAACGTGTTGCCGATCTCAATCTTCAGGGATTTTCCTGGCGTCCACTATAAATTCCAGTGTGCGTGTGTGCGTGCGCGCGTGCGTGCGTGCGTGCGTGTGTGTGTGCGTGTGTGTGTGTGTGTGTGTGTGTGTGTGCTATATGTTGAAACATCCACCTGTTGCTTCTGCCACCTGGCTGCAATAGACCTGCTAGTGTCGTCTTTGCCCCTTTTTTTTTTTAACCCAATTCTATTAAATACATTTCTGTGCCGAACGTTTTAGCACATTCTTCAGCATTATCATCTTTCTCAACATTATAATTATCCGTTCAGTGTTATGATGTGTTATGTTGTTCTTAATGTTGCTGTGGTGGGCAGCATGATTCAAAACACCATAAGAGCCCTTTAGGGATCTTCTGCCTATGTAAACTAACAGGGCCTATGTAAACTACCAGGACCTATGTACACTAACAGGGCCTATGTACACTAACAGGGCCTATGTACACTAACAGGGCCTATGTAAACTACCAGGGCCTATGTACACTAACAGGGCATATGTAAACTACCAGGGCCTATGTACACTAACAGGGCCTATGTAAACTAACAGGGCCTATGTAAACTAACAGGGCCTATGTACACTAACAGGGCCTATGTAAACTAACAGGGCCTATGTAAATTAACAGGGCCTATGTACACTAACAGGGCCTAGATGGGTTCATATTCGGCCCATGTATGAAATAAGGACGTTCAGTAGATGCTCACCTGATGCCAAATATATGATGATATAGAAAACGAGCACCCTCCTCTGGACACACGGAGTTTAACAAGCAAAATATCCAGAGACTTCTGGGCCACAACTTTGAGCTTTCCTTATCTTACTATGATCCGTTCCTGCAGCGAGGCGCACTACCAGCCCTAGACACGGTGACCGAGGGGTCGTCATCACTGGAACCCTGAACCCTCCGTCCCACTGCACGTTTTGTTGTGTGCGTCACATACCTGGACCGGATTGTGTGTCCCAAACCTTTCAACCTATTTCGTCTTTCATAGTCTTTCGTAGTCTCCATAGTCGTCCAGGCCACGTTGTGTGTCCAGCAGATCTGTTAAAGACTGCATCTTATGCACAACACTTTTCTGTCATCTTTTGCCCTGTTTTCTGAATCTGTCTTAAAACTGCGATTTTTTTTTTTATCTTACAATGCGAAATAATCATATTTAGGCTCTACTATACACACTTATTTGATCTTTTTTCAAGACAGCAGCTTGAAGAATTAGTCAGCCTATAAATCAGTTCTAAGTAACGTTCCTAATGTAATAATAATTATGTAATATAATAATTATTATTATTACTGTAGGCTACGGCTGGCCAGCCTCTCGGTGTATCTGTCATCGTGATGCCAGTTGATATAAAAAAGGCCCCATGATACAATATCAACACAACATATGATGACACTCTCAGTACTTTATCAACAGGACTAAAGGGAGCGTAAAGGCGACTGATCTCCCATTCTTCTCTTTCCTTTGAAGGAGCCTTCTAATGAGTGCCAGAACATCCCCTCGGAGGGAGGACACAGAGCCAGGGAGAGAGAGGGTGTGTGTGTGGGGGTGTGTTTTTTTTCATTTCGAAAGGGGTCTCCTTCTCTATATAAGGCACTTGTGAGACGAGGCGAAGTCAGAAGTTTCTCTCTTTCACTCTGTAGGAGCATCGCCACACAGCAGCATACCATCTCCAGCTCAGTCACAGCGGGGCGCCCAGCGACCACCGGGCAGGAGTAACACCGCGACCACCAGCCTGCTGAAGGAGACGTCGCATTAGTAAGGACGTTGTTTTTCGTTTATGGTGTTTATTCATTATATTGCATTTTGTGTGTTCATAATCATTCACTAGACCGCTCTTTTGGAGTTCAACGTGACTACTAGCAACCTACCCTTGGGTTTTATACTTAGATCTAGATAGATAGATCTGCTGTTCCTTTTCTGTGATCAATCAATCACCCATCAGAAAGCACGTTGGGCCTGCTGAGCAGTAGGGTGTTTTTCTTTTCACATTAGCATATTTAAAATATATCTCCTGTCATATTTGTCAC
>JAXIVH010000037.1:1218526-1296026 GCA_036785325.1 Urophycis tenuis | reverse complement strand
GTCAAATAGTTTTTTGGACCTAATTTGAAATTGAGTTTCCTCATCGGAGTTCCCGTCTGCTGGGTCTGTCTCCCCATGACGTCACGGAGCAGAGCCGCGTCTCCCACCTCGCCTGACCCCACCTTCTCCCGCCTGATAAGCATCCTCTGGTGACTCCTGCTGACGCTCGCTCTCCCTCTGACTCCCTCTGACTCCCTCTCCCTCTCCCTCTCCCAGCTGGTCTGGGCCACCACCACCCGTGTGGGCTGCGCGGTGCACACGTGTCCCAGGATGAGCGTGTGGGGCGAAGTCTGGGAGAACTCTGTTTACCTCGTCTGCAACTACTCTCCCAAGTAAGCCCGGTGATCCACGCTCACACATTCCACCACCACCAGTCAACGGCCCTGCTGCTCTGCAGTGGACGCCTGCTGCAGACACAACACCGCTCTACAGACACAACGCCGCTCTGCAGACACAACGCCGCTCTACAGACACAACGCCGCTCTGCAGACACAACGCCGCTCTGCAGACACAACGCCGCTCTGCAGACACAACGCCGCTCTGCAGACACAACGCCGCTCTACAGACACAACGCCGCTCTATAGACACAACGCCGCTCTGCAGACACAACGCCGCTCTACAGACACAACGCAGCTCTACAGACACAACGCCGCTCTACAGACACAACACCGCTCTATAGACACAACGCCGCTCTTTAGACACAACGCCGCTGTGCAGACACAACGCCGCTGTGCAGACACAACGCCGCTGTGCAGACACAACGCTGCTGTGCAGACACAACGCCGCTCTACAGACACAACGCCGCTCTACAGACACAACACCGCTCTATAGACACAATGCCGCTCTTTAGACACAACGCCGCTGTGCAGACACAACGCCGCTGTGCAGACACAACGCCGCTCTATAGACACAACGCCGCTCTATAGACACAACGCCGCTCTACAGACACAATGCCGCTCTGCAGACACAACGCCGCTCTATAGACACAACGCCGCTCTGCAGACACAACGCAGCTCTACAGACACAACGCAGCTCTACAGACACAACGCAGCTCTACAGACACAATGCCGCTCTACAGACACAACGCCGCTCTTTAGACACAACGCTGCTGTGCAGACACAACGCCGCTCTATAGACACAACGCAGCTCTACAGACACAACGCCGCTCTACAGACACAACGCCGCTCTTTAGACACAACGCTGCTGTGCAGACACAACGCCGCTCTGCAGACACAATGCCGCTCTACAGACACAATGCCGCTCTGCAGACACAACGCCGCTCTGCAGACACAACGCTGGGAGAGTCTCAGGCCCGCCTGCTGGACATGTTGAGGTCATTAAACGTCCTGTAAAAAAGTAAGAATAGAAAAATAATGACGGGAAGGGAAAGAAAAATATTGAGCTGAGCGGCCGGAGCAGCAGGGAGGGTTTTACGAGGCTCTGCGACTAACGAGTCTTCAGATGATCACGTGCAGAGCGCTGCCGTAATTGCATGAGCAGGGGTGCAGACGTTGACGCTGGAGGATTAGTTTCCATCCAGTCAAGCTGTCGTTGTGTCCTCGCCAGGGGCAACTGGATCGGGGAGGCTCCATACCAGCACGGCCGGCCCTGTTCCCAGTGCCCTCCCAGCTACGGAGGAGGCTGCAAGAACAACTTGTGCCACCTGGGTGAGCCGGACCGGGCTTCGTCAAGACGTTCATGATCCGAGAAGCAAGACAAAATGTATCTATATATCATACATATTATATATATGTTTATGTCTTCCCCCTCTTACAGACACGCAGCCTCGCCCCGAGTCAGAGGACATGAACGAGGTGGAGAAGTCTCAGCGGCCCTCACTGCCTCGTCCAACCAGCAGACCCCCGGCCCCCAAACCCAAGCCCAGCGCCCCCAGGAGGCCCAGCGCGCGGCCGGCCGGCCCCCGGGGCAGCACTCACCTGGGTAGCACACCTGTTGGCTTGTACACACGTCGGCTTGTACACACGTCGGCTTGTACACACGTCGGCTTGTACACCTGTTGGCTTGTACACACGTCGGCTTGTACACACGTCGGCTTGTACACCTGTTGGCTTGTACACACGTCGGCTTGTACACACGTCGGCTTGTACACACGTCGGCTTGTACACACGTCGGCTTGTACACACCTGTTGGCTTGTACACACGTCGGCTTGTACACACGTCGGCTTGTACACACGTCGGCTTGTACACACGTCGGTCAAGCTGTTCTGTTTTCCACGTTTGGTTCATGGTTCCTGTGTTGTGTTGTGTTGTGTTCTGTGTTGTTGGCGCTGCAGCGCAGAGCGTGAAGTGTGAGACCAGACTACGGGACAAGTGCAGAGGAGCCACCTGCAACAGGTGAGAGTTTCTGACCTGTATTTTAACACTGTTTTTTATTTGTTTCTATTTCTTCATAATTATTATATCAATCCTTCCTAATTCGATCCAATGTCATGTGTCTCCAACACTTTTTTCTTCTGAATCTGCAGATATAAATGTCCTGCAAATTGTTTGAATAAGAAAGGAAATGTTTGGGGTAACCTCTTCTATGATGTGGTAAGTCTCCCCACCTTGAATCTCACATGTCACAGACATGGACGGGGACCGACCCTGACCCTGACCCTGACCATGACCCCGACCCCGACCTTGACCCTGACCAGGACCCTGACCCTGACCCTGACCATGACCCTGACCCTGACCCTGACCCTGACAACGTGTTCACTGTCTTTATCGCAGCTGTCCAGTATTTGCCGGGCGGCCATCCACTACGGCGCAATCGATAACAAGGGTGGTTTGGTGGATGTCACCAGAGCGGATAAGTTCCCCTTCTTTGTCAAGGCCACGAGAAACCGCATCGAATCCCTCAGGTAAACCTAAAGTGAACCAGCAGCAGAGCGACCATCGTACTTACTTACTTTTACTGCAGGACCAGATAACTGTGTCTTCTAATGCAATAATGATGGAGTAGTTACATGTGAAATGAGTCAGTATGCTTCTCATTTTTACTATTGGGGTTTTCTTTTACAGCAAACAAAAACCCAGTAATGCGTTTTCGCTTGCCAAAGTGGAAGGTAAGTGAGGCTATTCTTCCTGAAGAACACCTGAGCAGCATCTAACATGGCTTCCACATCACATATTTGCCCTGTTTGGCTCTTCTTCTTCTAGAAATGTCTGTCGACTGTTACACGACGGTGGCTGAAATATGTCCCTTCAAGAAGGCCTCGTCCAGTTGTCCCAGGTAGCGTTGTTTCACAGTAGAAAACTGTGGTTGAACATTCACATTAATGCATACAATACAGGATGCACACACAGTGAAACTGAGAGGGAAACTTGAATTGCAGCGTTTGTGTTTTGCCTGTAGAGTCTTCTGTCCAACCAGCTGTAAAGGCCAGCCATCCTACTGGGCGCCGGTCATTGGGAACACCATCTACAGCGACGTGAGTTCCTCCAGGCTGCTCTTCATCCACAACCACTGATCACCGGCGTCTTTGTCTGTGATGATGACGTCAGAGGGACTGAGTCCCGGGGAGCGTTCTGGGGGCCGCCCGGACAGAGCTGACCGGAGGGACAGAGCTGACCGGAGGGACAGAGCTGACCATAGGGACAGAGCTGACCGGAGGGACAGAGCTGACCATAGGGACAGAGCTGACCGGAGAGACAGAGCTGACCGGAGGGACAGAGCTGACCGGAGGGACAGAGCTGACCATAGGGACAGAGCTGACCATAGGGACAGAGCTGACCATAGGGACAGAGCTGACCGGAGGGACAGAGCTGACCGGAGGGACAGAGCTGACCATAGGGACAGAGCTGACCATAGGGACAGAGCTGACCGGAGAGACAGAGCTGACAGGAGGGACAGAGCTGACAGGAGGGACAGAGCTGACCGGAGGGACAGAGCTGACCATAGGGACAGAGCTGACCGGAGGGACAGAGCTGACAGGAGGGACAGAGCTGACCATAGGGACAGAGCTGACCATAGGGACAGAGCTGACCGGAGAGACAGAGCTGACCAGAGGGACAGAGCTGACAGGAGGGACAGAGCTGACCGGAGGGACAGAGCTGACCATAGGGACAGAGCTGACCATAGGGACAGAGCTGACCATAGGGACAGAGCTGACCGGAGGGACAGAGCTGACAGGAGGGACAGAGCTGACAGGAGGGACAGAGCTGACAGGAGGGACAGAGCTGACCATAGGGACAGAGCTGACCGGAGAGACAGAGCTGACAGGAGGGACAGAGCTGACAGGAGGGACAGAGCTGACAGGAGGGACAGAGCTGACCATAGGGACAGAGCTGACCGGAGAGACAGAGCTGACCGGAGAGACAGAGCTGACAGGAGGGACAGAGCTGACCGGAGGGACAGAGCTGACAGGAGGGACAGAGCTGACCATAGGGACAGAGCTGACAGGAGGGACAGAGCTGACCATAGGGACAGAGCTGACCGGAGAGACAGTGACGAGGGCAGTGTGACACCAGCGATGTGTCCCCCAGGGCCTGTCCTCTGCACACACACTAGCTTGGTCTGAACGAGAGCCTGGAGAGGAAGGGAGGCTCAGAGCTGCTGACTCTGAAAACAGCACCGGGGCCAAGAGCACATTATTTAACTTTCACAGCTCTATGTATTTTTTTTAATCAAAGCTACATTTAAAATGAAATGTGGATTTAATTACATCGAACATGCACAAACACGTGCGTGCACGCGCACGCACACACACACACAGACACACACACATATACACACGCACACACACACATATACACACGCACACACACACATATACACACGCACACACACACACACACACACACACACACACACACACATATACACACGCACACACACACATATACACACACACACACACACACACACACATATACACACGCACACACACACATATACACATATACACATGCACACACACACACACACACACACAAAGTGCCTTAATCGAGCGATCATATGTTGTTCCTGAGTTCTTGGTTGTCACATCTCAGAGATGCTGTGGCAGGTCATCAGGGACCAGCCAGTCTGTGTTCCACTCATCTGGTCTAGAGCTGCTACTCCTGCAGGAGTGTGTGTGTGTGTGTGTGTGTATCAGTGCGTGTGTGTGTGTGTGTGTGTGTGTGTGTGTGTGTGTGTGTGTGTCTGCGGGTGTGTGTGTGTGTGTCTGCGGGTGTGCGTGTTCACGCCTGCATATGTGTGTGTGTGCGCATGCATCTGTGTGTCCTTCTGTCAAATGTCAAATGTGTTATTGTGTCCACATGGACATCAGCCCTTCTGTATTTATATTACTACAGATACTAAATGATTTGATAACTATATTAATTAACTATATAGATAATTACAGCACTTTGTGTGTATATTGCACTACAAATAAAATAAATATGAAAAACACATGATATTTCTATGTGTTCTATCTTATTCATGATGACACGTATGTTCTACCCACACAGAGCTCCAGTATATGCAAAGCTGCCATCCATGCCGGGGTGATCCCAGCAGAAGGTGGTTATGTAGATGTTCTGCCACTAGTGAAGAGAAAGAACTACGTTGGAGTCCTGAAGAATGGCGTTCAGTCTGAAAGGTACAGCTAACCCTAACCCTCACCCTAACCCACTAACCCCACCCTCACCCTCACCCTAACCCACTAACCCTAACCCACTAACCCACCCACCAACCCTCACCCTAACCCAATAACCCTCACCCTCACCCTGACCCTAACGCTGACCCTAACGCTAACCCTAACCCTCACCCTAACTAACCCTGACCCTCACCCTCACCTAACCTAACCCTAACTCTTGAACAAAACCATCTGCTTAAGTGAATCATCCTTAAAGCCACATTGATGCATTGGGTCATGTTTTTGGCCATCAAAGTTGTTCTGTATTATTTCCTATTTTTGTAGATTCATCAACAAATGATGAAAGAGAAGTCCTCTAGAGTAATAAGAGGTCACTCTTGGCCCATCAGAGTTGAAAGTGGGATGTGGAAAGACTTACAAAAGAAAGAAATGTTCATACAGGCATCTTTGAAAGCCATGTTGACCAAGGCAGCCGGAGTGCATGTTTCAGGGTTGGTATGTGCTCAGCGAGCCCATGTCCATTCCTCTTATCACCGTTCTGCTGGCCACTGAAGCCAGGCTCAGCGCTGAGGTTTGGTGGACCTCAGCGCTGAAGGCCTTTGTGGCCACATCTCCTGGCACACGGGGCCGGTGGAGTAATGCTGGTGTGCTGGGCTCTGTGGACGGCCCACACAGGAGCTGGCTTTAACCGCCCGCTTCCAATGGAGTGTGAAAAATGCTGAATGTTCAAAATTATCCTCGCCCGAGGAACGGTCTGATGCAAAGCGTCCTTCCTCAGATCGCTGTTGTGGAGGACAATAGAAAGCTCAAACCTCGTGTCCACATGAGGGGAGCGGGGGGAAGCTGGCCTTTTGCTGTCAGTAATTACAGCCTATCCAATTATGCGAGGATGGAAAAGCCGTTGGCGGCTGGCGGTGTTTCTCTAGGGAGATAATGACCTTGGATGTGAAACCGACACACTGGCCTCGTCCCTGACACCAGCTAGCATGATGCTGCTTCAGGGCCAGCGGTCCGGTGCCAACAGTGGGTCATCAGGACGGGCCGTCGGCCTCAGCTAGCACGCTGCCAACGTTTGAGACAGTCCCTAATGTGTTTTTATTCACTGTGAATGTCAGTCTGCGGGGCTCCTGCATGGTAGGATTACAGGGTACAGTGTTAGCCGTTCAGTGTGGCCATCCACACCAAACGGCAAGGTTGTCTTCTGTTGTGAGGACGAACCACGTGTGTCCCATGCAGTCACTCTTCATGTCGATTCGTCCTCTGATTGATTTGAGTCCCTCTCCTTGAATCTTTTCTTTCAGTAAGAGCAACACAGAGGGTGGCTCTTTCCGCACCTTTGCTGTGAGAGAGTGAAACGTCTGTACTCGCTTCTTGCTGTGAGAGAGTGAGACTCCGACTCTTGAGACCAGAGACTCATAGCTCCGTGAAAAGAAAGTTCCTGGCAGGACGAATATCATGGCAGCATCACTGCATCTGTATGAGAAAGAATACAAAAGTCATGTTAGATGATTTGTCTTTTTAAACGTAATAACCAATACAATTAACTTTCAGCTCTCAATGGGACTTTTCTCTTCATCCAAGAATAAAGATGCATATATTTTTATAGGTACATCTGCAAATGCAGAATGTTATATTGAATCAAGATTTATTGAATAGCTGGTGCTAAAACTGTGAATCTTGATAATTGATTTAAATGAAATAGGGTGTAAAGATATTGTGTTTACATTGAAATTATTAAATAACCTTACATTTATAAATTGGTTTTATTACACAGGAATGTATACTGATCACACTGTATTTAATCAGTTTGTACAGAATGTATTTGATATTGTGTTTGAAGGTGGAATACTATATATTTACAGTTTCTTTGTTATCAACAGATTTCCTCTGACTTTCTCTTTTCTTTTCCTTTGGATTCAACATCTTAAACTAAATGTATGTCTCAATGTTATTTATAATTTGTCCATTTTTATTATGTTGTGTGAGGATGTATTGTGTGTGATAGGTTAAGGAAAAGAACAATTTGGAGAAATTCAATTCTAGCCCCTCCTATGACAACATTTTTTTTTTTTTTACAGTTTCCTTTGTTGCATTTAATAGGAAATTGCTTAAAACATTTTAAAATACAACTCAGCATGTACTGCTCAAGGATATTGCTGTTTGGGATTGTTGAGAAACCACCATTATGGTACAGACATCTTTGTGTTAAGCATGTTGAGATGTCTTAACATTAATACAAGGATTATGATTTATATTGCCTTTAAATTTGAGACTTTAAACTTTTCCTCTATACTATTTTAAATTTGTATCCCTGAAACAGAATTGGGCTTCTGTATGCTACTTGGTGTTCTGGTAGCATTGCATTCTGTGTTTGATAGGTCAACAGTTTTGTACATTCATGGACATAGTTTGTAAATACTTTTGATGATTTGAGGAGTCCTTGTATTGTAATAGAATGAGTGAATGTATTTTCATCATATTTTGAAAAAGGCATTAGATAGGTTCAATTTTTTCACAGAATTGAAAAATAAAACATTAATGACACAGACTCCCTTTTGCACATTATATATATATGTATAGAAGAGTAGCCAATTGATTGTCAAGCACAAGTGTGCCATCATATTTACATGGTAATGCCGTTTCATCACAGGATCTGGACACATTGCTACTCCCCCTAAACCTTGATCTGCTCCTAAAGTCAAAGGGGAGCCTGCCAACATTTAAATATGCACATAAATAACACAGTGGCAAACATTACATAGTCGGAAATATGTAATTTATGAAATATATTATTCAGTTATGTCTGTCATGCATATGTCAACAATGGTGGCTAAATGATTCTGTATTTTCATTGAGTTGTATTATTTTGTAGAAGGCAGGCTGTGGCTGTAAGATCTCCATGCATCAATGGAGATGAAGTGTAACTAAAGTGTGAAGGAAAACACAGATTGCTGAAATAGATTCTGACCAGGTACAGTAAAGTGTTTCCATGAATCAGGAGTCTGTTACAGTTGGATGGATATGTCAGTTTGGGTCTTGTGAGGTCAGTCTTGTTTGGCCAGTCACCTTCTTCAGGGAACCGGCAGCACCTGATCTAAACTGGCCAGCTAACGAATGGCTTGAGTTCAGGCAGTTTCTCCTCAGAAAACATGTGGTATAAAGTTGTAGTTTTTATACTTTCTTAGAATTGTAGTTCATCTATTTTTCTACATTTTTTATATATTTTATATCTTTGTGCTAGATGTAGTGGGAAGTCTTTATTAAGACAATAAACATTTGTGAATGACTTTTCTCAATGTAGTTACAGTTTGTTCATTTTCATGGTGGTTCTTGTTTCCCGATATCATCTTAAAGAACCAGTTTGACCCGGTTATGCAATCAAATTTCAGATTTTAAGTAATTATTAGAATTTGGTGAAGCCTTGTTTCTTTCCTCACCATTCACAAGGCAGGTTCTTCAGGTCGTGTGTGAGGTATCTTCAGCCATCATACAACAACATTATGGAGGAAATCAAGAACCAGGCCACCCAGGCTTGGTGGATTATCCTTGGAAGGGATTCTGACTACTGACCCTGAGCGTGTTCTAACCGGCGTCAACGTTTGTTCGCCCACATGATGCAGTGGGTGCAAAGAAAACCCATAAAACGAAGAACCCAGGAACCACGGCGGATACGATATCCAAAATGGTTGTTTGAGTGCTTGACAGCTTTACTTCTCCTCTGTTGATTTACTATCCTGCACATGTCACGGTACAGTGCTGAGGAGGTTCATATCTACACTTCTACAAAGCCCAGAGAGAAACAGAGAGATAGATAGAAGGGATAGAAAAGCTACCCTACCAAAAGACTGAGCTGCAATAACTCAAGGGAAGACCTCATGGTTTTTTTTTTTTATTAGGGACAGATGCTCAGTTTCAGTTAAGCCCTTGTTGGAGCTGTCTTTGGCCACCTTGCTGATAAACAACTTGCCTGTGTGATGAATCTTTTGGGCTCCCATAGTCAACAGCATGAAAAACAAAAGAAGATTTATACGAATTTGAGGATTTAGAATCGACCAGTATATCCCCCAGAAGTTAAAAGATTCAAAAACAAATGGAAAACAGGAGAACTCCAAATGTTGAGTTTGTCTGTGATGAACCTTCCCTGAGGACTGATCTGTTTGTGTGTCTCTCTGTCACTGTGCAGGGTCATGTGGTGGTCCACACCTCAGCCCAGGGGTCTCTCTATCCTTCTCCATTGAGTGCATGTATCTTAAAAAAAGAGAAGAATACCACTATCCATCCACTAACAACATGCAATGCAATGCAAACACAGTGCATGCACTCTCCTGTGCATAGCACACAGTCACTTTCTCTAATGATTTTATTTGAGATCCAGAAGATCCAGACAACCTATGATGGTGTTTTTCCAGACCAGAGGAAGACAGAGTTCACCTTGTGGTTTTAAGAATGTTTTGGATTTAGTGAGCCTAAACTTTGGGATGTGTCTAAAACAACACTATGTCTCGTCTTCTGCTCAAGAAGCTGTCATTTGCAAGAGGTGTGCATGGCTCCTGCCAAAAACACCAGAGCTAATTCTAGATCATGGTTGTTACAGCCAAAGTCCAGGGCCACTGATGAGGTGGCCTGTGTACTTAGTTTAGACATGTGTATTGTTTCATCCACATCTTAGATGGTTGGACTCTGACAGCACAAGCAGGAGAATTGTAATCAGCCTCTGTTTACTCTTTGTTTCAGCACAGTGCTGTTCAGTGTCTTCAGGCATGTTTGGTTCCTGTAGGAGGACACATATTTGCTTTATATTTGAAATTGGAAAATTCGATTTTTTTGGATTGGTTTCGACTGAAGGAACTCCAGAGACTTTTATTTATAACTGACCGCAGGTAGGCCACGGACCCTTAATTTGAAGGGCTAAAGGGGCTTCATTACTCAGAGAACTCAGTTTGTTTGGCGAATGAACACATCGGAAGATTTAGGAGGCCTATAGCTCTTTACCACTTTACGTTGTTTCATTTTGTGCTTTATAGTTTTTTATTAATCTATTCACCATGACTGACACGACTTCTTTACCAACCTGTCTCCCTGCTTAACCAACCCGTCTCCCTTCTTAGCCAACCTGTCTGCTTGCTCAGCCAGCTTGGATATAGAAAGCATCAACTGCATATTCTTCATTGAGGCCATCTGCTGTCCAGCAGTGAAAACAAGAAGGTGAACATGTCAGCAGACCAGACCATTGTGAAGTGATGACGGCGTACATTAAAGGAATACACCCGTATACCTCCATATATAACCCAGATTCAGAAGAGTTGTCTAATACCAAAGTCATCATGGTGCATCCAGAAGGCGAGGTTCCATTTCCAGTAACAACACAAGATTGGAGTTTGTCTTCAAACACACAGATGATGCTGCACTCTTTCAGACACTGTGATTAGAAGGCTACCTGTGAAATGATGCACAGTATATATATATAATATAAGGCTACTTGCTGACAGTATAATTGTGCCATCATTAAATTATATTATCCTCATTTTTTCTTAGTATTTGGTGCAAACAATAAAAATAACTCTAGAGTAAGATAGCCACAAGTAGGCCTACTGCAAGCCAAAAAACACGTATAAAAACACACAAAAAAAGCAATTACAATAAGAAACAATATTTAATCTATGAATACATAAGGAATATAGAAAGAATAAAGCATGTGTAGAGCATGTCTGTGTTTAAGATGAAAGCTGTACAGTTGTGCAGGAATGTGCAGAATATTACCATGGAATGTTCACAGCATTAAGTATAACAATGTGGGCAATGTGCAAGGAGTGTAGTCCAGAGAAATGTGCATTCATGTGGTTCATTGAGACTCCAGGTGTGCAGACTCCAGGTATGGAGACGTTATGTGAACATAGGGTAAAGGGCGTTTAGCAGACGCTTTTGTCCAAATCGTCTTACGATCAGTACATCTGTGGGGTTTGACATGTGGACAGTTGGAGGAGGGGGATCAAGGGGATTGAACCGACCCTATGGTGAGTGGACGACCCGCTCTGTCCACCCGCTCTACCCACTGAGCTACTGCCGCCCCCCTAACAGCTAACCATAACCCCAACCCAACCCTACGGTTAGTGGACGACCCGCTCTGTCCACCCGCTCTACCCACTGAGCTACTGCCGCCCCACATACTGCCACACCACTCAGGTTCACGCTTTGGAAACGATCTCTACATTACAGAAACAAGAGCATATGCACAACCACAGTGTCAGGACAAATAAACTAACAAGAGCATTTGGGACTGATGATGCATGATGATCCTAGATGTCTTGTCTGTTGAGATCTCTTCTTTCTGATTTTCTTTAGCAACTTTGGCTTGAGTGTCCGTGTGTGTGTTTTTGTGTGCGTGTGTGTGTGTGTGTGTGTGTGTGTGTGTGTGTGTGATTGATGTTGCATAGCCATGCCAGGACAATTTGTGACCCTTGGTTGGAAAAATAGGCAGTATAAAGGGGAGAAAGGGATAAAGTGAAGGATTTAAGCCAGGCTGGAAGGAGGGGAAGAAATCACAAATGCCTGTAATTTGCATGACCTTGAGGATGCCACACACACTGTTTGTCTCTCATAAAGCAAAGTGTGGATGGTGTTACGCAACATGTCTCCATTATGTCAACACAGGCGTTGAGGTAAATGGTGAGCTGTGGTTTGAAATGCACAACAACAGTGGACACATCTTTGTTTCGCAGACACAATGTGGCTCTTTACACATGCATCCCAAATAACATCAGTAGGACATTCTGTAATGACAGTAACCTGGCAACATGGTTTTAACACTAGTGGTCAATGCCTTAAAGCTAGTGGTGGTGGCCATCCAGGGTCTGCTGAATGTTACATTCTCTCATGGGTTGATGTATCCCAATAGTATCCCAATTATTGTTGGCTGGTCTCTTCCTCTTTGTTTATTTCCTCAGCTACACCATGACACCAAATATTTGGCCTGGTTCCCCAGAGACAGGGCTTGAACACGGGGCCCCCTGGATGATAGCACCCCCAAACAGGAAAACAAAGCCCTTCTGAGAGCAGGGTCTCGCCGTTTGCTTACCTAATCGATCTTGACAGGAAGGGCTAAACAATAGTGTGGCTGGCGAGATGCACACTGCCCTTGACTCGACTGTGTGGAGAGCTTCTTCATCACTGGGCGCAGACCGTCCCTCAGCGCCGTGTTGCGACACACTTTGGTTCTCGGAAATCAGGGAGCTGGAGTCTGATCGTCAACGCCGTACTGTGTGTATTGTGTAACACACAACCTTCATGAATTACTACCTCATTTCTCTGCATCAGCGCATAATATTCAAGATTCAAGATTCAAAATTCTTTATTGATCCCTGGGGGAAATTCAAGATTTACATTTGTATTTAAATTTGTATTTACATGTATACATGTATACATGCAAATACATATATATATATATATATATATATATATATATATATATATATATATATATATATATATATATATATACACACAGTATGTATATTTGTGTGTATGGATGGATGAATGACAACATTTCAATAGGTTCATGGTAGACCAATAGACACTTTTTCTCAGTAAATGTGTTCTGAGAGATGGGATCCAATCAGTGAGTCATTCTTTCTGTCCGTATGGCCATTCATGATGAATCACACTGCTGACGCCTCCATGCAGAACGGTTACGTAAAGCCAGAGAAGATGAAGCCCCTTAAACATAAAGAACCCCTGTGTGACCTAATTACAGAAGACAAAGGGGCGGGCGCTGACCTGCGCTGCATCACAGGCAGGTCTTTTCATGTGAAACGCTCATTCAAGTCAAGTACACGTTTTTATTGTAATTATTTGATCTTTTGATTGTATACATTTCTTCTTCCTTCTCTCTGAGTGGATGTTATAAAACTGATCCACGAGCTTACTGCAGTGTCAGAGAGAGAGAGAGAGAGAGAGAGAGAGAGAGAGAGAGAGAGAGAGAGAGAGAGAGAGAGAGAGAGAGAGAGCGAGAGAGAGAGAGAGAGAGAGAGAGAGAGAGAGAGAGAGAGAAAGAGAGAGCGAGAGAGAGAGAGAGAGAGAGAGAGAGAGAGAGAGAGAGAGAGAGAGAGAGAGAGAGAGAGAGACCATTAAGTAAACAGCTTTTGAGGGAATGTTATTGTGAGTTTAACAGCAATACGAGCTGAGAGTCTTGAGCTGTATTAGAGTGAGTAAGGTCTGCCTGGGGACGGGGAGACTCTGTTTGTTGAAGATTCTTCTGTCTCTCAGAGGATGTGAGCGTTTGCATGGCGCAGACCCTGTCCTTCTATGGGCTCCTGGTGGCTTTAGTGAATCTCAAGTGCTGACAGGATGGACACAACACAAACACAACTGTTTCCTTGTACCGTCAGAAAAATGGCAGTTCAACTTTGAGTGAACAAAGTTGATACAACTTGAAATTTCCCAGCGGGAAACTGGGAAACAGTGGAATCTCTACTTTTATGTGCATGTTTGAATATTGACAAACATATTTTTGACTTTTATTGGTGGCGAGTAAATCCGGTGGTCTATTCCCCTTCACGGTATGTAAGCACGCCGTCTCAGAGGACTTGTCAAGCAGGACACAATATGAAATACATTGCAGTGGATTAGCAATACATCCCCTCAGACACTCCCTGGTTCTGTCAGGCTCTGTCCAAGAGATGAAGAGCTACACAAGCTATTGCTCTGTCCAAGAGATGAAGAGCTACACAAGCTATTGCTCTGTCCAAGAGATGAAGAGCTACACAAGCTATTGCTCCAGCAGGGATGGAAACTATCCCCAACTTGTTTGACCTTCAGGAAAACACGTCTTTGCAAACGGTAACTCTTAACCTCATGTGTACCGACCCACCATTAATTATGAGGGCACTCAGACAGAGGACCGCAGATGAGATACAGTACATCCATCATGCTTGTAGAAGAGGCTATAAATGTTGAGGGTCACATGGGTAGAGGGAAAACAGTATTTATGTGTTCAAGCAGGGAATGCTTTCTAGGGCTTGTGGGATAGAGACCTCGCATGGAAGTAGAATAGGTTGTATTCAAGCCTTGGAAGCCATTCCATGCGTTCCTTAAGTCTGGTCAATAAAAATACTTAATCATGTCAGAAATGGTAGACGTGGACAGTGTTGATTGGATGGGAAGAGGTGGGCTGAGCTATGGAGTGATGCTTCAAAGTTAGTTTCACCCTAGTTGAGTGTTTCTGTTGGCACAGTTGCATTCTGAATCCTGTGCAGAGGTGCAGTGCTGCAGTGGTAGCCCAGACAGCAGTCCAGCCATGAGATGACCAGCAGGACCAAGAGTCTGGAACCACCTGATCTACCTGGTGTTGTACAGAATGGAGCCCGATACCATGAGACGGGTCAAAATGGAATGACTGATTAAATCCCATGTTGAGTGGATTTATGAATCCAAATCTTTAATGTATAAAAAGTAATTCAATAATAAGGTCAATTTTTTGATGCCAATGACAGAAGAGCTTCACACAACCAGCCTAAACTAAGACAAGACCAAAGAACCGCCAGTACTCCCAAGACAAAAAAATGTCTGCTGGTTTGGCCAGATCTACACAAGAAGGGCGTCTCACACGCAAACAAGGATGTTTCGTGGTGTTGAAGGCCACCGGTATGTCATTCGTCATAATCATTAACATAAGCTCATACTTTAAAGGTGTTGGGAGAGCAGAAGAGAGCAAATTAACCTAAACAACCCTAAAAAAAAATGTCCCTCGCTCCCTCGTTTCTCTACCACTGAGAACAGTTGCATTCACACACTTGTGATTGACAGGCAAGATAGATACCCTGAACCAATCAGCGAAGAGATGTCCCGATTGGTCAGACATGCCCCAGAGTGGCAGCCATTTGAAATGTCTCATACAGAGGCAGGTGCAATCAACTGGAAACCCATAATCTCACCGAGCATTTCAATCACAGACAGCTGAAGGATGGCTATTGCATTTATATCCAATTGAACTCAAACCATAGCTCTCACATTTGTCCCTACAGCACCTTTAACACACAGAGTACCAACTGGGGCCAATGGTGATCAACAGTTGGAGTTTTTGCAGTCTTCCCAAGCTGCTCTTACATTGCTGCCCCGATATTGTAGCACTGTGAGCTAATGCCAAAGCAAATGTCAGTGTCTGGGCACTCAAACCCTGTCCCTGTGGCATTCTCTCCGCGGACTGGGATGAACCCGAAACTCTGTACTATGACTACCCGAACCACAACACGACCCAGTCTGGAGGGGTTGATAAATACTCTGCGAGTCGACTTATTTGAGTGGTTCTGAAATCACTCTACCCCTTTGTCCCTCTCTCCAGTGTATTCCAGGAACAAACAAGCACTTGCATACATTATAATTAGCTTATTGAAAGCTCATAATGAAGGTTGGACAATTATGATCAAGTTTGTTATTGATTAATGTGTTTATCTTTTGTAAGTATGATTTATCGTCATATGAACAGCGTTCATTGTGAAGGAATGTTGTTCTAGCTGTATCTGGTTTTATTTGACTGTACTGTTTTTTGTTGAGTGCCATCCAGTGAGTGATGATGGTGTGTAAAATATAAGCACACTCTATTCAAGACTACTCAACAATGATGACGTTGGGAGGACGACTTTATTTGTCTTGAGTAGAGGTTTACACGTCAAATCAGACGTATGTAGACGACCAATGCTTGAAGGTTCAACATGAAGAAACCATAAATTATGTTGCTGCAGTGGTGGTTGGACATTGACGTACGTACAACCCGCTCCCCAGCGCTGGTGCTGCTGTGAGTAGTGAACAGTGAGAGACGTCGGTCTGCTGACTGAATGTGGTGGCTTCCCAGCAGACCTGCTGAATCACGCCAACAGGAGATGAACCAGGAGCCAGGCTGGACCGGCTTTGTGTAAGAGTAGTGTAAGCAGTGCAGTTATAATGCTCAAGTTCTGCACCCTGGTCAGGGAATAACCTCCAGAACACACTACAGGGTCATGATTTAGATTTTGACTTGGCAGCAACAAAACGATCTCTGAAATAAAAACAATCTATAATTAACGGGGGGATTCAATAAGGTGATCCTAGCTAGAACATTACTTACTTATGGGTGTATTGGTGGTGCATTTGGATTTAGTAAACTGCTAGTTTGAAACTTTCTGGATGTCACTAAGGACTTTATGTACAGACTTGGTAACAAATGTACACATAGCTGGTGCTAACCAGTCCTTATGCTTTCTGCATCTGTCCAGCTATCTGTCTGATTAGCCAGTCGCTCTGGCTGTTGCTACTTTGAAGAGTAGATGGTTCAGAGTTGTTTGTCATCATCAAATGGTACTGCGTTTTAGATTGATCTTCAAAAAGGCAAACCCAAAGCTGAACAGTAGAACTATCTAATCCCTCAATTCAAAATGTGAGTGTTGTAGTGTGTTTTCATTCTGGACATGATGTTCAGCTTGTGGTCATGTAGTGAACACGACTGCAGCTACTTGCTGAATTATTTGCAAGCGATTGCATTTCTTTGTGATGGATCTTTGCCATATTTCTGATAATAATTGTAACCAAACCAATTCTCTTCAGAAATGTAGCTATACTATATATACCAACAATACTGATGATGTATGTACAGTATATATATGTTTTGCCGTTATACTTCAAAAAGGATTGTGGGCCCAAAAGTACTGCTGGGGTTCCACTACACGGTTCAGCAGCCGTTTGCAGGTCCAGGTATTCCAGGTCCAGGTCCAGGTCCAGGTCCAGGTCCAGAGTATTCCAGGTCCAGGTCCAGGTATTCCAGGTCCAGGTCCAGGTCCAGGTCCAGGTATTCCAGGTCCAGGTCCAGGTCCAGGTCCAGGTATTCCAGGTCCAGGTCCAGGTCCAGGTCCAGAGTATTCCAGGTCCAGGTCCAGGTCCAGCTCCAGAGTATTCATCATTCCCTTTGTGTTTTCAGTGCCTTTCTGTGTTTAGCCAAACGGTATCCCCAAAGCACTATAATTCACATTCAGAAATAATTTATTTTATCTAAATTCCACATCAACTATCATGTATTTGGACAAGGGTTAATAAACAAAATAAAAGCACACATTTAAACGGCTATGTTTCACTACAAATAATTATCACATGTTCTGCTTTGATAAATTGCGAATCTTTCTTAATGTTCCTCGTTCCTCGAATGTCATGGTCTTTCAACATCTGTAGTTGTCTTATTCCTTCCTTTTCCATTACCCTCGAGAAATAATGAGTTTCCTAGAAAATTCAAAAAAGATCTTATCCATCATTGCAGTTTTGGTTCTTCTGTAGACTTTTTCCTGGCTGAAAAAGTTCAGAATATGTGTGCTCTATCATTCACCTTTAAAATGAATGTGTCTTTCCATGATCCTTTCCTGATGAAGCACTTGGGAATCTTGGTTTACCTGTTACCTACCTCTTAGTGCCAAAAAAAATGGTAGCAATAGTTAAACAGATATGTACCACTATCACCGTTAGAACTGTTGGACTACAACCATGCACCCCAACCCCCTCAACGGGGGCACTTCAACTGTTATGTTCCATTTCTACGTAGAGCCGCGTTCCATTTCTACGTAGAGCCGCGTTGGGCTGCATGGAGGTGCTGCAGGTCTGTGAGCAGAGAGCAGAAACATTCCTTCCCTTGCTCCACTTCTCCGCCATTGAGACGTGTTGCAGTCACACGTGATTGACGGGAGAGACGGATTCCCTCAAACGATCAGGGAAGGGATTCCATGATTGGTCAGAATTTAGCAGGGAGCTCTCAGTCAACCAGAGCAAACATGTCACTGAGCATTTCACTCGCACACTGACAGTCGACGACAAATCACACCCAAACAATAGCTCTTCAAATGATAAGCTGACCTAAGATGATATCGAAAAAAAAGTCATCATGACTGAGACAGATGATGTCAAATGTAAAAATGGATATGGAAAGCACCAACATTTGAATGTGTCATTCCAGGCAGAGGGTGTTACAACCGCCACGTATTAAATTAGCTTCAGTAGGCGTGTTTCTGGTGTGTCTGGTCCAGTCATGAGTTACCCTCCTGGCTCTGGAGAGTGAGACGGTGGGAAGGTGCTGTGGGCGCTCTGTCTACCGCCTGTGTAGGAACATCCCGGTCAGGCGCAGGCCTACGCTGGGACAGCAGAGATGTGGACGGACACGTGCTCTTACACAGTTTGGAGGTCTTCTGTTTCAGGAATCGCAGACTGATATTTTGGTACAGCTACTGCGTAGCTGTATTAGCTTTAGCAATCCTTTGTGTGTCCCTTTATGAGAACACTGCAAACAAACCAGGAAGCCGGAATGATGTATCCTTTATTTTAAATATATATGGATGTGAATATATAACCCTTACATGAGAGAATGACAAAAACGCCACATATGCTGCCCATCTGTCTTTCAGACGAAAACAGATGAATTTGGATTGCTAGCATCGTATCTCATCAGCGCAAAAATCGACTTGCCAATAACTTGCACTCAAAACTAGGATTGCCTCTTTTAACCCTGTTATAAATCAACACGTGTCACACGAAAATAAAAAGCCTCTACATATTTTGTGTAAACCGAAAGCTATTCTTTTATTTTTTACTGGGAGTGGAAAAACCCGGTGGACGTTCTGGTTAGCGGTGTGCACACAGACATGGAGGAGTGTTTGTCCCAGCGGAGCGTGTCTCTGTAATCAGGTGCTTGGAGGGCTCGCTTTCCATGGATGCCAAGAAAACATCTCCAGTGCAAGTCGCTTGACTCTGACCTTCACTCCCGGTGTGACGCTTGTTGACCTTGGCTCTCGGCCCGTCACAAAAAAGGGAGACCAGTCATGAAGAACACATTTATGAAATAATAAAAATCAGACGGCTCCAATGAAGTGAGTGAGTTGGCAACGTCAGTCATCTGAGGAATTATGGACGTGTGTTAAAATAGTGTTGATGTTGTTGTTGTGAGATGGAACCACAAAGCAACATACCCAAAACTGTAGGGGAACCAATGCTATGGAGCTAGCCCTGCAGCCACAGATAGAGAGAGAGCGAGAGAGAGAGAGAGAGAGAGAGAGAGAGAGAGAGAGAGAGAGAGAGAGAGAGAGAGGGAGGGAGAGAGAGAGTCGTGATCTGGCTATATAGACTGTGGTCCAGGTGCACCACAGTTACCTGAAGCCCTCCCACAGGAGCACGGCGGGTAAGTAGAAAGGGCCTCACGCCCCTGAAAGAACGGGGCCACCACGCCATATCCATAAGCAAACAAAAAAAAAGTAATCAAAAACGTAATTTCCTTTTTTCTGATGGGGCAGGTGCTCGGGGCAGGTGCATGGGGCAGGTGCTCGGGGTGAGGCATCTGACAGCAGCTTCTGTTTTCCCTTGAACACCAAGGCTGCAGAAACAAGCCCACTTCTTATAGTTAACCATGCCATTGGACGGTCCATCCCAGCTGCGTCACTTGCCAACTCGCCATCTCCAGCACGATGCCCCCATCGTGCTGGAGATGGCGTCCACCAGGAGGGGAACGTGTTGTTGAGTTGTGGGCCGCCAACACTGGGCCAACACTGGGCCAACACTGGACCAACACTGGGCCAACACTGGACCAACACTGGACCAACACTGGGCCAACACTGGGCCAACACTGGGCCACCACTGGGCCACCCCCGGGCCAACACTGGGCCAACACCGGGCCACACTGGGCCAACACTGGACCAACACTGGGCCACCACTGGGCCACCCCCGGGCCACCACTGGGCCAACACCGGGCCAACACCGGGCCAACACCGGGCCAACACCGGGCCACCACCGGGCCAACACTGGGCCACCACTGGGCCACCACTGGGCCACCCCCGGGCCAACACTGGGCCAACACTGGGCCACCACTGGGCCAACACTGGGTCACCACTGGGCCAACACTGGACCAACACTGGGCCACCCCCGGGCCAACACTGGGCCAACACTGGGCCAACACCGGGCCAACACCGGGCCAACACTGGGCCAACACTGGGCCCACACTGGGCCCACACTGGGCCACCCCCGGGCCAACACTGGGCCAACACTGGGCCAACACTGGGCCACCACTGGGCCCACACTGGGCCAACACTGACGTTTCAGTGGGTTCAAAGGCCTGCTGACAGCAAGGGGTCCAGGCAGAGATTGTAGACTTTGCGACCAATGCGGTCTAAGGGGAAACTACAAAACTACGGCAGTTTGAGCGATAAAAGCCAGTATACCCAGAATCCACATATACTTTCTAGGATTCAAGATTCAAGATTCAAGATTCAAGTATCTTTATTGTCAAATGTGCTACATGGCAGGCATATAGCACAGATGAAATTGCAGTCCTCTCAGACCTGGTGCAAAATAAACAATGGACAGACAACGGACACCGTACAGACAAAAACACAGAAACACAGAAAAGTAGGAAAAAGTGAGGTAGTGCGTTGCACCACGTAGCCAGCCTGTTCACCTCACTCCTGTAGATCGTCTCATCGCCGTTGTTGATGAGACCCACCACAGTCGTGTCATCCGCAAACTTGATGAAGATGTTGGAGCTGGATGTTGGTGTGCAGTCGTGGGTCAGCAGGGTGAATAGGAGGGGGCTCAGCACACATCCTTGGGGGGCCCCCGTGTTCAGTGTGATGGTGCTGGAGGTGCTGCTGCCGACCCGAACAGTCTGTGGTCTTCCCGTCAGGAAGTCCAACAGCCAGTTGCACAGGGAGGTGTTGAGTCCTAGCTGGTCCAGTTTGTGAATGAGCTGCTGGGGGATGATTGTGTTGAATGCTGAGCTGAAGTCGATGAACAGCATTCTGACATATGAGTCTTTTGAGTCCAGGTGGGGGAGGGCAGAGGAGATGGCATCATCGGTCGAACGATTGGACCGATATGCGAACTGGAAAGGGTCCAGGGTGGGGGGGAGGGCAGACTTGATGTGTTGCATGACTAGCCGCTCGAAGCACTTCATGAGGATGGGAGTGAGTGCGACTGGGCGGTAGTCATTGTGGCAGGAGGGAGACGACTTTTTCGGCACCGGGATGGTAGGACTGTGGTACAGAGAATTCATCGGCTGCATTGAGCTGGAACTGTCTAAATCTCCTCACCTAAAAACTTCAACTGTAGAATGGAATTAGCCGACATTAACCTATCGAGTACAACCCCCAAATGTACCTGGTGGTCTTCCCCAGTGTCACCCTAAACCACAACATCATCTAGATGTTGTGGAGTAGTAGACCGTTAGCATACACCACCTTATTCATCAAATGATGGAAAGCGGCAGGTGCATTTGCTTACATAAGCTGCACCCCCCTGTTGGGCTCCACAGTCCTCCATATGAGGCCGGGGGCGTATCTGGTGTCAGGTTTAGTTATTGCACTGACTTTCCTTAAATCTGTGCAAAACCTAAAAGTACCATCTGTCGTGTTTACCAAGATACAGAGTGTCAACCCTGGTGACCATGGCGACAATGATGGTAGGGTAATGCCGTTTTCCAACATAGTTTCCAACGTTGTCAGTTTCAGCAGACAAGCGCTTCCTTTATGGGGACCTCAAATGTTGACATGAAGGTAGCCAGGGCCTTCAGAACGGTTTCAGCTCAGTCCTAATGGAACGGAGGGGATAAGCTTATGGGTATTTTGGACGCTTACACATCACAGTTAACAGTTTTTCATTCCCCTTAGAAACTGGAAGCAGACCCACATGACCAATTATCAAATGCTGGAAGGAGCGTCTCATCAACCACCATGATGAGATACAGCAGAGCAACTTAAACAGTGGTTAGGTTTCCTGTAAGATGGCTGCTATGACATGCTTACAATGGGCAGAAACGTCAAGCCTGGAAGGAACTACAATTCGAGCAACGGCATTTCCATCATCTTATCTCTGTCTCTGTCTCTGGGGAGAGTTGTCATAGTGGGTGATTTTCTGCCCATTTGGGCTACTTCTGATTTTGCATTTCACTGTTTCCGTATGTGGTTGTCTGACAGCACTCTTTTTTTAGTTGCAATAGCTTATTTGTCTAAAATTTTACTTTGAAAATGTAATGCATATATCAATCTCAAGCTTATATTCCATGCCTAATAGTTTACAGTTTTACACAGCTTTCTGGCAAGGTTATGAGTTGGGCTGTTTTTATTGAGTTGGGTGGGTTTTAAGTTGTGATTGGGCTCAAACCCTCAATATGATCTGGCAACACTGATGGTGAAACATCTCAATCAAAGACCCTCGTGGGTCCTGAATGACTTGTTCTACTACCACTTCAGCCTGATTTACAGCCAATAGTGGAGAACCAACAGCAGCAGTCCAGTCTAGGTCCTGCTTAACAGATGTCAGAACAGAATCACTCTCAGGAGCTTCCTCAACATACCCTTCGTCAGGGGGTCCAACCCCAGGTTAAGCTCTGTCCACGGCAGGTATTAGAGCCCAGGCTGTGAACACCTCTGGGGATGTGGTGCACACTCACCGAGCTCACCAGATGAGCATTGTAATGAAGTCACCACAAGGTGACCCCCACCACCAAGGTGGTACCACCTCCAACCTGACTACCAGCGAGGTACCCAGAATGACATCCACCCCTGCAACTGGGAGAGTGGGTCTCGCGCCGACCACCACCTCCACCTGCACCAAATCAGAGCACAAGTGAATTCTATGTGAGGGAACCAATTGTTTAGTCAAACCATTACTGCAAATGATTATACTATCCCCATCCCCAGTAGCAACGTGCTGAGAAAAAGGCAAAAGGGTTTCACCAACAAAGCATTGGCAGCTGTGGTGTATCGTGATGCACATTTGTTTCTCCTGGTATGGACACTTGACCGTTAGTTAGTTATAGAAAGGCTTATAATCATAGCACACCTTGAGCCGGACCAAGGCTTCACATTGGTACCAGGAACACTTACACTAAAGCTTGTGTTTGAACTTGGTGTTATGGTCAAACCATCACGAGGACAGAAATTGGGTTCAGATCAGGCAAACCATTCAACCTTACACAGTCATTGCTAAGGTAACCGTTGAAGTCTCGGGGGATGATGATGAGTCAGTTGGTGGAGCCTTTTCCAAGGTCACTGTGCTGCCGTTAGGTACATATGCAATAACAATTTTCAGATATCTCAGCATATTCCTTTAATTTACCCAGCAGACATGCTGAAAACAAATGACTCACTGGCGGCGAGGAAGCCAGAGCTTGTAGGCCTCTATGACATTTCTTCAAATGTGTATTTGTTGATATCAACAGCCCTCATGAATGTATTCAACTCTCTGAAAGTAAATGCACATGTCTGCAGGGATTGTAGGCACGCAGTCGGCCGGTCAAAAATGATTCCCCTGCACTGCATCATTGGGGCTAGGGATGTGTAATTGTGAGGGAGTCTTTCAAACCTATAGTCTGCATAGTGGGGATCTGGAGAAGGATTATGACAGTGTATTTGTAGAGTATGGAACAACACTCCTGCTGTAGAGCGTGTCAACTCTGCACTCCCTCAACAATAGTGCTAAGTCTGTGATGCGTAGGTCTGATCTAATGTCTCCCCTGACAGTGTTGTGCACAGACCATTTAAGGGGCAGGGTTGATTTTGCGTCATGTCCACCGGTGCACTCAGCAACAGTTTGCTGTTTCAGGTGTTTGATGGAGAAGAGAGAGCTAGGCCATCATCACAATTACAACACTGGGGCTGCTGAGAGGCGAGGTGGTCTACCAGCCCTGTCACCGCTTTCATAGGCAGGAGTGCTAACACCTTCAGAAAAGGTTTGGAACGTCCTTTGTAGTAGTAGGAGGGGGCTGTCTGCCAGAGCTCAACAAATGTAGCTGCTGTACCCCACTGTGTGGGGGTCTTGTAAGAACTACATCTTGTCTTTCCAGCCACAAAGGGAAAGCAGTTCCATCGACGAACCCTTCTGATTTATGTGGATACATCGGTTTTCTCTGGCTCCAAAATGGTGACCCCTCCTATATCATTTTCTCTCATCTTCCTCTGTTTTTTCTCTGCTTAATCTTTGGTCTGTCTGTCATTCTTTCCAAGGGTAGGATAATAACCCTCCTCTACTATTGACTCTGAGCTGTTGTAGTTTAGTGTGGGCTGTGGAGTTTCCCCATCCAGTCTCACTGATTAGAAAATGGGGCAGACCACAAAAGTGCTCTTGCATTCATTTCTAAGAAACTTCTTAGATCACTGTTTTGGAATACTTTCTACTACACACGATGCTGTGCTATTTTATGGTGAATTGAATTATGAACTAAAAAAGGATGTTGTACATTCCTAATGACACATGGAAACACAGAATTTAGATGTGTAGAAATAATTTCCCTACTTATACGTATACATCCAGCATGTGAGACTAAACAAAAATTAGTATAATATTCCATGTAATAATAATAATATTCCATGTCTACATGCAGCATGACCTGGTCTGGGTCCAACCACACACTACAGGCTGTTGCTGTGGACAAGGACACACACACACACACACACACACACACACACACACACACACACACACACACACACACACACACACACATTTTGAGTGAAGAATATTGATAATAGCAGCCGATAACAGAGGCTGTCCAGATATGGTTCCTGGACGTGGGCTCCTCGTCAACATGTGGAGAGAGATATCAGCTGCTGACAGTGAGCACTTAGTCCAGCCGCACGCATCCCTGCAGTGACAGACGGATCGATGCTCTGCAGCTGAACGCTGCAGCTGTGGCCTTGGAGGGACACTGTGCTGCATCCCGGTGGGCCTGAACGTCTCCACAGACACAGGGACCTGAACGTCTCCACAGACACAGATGGACCTGAACGTCTCCACAGACACAGATGGACCTGAACGTCTCCACAGACACAGATGGACCTGAACGTCTCCACAGACACAGATGGACCTGAACGTCTCCATGGACACATGGACCTGAACGTCTCCACAGACACAGGGACCTGAACGTCTCCACAGACACAGGGACCTGAACGTCTCCACAGACACAGATGGACCTGAACGTCTCCACAGACACAGATGGACCTGAACGTCTCCACAGACACAGATGGACCTGAACGTCTCCATGGACACAGGGACCTGAACGTCTCCACAGACACAGATGGACCTGAACGTCTCCACAGACACAGATGGACCTGAACGTCTCCACAGACACAGATGGACCTGAACGTCTCCACAGACACATGGACCTGAACGTCTCCACAGACACATGGACCTGAACGTCTCCACGGACACAGATGGACCTGAACGTCTCCACAGACACATGGACCTGAACGTCTCCACAGACACAGATGGACCTGAACGTCTCCACAGACACAGATGGACCTGAACGTCTCCATGGACACAGGGACCTGAACGTCTCCACAGACACAGATGGACCTGAACGTCTCCACAGACACAGATGGACCTGAACGTCTCCACAGACACAGATGGACCTGAACGTCTCCACAGACACATGGACCTGAACATTTCCACAGACACATGGACCTGAACGTCTCCACGGACACAGATGGACCTGAACGTCTCCACAGACACATGGACCTGAACGTCTCCACAGACACAGATGGACCTGAACGTCTCCACAGACACATGGACCTGAACGTCTCCACAGACACAGATGGACCTGAACGTCTCCACAGACACAGATGGACCTGAACGTCTCCACAGACACAGATGGACCTGAACGTCTCCACAGACACAAGGACCTGAACGTCTCCACAGACACAGATGGACCTGAACGTCTCCACAGACACAGATGGACCTGAACGTCTCCACAGACACATGGACCTGAACGTCTCCACAGACACAGATGGACCTGAACGTCTCCACAGACACAGATGGACCTGAACGTCTCCACAGACACAGATGGACCTGATCGTCTCCACAGACACAGGACCTGAACGTCTCCACAGACACAGATGGACCTGAACGTCTCCACAGACACAGATGGACCTGAACGTCTCCACAGACACATGGACCTGAACGTCTCCACAGACACAGGGACCTGAACGTCTCTACAGACACAGATGGACCTGAAAGTCTCCACAGACACATGGACCTGAACGTCTCCACAGACACAGATGGACCTGAACGTCTCCACAGACACAGATGGACCTGAACGTCTCCACAGACACAGATGGACCTGAACGTCTCCACAGACACAGATGGACATGAACGTCTCCACAGACACGGGACCTGAACGTCTCCACAGACACAGGGACCTGAACGTCTCCACAGACACAGATGGACCTGAACGTCTCCACAGACACAGATGGACCTGAACGTCTCCACAGACACAGATGGACCTGAACGTCTCCACAGACACAGGGACCTGAACGTCTCCACGGACACAGATGGACCCGAACGTCTCCACAGACACAGGGACCTGAACGTCTCCACAGACACAGATGGACCTGAACGTCTCCACAGACACAGATGGACCTGAACGTCTCCACAGACACAGATGGACCTGAACGTCTCCACAGACACAGATGGACCATTCAGGGCCCCTTTGGATCAGCACTAAAAGTCTGCTCTGATGAAAAAAATGAATGGATGCGTGGATGACATGTTGAGAGGTGGGACTGAGTGAATGAATGAGCAATGCTTTTTGTTGGTCTGTGTGTGTGTTTTTTATCCTCTATAGTCACACCGACTTTGTGGGCGATTGCTGTAAGCTTGGTGTGACGTTGTAGATGAATAAGACATTATTTCATAACCCCTACCCCCTTCTGGCAATGTATTGCGTATGTTATTAATGTAATTAAAGCAATACCAGACTTGATTTCTCAATTTCCGCTGCAAACACAAATCCAGGTATAGAGAGAGGGGGGACCGGTCAAAGATTGGCCCTGGGCTCCACGCTCGGTTGCCCAAGAGGCTTCAATCAGATGGAAGTCAGAATGAAGGAGAAAGTACTCCAATATAGCACACCGCTGAGTGAAGGGGATCGAGATTACATCCACCTTATATAACGGAGGACGATATAACTGACCTTCCATGAAGGTTGGGTGCAAAACGATCTCATATAACTAACCCCTGCATGGTCTTTGATGGTGATGAGGCTCTCTTTGTATGACTCTGGATCCAACTTTTTGAGAAGATGAAATCATTCTCACAGCTGATAAATTAGCAGTCAAAACGCTGTTTAGATTACGAGTAATGCTGTGGATATGGTAGCCTTCAGGAGAACAATTGCGCCCCCTGTTCTATTTTGGTATGTATCCGGTGAATTGGGTGTGATAATAAACACGTGTGGAGCGAGGGAGAGAGGGGGAGAGAGGGGGAGAGGGGAGGTCTTCAGCTCAGAGCACCCATTTGAGCTGGTGAGTCATGGAAACCACTGAAGCTCTCTCCCTCACAACCTCATACCTTAAACATGGGACACATGTTTGCTGACTTTTACTGGTAATTGAGCCGTATAATGGACCATATAGGCTGCAGAGACTCGACCTGTATGCTCTCTGTTAAAGGGAGATACAGGGAAAGTAGTGAAGATATCAGTGAAAAACGTATAACAGAAAACCTCCGTGTAGAGTCTAGACCTACGTGGTGGCCTGGGGCCCATCTGAAAATACCTGCTTATAATTGATTATAAAGGATTGACGCCATATCGTCTAAAGCATAGGCCTGCGATCGATCCTATTAAGCTTATTTTAATACAAAAAAAAAAATCCAACACCAATGGGTTTTCTACTTTCAGTCCACATAACGTTACATGATTTTGTAACGTTATATACAGGCTTTATGCGCCATCTGCTGGTGATATCACCAATGGTTCTGAAATCAAATCTTCACACGCTGAAATTCCCACCTATGTAAGTTAATAAAAGTCAATAATAACAATAATCAAAACATCGTTGAGCCATTAAATCTATTATGAGTAGGCCTACATCTTAAGGGTGCACGAAGACCACGTCTGTGCGTGCATTGCCTTCCTGATTGACTGAAAGTTGTTCAGTTCCAGTTTGGTGATGTTGGAGACGTTCGACCGCTTCGCTCACCATGTTGAACTAATAGTGTATGAGCCATTTTCAGGTTGTATTATTTCATGTAATTTTGCTCCATGCCACTAGTGGGCTGTATGCTGTGTGGCTCAGCTGATCTCGGGTCACCTGGGTTAGGCCAACCTGGTGGAAACCCAAAGACAGGTGTTGCTGATTTGAGAAGCAAACCGTTTTCCACTGTGCCTAGTCGTGCGTAGTATGTGCTATGTGGTTTTGATGTGGTGAGAAATTCGGTTTGTTGTTTTCTACATGTATTAAGAGAGAAAGTTATTGCTGCTGTATGATGTACAGAAGTAAAATAAACCTGCGAGATAATCGTTACAGAACTTTCCGTTTTGATATGTTCGGAGCGCACTGGGCGCACGTCTAAACCAGTAGGCCGACTAGACTTAGAGGACTTTGTCAGTGCACTGAGCCCCTTTGAGTCGCTTCATCACCTACTTAATTTCATCGCCCAAAATAGCCAAAGAAGTCACTTCCATTCTTACCTCAAGGACAATGGAAAAAAGTGGACGAAGGTGCATTTTCGACGGTAAATATTATTTTTTTTATTAATAATTATTGAACTCCTCAACAACATTGCAAAAGTAAGTTTGTTTCTGGGCGCTCGGTTAGTTAGTTGTTTAGTAAGTTAGTTAGTTGGTTAGTTAGTTGGAGGCAGGTCTGAAGGGGTTCCATGTCGTGACGTGACGTGTTGCTCCTCGCTGAGTGTGTACTCCTCGGTGCCAGTCTGTGAGGGCAACAAAGACGCCTCTTGGAGATCTGTTGCAGGTCGAGAGACAAAACGGTATCACCGCCAGGATTCTGGCATATGGGCCTTCACATACACAGGGGTGTCAAACTCATTCTCACCTGGGGCCACATCAACCATACCATAACCATAAGACTATATACATGTACAAGTAACTGTCTCTGTATTTGGTTATTTATTCCAGTGTGCAAATATTGTACATGCATTTATGTACAAAAGGAAGCATTGGAACCACTGCAATCTAGAGGCAGGATTTTGCAGATCACAACATTGAAATGCATTGTGGGAGATGTAGTTGATGGTCACTGCGCGGTACTGTGAAGCAGTAGGCCCTATATGCCTTACAAGCCAGATTTTAACCGCGGCCTTGAGTTTGACACATGTGATGTGACATACAACAATGACATACAATGTCGCATTCAGAAAAAAAAACAAAAGAGACTCACATGGTGGTACTGTAATGTAGAAGACCATTGTGGTGTTTGCAGAGTAATTTAAAGTGATGGTTCGGAGTAAAATTCACCCTGAGGTAATTTCCACCAATAATCCAGCCAAATACCCCCTAAAATGCATTTTTAGCGACGGTCAATATTTATCAAGTTTAGGGGTATCAGCCGAATGGCTTAGTATTGGAGTGTCCGGTACTGTGTGTAGGGGCCTATATCTCGTAAATTACCCCACTAATAATGCATGGATTGTTAAAAAAAAAAAAAAAAGTTAGTGAATTCAACACTCCATCTAATTTCAAGTATTCAATTATTCCAGTTGTCAATACATTTCGATGGAGTGTTGAATTCACTAACCTTTTCCTTACACTTGTGAGTTTTGAAGAGGACTTTTACGAACTTATCCGGAAAGACGGAAGAGACGTCGACGCAGCGGTAGCCTTAGCAACAGCTAGTTGAAGCTATCAGAAAAGTGATCTTTTAAATAAACTCCTGGTGTACTTACAAACTTTAAAATGCCTCGTTTTGTGAGTACAGACCATATATGTACTACTACAGAAGTTGGGTAACAATCCATGCATTATTAGTGGGGTAATTTACGAGATATACACACAGTACTGGGCACTCCAATACTAAGCCATTCGGCTTATACCCCTAAACTTGATAAATATTGACCGTCGCTAAAAATGCATCTGAGGGGGGTATTTGGCTGGATTATTGGTGGAAATTACCTCAGGGTGAATTTTACTCCGAACCATCACTTTAAATGTTTAAATGTTAAAATAGGTCCAATTGAAATGAACTGTCACTATACATGCTTGGGGTCTAGTAAACTCCATTTTATATAGGTTGTTCTTTTAGCATGAGCTCACTTAAATAGTTAATCTAAACCGTGATGCTGACGTTATACATAATTCACTATCGTTTTGGAGACACCATATCCCTTTACTTATCGGAACATCTGTGATCATGTGCTGCTTACACGTGGGTACTGGCAGAATGACAGAGGTGAAATGGCTGGGCAAAGCTGCATCTCCATACAGCTGCTCTGGGGCCACTGGCAGGGATGGAAGAGACGCTGGGGAGAAGAGTTCAGAACAGTCATTTTGGTTATTTGTTTTCTCTCCTTCCTCACATCATCCATGTGTCATCTGGAATGATTTGTTGATGGAAATCACTTGCGTTGCAGACATGTTTAAGGCACAATGAGAGAGACAAAGGGAAAGCAGTCTACAGGTGGATTTATGAATATCATATCAGATAGTTGAAGCAGATAACCACGGTTCCTCTGCGTTTTAAAGACACTTGTGAAACAACTAAAACCGTATTGTCGTTTCCCATTCAGGCTGGTCTGGCTTTGGAGAGAGCTACAGGAGTAGCTCTCCTGCTATAGCTAGCTATAGATAGCTATAGAAGTAGCTCTCCTGCTATAGATAGCTATAGGAGTCCTCCTGACCCACGCATGTGTCCTGTTGGGCCGCCGCTCTCTCCCCCAGCAGCATCTCCAGCAGCAGGCTGTCCACGCTGGCCTCCCCCAGCAGCCTGGCCAGGTGGAGGTTCTCCACCATCTGCCAGGCGACGCTCTGCAGAGCAGGCAGCGTCAGCAGCAGCTCCCCAAAGCGACCCCTCTGCCCTCCGGTCACCTCCTCAAGCAACAGGTGAGCCTGGAACCGCAGGTGGCGGACTGTCTGAGGGCTCCCCAAACCCACGCAATCTGTCAGGAGAAACAAAGGAGGCTTAGAAGAAAGGCCCGTACCAAGCTAGTGCTTAGCAAGCTGGCTGCAATTAAGCTATGCTCTGCCCGACTTCCAGCCAACCAATGGATGCCTCAGGATATCTGAGTTGTTGATGCCCTGAATGTTTGTGGTTTTTAGTGACACACCACAAGTTATGTTTGGCGTGAATGAGCTCGACTCACCAAACTATCTCAGACGGCCCAACGTAAGGCAAGCCAATGTGGCTGGTGTTGACCTTGGACCTCTGGAGTTAAAAGACTCCTTACAAAATGGATCAGACCTGATGTCAAATAACATGTGTAATCAGGGCTGAATGTGGAAGGAGGCGGTGGAGGAAAAAACAAGGCCTGCTACACTACACGCCCGTTGAAAGGTAAGCTACAAAGTTTGACCTCTTCAGTTCTATTGCGTCTGCCATAATGAAGCTAGCTACAGAATGCTAAATCACTGAATGGACTAAGACAACTAAGTTTTCATTGTGTCTCTCCTACATCATCACACTACAGGATTTGTGTTGAAGTGGCATGTTGCCTTTCCCACTGCAGCAGGCACATGCACAATGTAACGACGACAATGTTGAATTCAGTGTTTTAATATTAATGTCAATGAGATGATGTGCTAAGCTAAAAGGACATGCATATCTTCATCTGCCGGCAGAACCATTACAGCGCAATATCAATGTTTTTATCTGCATGGTCAGATCAGGTAGTCTGGACCGACTGGACCAACGAGGCAAAATGTTCCTGGCAATATCTGTGTTTTGGTCTGCAAAGCACAGATGAGGTGTTGAGGGACTGACCAGGAGCGAAGAAGACGATGGTCCTGAGGCAGGTAAACTCTTTGTCTGTCACGTTGAGTTCTCTCAGAGGTTTGACCAGCTCCTCGTGCACACGGAACGCCACTCTAGACACCTCCATCTCAGCGCCTCGCACTGGAATAACAAAGTCATTTCCTGCACAGTAAACCAAAGAAAAAGACATTAAACATTAAACCACAGATAACTTCTCAGTGGTCTGCGTAATTTGATCAGTTCTGTTGCGATATTAGTGTTCCGTATAGGAGGCACACAGGCCTAGCAGAATGAAATGGATGTACATAGCCATGCCCCTGAAACCCCTCACAAAGTGGGGGGGTTTCTTTTACATTTGAAAAGCTCATCACACTAAACAAAGTGTTGGGAGTAAAATGCACATCTAACCTAAAAGAATGAGGTCATTGTAAGGTAAGGATCGCCTTGCCACTCCTAGGATGAGATGCTCTGCGGAGTGGGCTCGTAACAGGGCTACCTGCACAAACACACACACATGCAAGGTCACGTTGAGCTGACGAAGGCAGACAGGTGCTCATGCGGAGACGTCACCCGCCACTGAGAAGAAGTACACAGGTCTGACGGAGCCGGCGTGAGCTGTGTCTCGCGGTCTGCACGCCAGCTGTGAACCCGCCGCGCGGAAAAGCTGTGAGTTGGTTTCCATCCGTTACCCGGTCGTCTATTGGCAGACAGCAGAACTCTGGGATGCGCTTCGCCCACTCCACCAGCAGGAGGAGCTGCTGTTTCATGGAGTCAAACACGTCTCCCACGCAGGCCGTCTTCTTGGTGCTGACGTCACAACTCTCCGGAGAGAGCAGGGCTAGGAACTGAGGGGTGGCAAACCAGAATGAATGAATGAATTATTGTGTGTGTGTGTGTGTGTGTGTGTGTTTGTGCGCGCACGCACGTGTGTGTGTGTGTGTGTGTGTTTGCGCGTGTGTGTGTGGTGCTGAGATGGAAGAAGGAATGGGGAAACGTGATCATGTTGCCTCAGTAGGTGTGGAAAGGCATTGCGGTATGTAGATGTCTCACAGAGTAATGGGGGTGTCCTTGGCTCATCACTAACATCAGGATATAATCTAAGTAATCCAAGATGGAAAACACTCCTGCTTCATTAAGTGGTCTGTTTGTCAATCATCCAATTCATTTCTGTTCATTCTTTCCACAAGAAACACAGGGCTATCTGGTTGTTATTATGCATTTGAAGGTAATTGGACGTTGGCACACAATCCCAGACCTATAGCACTGCAATTAAATAGTCTATGATTAGATGGGGTCCCTGGGTAATTTGGTAGTTTCTAAGGAGTAACTGAATCTAGCCTACAGATAGGCTCTCCAGGGAGGTGAATAACTGACTATTTAAAGTGCAGCATTTTATCCCCATCTTCGCCGGCCTCTATCTGCATGTTTTCTAATGAAAAGGGCCGGCTGTGGGGGAAATGGAATCAGTGAGTTGGTTTCCGGCGTGTTGTATCAGTAAGTAAGCAGAGTGTAGGAGAGGTGTACAGTGTAGTTACCTGATGCACGCTGGCCTCAGCCTGCTGCAGCGTGCTGATGGACAGGGTGCCGGCCGCCCGGTCCACTGCTCTGATGCTGCTGATGCGGTCGCGCTCATTCTGCACGGCTGAGACCACAAGGGATTTGGTAACAATTCCAGCGGCCTTAAAATCAACTGAAATCTGTCATCAACCTGTCATCATCAGTCTGTTTCCTTTAATTCCTCCTCGCCATTACGTTTGTGACAGACGAGTGTGCCGGAACAAGAAGAGAACAACATGATGATCATCATCATTATGCTTTAAGAGGAAAGACAATGGCGTGTTGATGACCCCTTAACGAGGCCATTAGAAGGGGCCGGTCCAGATGTGCTCGGCCTAGTTCCAATTCGCCTGGGCAAGGTAGACAACAAGACCCCTGCCTCCAGGCAATCAGTCATCAGGGATGTCTGCTCAGCAACCAATCAGCCAATCAGGGGCCTATTCATGGTTGTAGCACAGGAGATAGAGGCCTGCCTGGCCTACCATGAAGACACGGCTTCATGTGACAGTGTCACAGATGAGTCTCCTATGGGCCGTCAGGTAGGTGATGGATTGGATCTGAAAGACTGGCCTCTGCCTGCTTGTTCAGCTCCTCCTGTTTTTATCTTGCCATCAAAACCACCATACCACCAAAATAGTGTCACTCCTTAAGACAAATCATATAATACACATCGATCACATTGATATCATTTTATTTTAATAATTTGATAATTCAATAATAATTTTACATACTGGGATATTCACGGTTACACTAATGTAACGGCACTAAACACGGCCAAGATTTCCTCAGGCAGTGGGCGTTGGGAGGAATAATAGACACCCATGTCTACTTAGAGTATATTTGGACCATGTAAGGAACGTGACTTCATAGTCCAATGTCAGATGGGCTTTTCATTTGAAAAGGAACTCAGAGTTTAAAGCACAACCACCTCTGGTCTTTGGCGGAGTGTGATCTTGGTACCGATCTAAACATCTCAATGAACGTTCTTGAAGTCTACATAGATGGGATGTTACACAACTCAGCAGCACGTACCAGAGCCCTGTATGGGGATCTGGAGAGCAACGTCTCTACCCGACTCACTGAAAGCTACAGAGCAAATATTTGCCCATAACACAGGCATGTTAATTATTCATGTGAGGAGCCCAGTCATGGCTCCTCTAATCCCCATCTCTTTTCTCGACTTATCTATGGCAGCCAATGAAAGATATGATCAGACACACACACACACACACACACACACACACACACACACACACACACACACACACACACACACACACACACCCTGCATTATTGAGTACTGCATGCTCTAGGTAGAAACTGCCGCTGCCTGCTTCTCTGTCTCACCATACGTCAGTACCTCGATAGAAATGTATGCACGTCTGATAGGCCTTTAGAGGTTCTCCCACTTCAGAGGTTCTCTCACTTCAGACGCGGTTCTCACCTTCCTTTCTCATCCCCGCTCGGAAACACTTGCGCAGCCTGCAGTAGCGGCATTGGTTCCGTTTGTCTCTGTCCACGATGCACTGCCTGCTGAACCTGAGACAGGAGAAGACGATGAGCACACGCACGGCCTGTGAACTGAACTCGTCTCCAGGTCGGTCTCTTTCGGGACCCAGAGAGACCTTTGGAGCAGGCGCCGTGTTGGACCGACCGCGGCCACCGGCCTGTGATGGAGCCCGGCCGGCCGGCTCTCTGAGCGCAGACGTGCCGCGGCAGACATCCACTCAGACGGTGGCGTCCTCGTCTCACTGTCACACGTGGCCCGTCATCCCCTCTCCAGGGGAGGACGGGCCTCGCCGCTGTAGCACTCCATTGATTTCCAGTCCATTGTTACTGCAGATGGGTTACTGCTTTCATGCCCGGACAGCCTGGTATCTACCACTCAACACGGCTGTGTTTTTATCTCCCCTCATACATGATACATCTCACTCTGCAAAGGATTCAGGAACCGCCTCGGATGGCGTGAAGGTCCGTGTATTATGGGATGTCTTTGAGGCAACCGGTGCCTGTGCTTGAGTTCTCACTTCTGAAGCAGGGAGAGCAGAGCGTGTCGAGGAACGAGGAGGATTCAGAAGAAGCAGATAAAGATGATGTAACCCAGATCAGTCATTAGGGGTAATGCATGCGCTGGAGAGACGCAAGTTCAAGTTCAGCATTCCCTGGATCTCTGAGGAAACTGGAGGGCAGGAGAAGTGTCTGTATTGGTGAAACCTCATGACCAGGTTATGCTAACATGAACGTCGTTCTGGGATCCAGTGCAAAATAATAAAGAATACGTTTGAGGACGGAGTGAGGGACATCAGGGGCCTTGGACCCTCTTGGCTTTGTGTAGTTAGGATCGTGTTGCTTACTATGTGATTATTAGGTACAGTCATATAGGTGTTGTCTCCTGACAACAGGAGACATGTTAAATGTTGTCTCCTAAGGATTCTCCACCCCACCTGACTGTATGTTAGGTGTTGTCTCCTAAAGGTTCTCCACCCCACCTGACTGTATGTTAGGTGTTGTCTCCTGAAGGTTCTCCACCCCACCTGACTGTATGTTAGGTGTTGTCTCCTGAAGGTTCTCCACCCCACCTGACTGTATGTTAGATGTTGTCTCCTAAAGGTTCTCCACCCCACCTGACTGTATGTTAGATGTTGTCTCCTAAAGGTTCTCCACCCCACCTGACTGTATGTTAGGTGTTGTCTCCTGAAGGTTCTCCACCCCACCTGACTGTATGTTAGATGTTGTCTCCTGAAGGTTCTCCACCCCACCTGACTGTATGTTAGATGTTGTCTCCTAAAGGTTCTCCACCCCACCTGACTGTATGTTAGGTGTTGTCTCCTGAAGGTTCTCCACCCCACCTGACTGTATGTTAGATGTTGTCTCCTAAAGGTTCTCCACCCCACCTGACTGTATGTTAGGTGTTGTCTCCTGAAGGTTCTCCACCCCACCTGACTGTATGTTAGATGTTGTCTCCTAAAGGTTCTCCACCCCACCTGACTGTATGTTAGATGTTGTCTCCTGAAGGTTCTCCACCCCACCTGACTGTATGTTAGGTGTTGTCTCCTGAAGGTTCTCCACCCCACCTGACTGTATGTTAGGTGTTGTCTCCTGAAGGTTCTCCACCCCACCTGACTGTATGTTAGATGTTGTCTCCTAAAGGTTCTCCACCCCACCTGACTGTATGTTAGGTGTTGTCTCCTGAAGGTTCTCCACCCCACCTGACTGTATGTTAGATGTTGTCTCCTAAAGGTTCTCCACCCCACCTGACTGTATGTTAGATGTTGTCTCCTAAAGGTTCTCCACCCCACCTGACTGTATGTTAGGTGTTGTCTCCTAAAGGTTCTCCACCCCACCTGACTGTATGTTAGGTGTTGTCTCCTAAAGGTTCTCCACCCCACCTGACTGTATGTTAGGTGTTGTCTCCTGAAGGTTCTCCACCCCACCTGACTGTATGTTAGGTGTTGTCTCCTGAAGGTTCTCCACCCCACCTGAATGTATGTTAGATGTTGTCTCCTGAAGGTTCTCCACCCCACCTGACTGTATGTTAGGTGTTGTCTCATGAAGGTTCTCCACCCCACCTGACTGTATGTTAGGTGTTGTCTCCTAAAGGTTCTCCACCCCACCTGACTGTATGTTAGGTGTTGTCTCCTGAAGGTTCTTACCTGCATGTGTAGTTGTGGTTTTTGCGGACGCTCCTCCTGAAGAATCCCTTGCAGCCGTCACAGCTGGGGGCGCCGTAGTGTTTTCCGGTGGCCCGGTCTGCACATATGGAGCACAGGACGCCCTCGGAGGTGTCCGGCGCTGCCGTCGGATCTGTTAATGAGAAGATAGTTGAGCCGTCACGTCCTCCAGGGCGTCATAGCACCGTGCTGCAGCCTCAGGGAGCTTCATGGCAGCCATTAGAGACATGGTATAGAACCGTGGGAGGGACGTCAGGGTGGGACACCATTGGGAAGGCATAGGAACTCCCTTTGCTTTGGATGCTGATTAATAAATGAACGTCACCGAGGCTGAACCCGTAAGCACCCGAAGGAGCCCACCCGGCCCCCTGAGACCAGGACCGCACAGTGGGACGGAGACCTCTAGGATTCATCGCCTCCATCACCAGCCCAGCCTGGGAACCAGACGGATGCGAGAGCTCATTTATTTGCTCTGGCAGATGATTTCCAGCCCGGTTCTGGTACTGGACAATCTGGACCACTGATCTGAGTGGGGGTTCGATACGCTGGCCTGATGGTGGCCACCACCCAGGTTTCGTGACATGTTAAACCAGGATGGTTTGTTTTCTCCAGAAGAAAAACAAACTGCACACCGAGCTTCTATCGGTGAAAAATGCATGTTGTTTTGCCGTTCCTCTGATTTAGGATTCGGTGAAGGTTTCATTTACCAACACAAGAGTTTGGCGCTATGTAAAACTTCTCGGTTTCTCTGATTGGTTGTTGGTCTTTCCTGTTTGCGTCCAAGAGGCGTTTTGGTCTGCGCACGTCGATTATGGCCAGTGGAATTAAAATAAACGGAGAGGTTCCAGAAGAATACACAACCATGAGTTGAGGATTACAACACACTTAGTTTTTTAAGAAATACTATGCAACATCACACACATGCGGCCTAGTTAGTGGTAGCAGGTCACAGCTAGTTAGCGGTAACAGCGGTCACAGCTAGTTAGCAGTAACAGTGGTCACAGCTATTTAGTGCTAGCAGGTCACAACTAGTTAGCGGTAGCGGGTCACAGCTTGTTAGCGGTAGCGGGTCACAGCTAGTTAGTGGTAGCAAGTAAGTCACAGCTAGTTAGCGGGTAGCAGGTCACAGCTAGTTAGCGGGTGGCAGGTCAAAGCTAGTTAGCGGGTAGCAGGTCACAGCTACATAGCGGTAGCAGTGGTCACAGCTAGTTAGCGGGTAGCAGGTCACAGCTAGTTAGCGGTAGCAGCGGTCACAGCTAGTTAGCGGGTAGCAGGTCACAGCTAGTTAGCGGGTGGCAGGTCAAAGCTAGTTAGCGGGTAGCAGGTCACAGCTACATAGCGGTAGCAGTGGTCACAGCTAGTTAGCGGGTAGCAGGTCACAGCTAGTTAGCGGTAGCAGCGGTCACAGCTAGTTAGCGGGTAGCAGGTCACAGCTAGTTAGCGGTAGCAGCGGTCACAGCGGTGATGTGGTTGACGCAAAGAAAATGGGGAACTCTCGTTGAGCTTCTCCACTAATTAGTCAGGAGTCATTAGGATTTCCTGTGCGCAGACCAAGTTGACTAACGGCATGATTTCCAGGGTCTGACGTTGTGGAGGGATTGCCTATGTTCTTTAGACATTTGATAACCGTATGTAAATCAGACACTTAGTTAATCAAAAGCAAAAACCTGCTGTAACATCGTGGAGCTTTAAGCCTCTGTGAACATTTTGAAATATTATTCCACAACCCCCCCCCCCCCCCCCCCCCCCCCCCTTGTAGCCTTTATGGTGCCGGTTGATGCCCTGGACATCAACAGGAGAGTCTTTAGCGTCAGATCAGCACCAAGGATGGCAGGGAAAAGCACTGCTAAATATGTCATTGTTATGTGGAGCTGCCCACAGTCCTCCACAGGGCTCTGCTGCTGATCACCACAGAGAACGGGGATCTCCCCGTTTGATTCAAACTGTTGGACAGCAGTGGCAGTCCAAAGTCCACATGCTTTTCTGCTATTAGGAGCAGTGCTTCCATTTCGTCTCCCTCTGTGTTTCCCTTGGTTGTATTCTGTCAGCGTTTGATTGCTGCAGTATTGTCTCTGCTAAAACTGCTGCACATCAAATAAACTGTGTGTTGATGTTGTGTTTCAGGGCTGGTGTCTGTGGAGAATGGCCCAAGGCAACAGTGCATGTAAATCACATCCTTAGTTTCTGAAGGCAGAGCAGCCAGGGATTACATTTTAACAATGGGAAGGCTTTCAGTGGTCAAAGATCAGATAGATTGAGTTAAGAGATTAGCGTACATATGCCTTCCGCTTAACTGCATTTGTAGAGCGTTCTGCTGGTTGAGCATCCTGCTTTAAAGTTAAGACCAGGATGGATTCAGCACACCAGAATGCAAATGAGGATTTACTAGATTAGGGAAGAAAATGTAACAAACATAAATAGCAACACAGTATTTTCTTGTCTTTGGTTGTGTAATCTTTGCACAGTGTTGGCGTGCTTTATTGAGCGAGATCATCACAACACATTGTTCTTTGCAGAGGACTCTGAAGCAGTGGGCGATCACAGAGCGCCAAGTCAATGCACAGAGCAGCCTGTGATGTTTACAGCTATGGGGCTCACACTGCTGTGACTCCATTTTAGAAACCTCGCAGACGTGCATTGTTAGTCATTATCTTGGTATTATGGGGAGACAATGTTGTTTGAAGTGTCTCTGGTACAAATGTGGCGAGTCAAAGGTTTCATTAGACCAGGTTACCGCAGATTTACATCGATTTAGGAGTTCATTGTGCTCCTCTCAATATGGCAGAGTAACGCTAACAAAAAGAGACCATTGATGCCTTCAGATGTAAGCCTACAGCCAGCATGACCATCCTGGAGCTCATGTGCTTTTAACCCTTGGAAAATAAACACTAGCTGGTATTTTGGGGAGGAGAGGAAGAGGAGACCACATGATCATACCTGGTATATTTACATCCAGAGGTAATTCATCATACCTGGTATATTTACATCCAGAGGTAATTCATCATACCTGGTATATTTACATCCAGAGGTAATTCATCATACCTGGTATATTTACATCCAGAGGTAATTCATCATACCTGGTATATTTACATCCAGAGGTATTTCATCATACCTGGTATATTTACATCCAGAGGTAATTCATCATACCTGGTATATTTACATCCAGAGGTAATTCATCATACCTGGTATATTTACATCCAGAGGTAATTCCCTTGTATTGTCACATCCCACCGTGGTGCAGGGCTGGCTGTAGGCAGCGCTGTACTCTCTGCAGTCCAGGTTGAGCATGGTCCTGTTGGGCCTGGTGCCTCCTCAGCCTGGATCACAGACGCTCTGCCCTTGTTGTCTCTGTTGTGTCCTCCTGGTCGCTCCCAGCGTGATAACATCTGCTATTCTGACTCCATCATCTGTGTGACAATGCCTTGTGATGGATTGATTAGGATCCAGCTGGAGTCGTCAACAAGGAGATAACTTGTGAGCTTAACCTTAAGAAAGAAACTCAGAGGAAGCTGGAGGGACACTTTGATGTGGTGGCTGCTGGCTCTTGATAAAAAGGCGGGTTCAGAGACATGTCAACACGAGTCCCAAACACGTGGGCTGAAACACGTATGCTGCATTTCATATTTCATATTCTCAGACATTTACAGCATCGTTGTGGCAGTGGGTCATCAAACACAAATCACATCCATTCGCTAATCGTGTCATATGAATTGTAAAAACCTTTGAGTTGTTTTCAGAAAACATTTCACTTCCTTAACAGGGAGGGGCTTCCCATCTTCACCTTTGTCCTCAGCCACATATCTGTTGTTTGTTCCTATTGATTAGTCTGACTGATAGTGGCTGTTTGGAGACCGGGCCTCTTTGATCCAGCAGGCAGCAGACAGCGTCTCACGCTGCGGCCGACAGGAAGGACATTACAACTGACCGGCCACAAGCATTGGGTCAAAAAGGGCCGACTATGTTTTTTTTTTTTTAACCAAAACTATAGATATAATACATAAGAAAGTGTCTAATTATATCAGAATAGTTGGGTTTTAGACTCTACATTCCTCTAATTTAAAGCTTCTCTTAAATTGATTTATTACAGTCATTGCATTACTTTCATATTTCCCATGGCGTCTGAGAGCATGCTAACTGAATGAACAGACATGTCCAACGTGTTTTAAAGAAGGCTGAAATGCATCTAAAATGTGAATATGGTCACAGCACTTATATATATATATATATATATATATATATATATATATATATTTTTTTTTTGTTGTTGTACAAATTATAACAAATTATATGTCAGGCCACATATGAGTTTTGCCCAGTGCTGATATCCATCATACTTTAGAGTAATGGGATTTCCTGGGTGAGTGACACTCCTTCCCTGAATGTCACGCCGGGCTGGGGGTCAGACCTGGCTGGGTCTCCTGCACTCCGCACTGTTCAGGTGATTGATGGATGGAAGTGGTGGTGGCAGGACCACAGTCTGGACCACAGCCTGGACCACAGTCTGGACCACAGCCTGGACCACAGTCTGGACCACAGTCTGGACCACAGTCTGGACCACAGTCTGGACCACAGCCTGGACCACAGCCTGGACCACAGCCTGGACCACAGTCTGGACCACAGTCTGGACCACAGTCTGGACCACAGTCTGGACCACAGCCTGGACCACAGTCTGGACCACAGTCTGGACCACAGCCTGGACCACAGCCTGGACCACAGTCTGGACCACAGCCTGGACCACAGTCTGCACCACAGTCTGGACCACAGCCTGGACCACAGCCTGGACCACAGTCTGGACCACAGCCTGGACCACAGTCTGGACCACAGCCTGGACCACAGTCTGCACCACAGTCTGGACCACAGTCTGGACCACAGTCTGGACCACAGCCTGGACCACAGTCTGGACCACAGCCTGGACCACAGCCTGGACCACAGCCTGGACCACAGCCTGGACCACAGTCTGGACCACAGTCTGGACCACAGTCTGGACCACAGCCTGGACCACAGTCTGGACCACAGCCTGGACCACAGCCTGGACCTCCCTGACCACCCAGTCTCACCACAGCAGCAATGCAGGATTCAATACAATACAATATAATACAGTATGAATTTAGCTTTTCAGTAAATTACACAAAGGTAGTGCTTTGTTAGTGTATATTTTTTATGTTAATAGTTTTGTTTTGCATTCATGACCGGCTGGGACGCGCTTGGCCCACTAGGGGGCGACAAAGTACAGCCTTTAAAGGCACAAAGGCGAGAGGGAACGCGAATGACCACAGTCATTTTCTCTCATCTTTCCTGGACGTAATGAAACCTAATCTTTTTAATAGAACCTAATCATGTTAGTTTCCTCCTTTTCAAGAAATTGGAATACTGAGTTGAGCATATAACTTTTGATCCAGATAGGAATGGCATAGTTTCTGGTGCAATATAGCGGGCATGCAGACGAAATAGGACAGTAGAGCTAAGCTACCGATGCCTGCCAGTTACGAGATAGATGATGTCCAGATGGTAGAAAAAATAAGAATCGTTGGCAGGTTTGACACAGTATATGCATTACACATCTGCACATATTTGGTGCACACTAGATAAGAATTCTGATGCATCAATTCTTAAGAAAAATGTTTATGGAAAATGAAGTCACTATTATCTGTGTATAAAATTCTGCAAATGTTTTGCTTTAATGTGATAACTTTCAGAAATTCAGAAACTCTACCTTGAACATATGCTGTTTGTGTTTGAATTCATCATTAATTGATACCGCAATATCAATAATAAATTCAACATACAGGATTCGATTGATGTTTGAAGATAAGCACCAAAGACTTTGTATGGACTCTGGCGTTCATGAAGTCTAAACCAACCAGTTCTCTAGTCAGTGTGAACCAACCAGTTCTCTAGTCAGTGTGAACCAACCAGTTCTCTAGTCAGTGTGAACCAGTCAGTTCTCTAGTCAGTGTGAACCAGTCAGTTCTCTAGTCAGTGTGAACCAGTCAGTTCTCTAGTCAGTGTGAACCAGTCAGTTCTCTAGTCAGTGTGAACCAACCAGTTCTCTAGTAAGTGTGAACCAACCAGTTCTCTAGTCAGTGTGAACCAGTCAGTTCTCTAGTCAGTGTGAACCAGTCAGTTCTCTAGTCAGTGTGAACCAGTCAGTTCTCTAGTCAGTGTGAACCAGTCAGTTCTCTTGTCAGTGTGAACCAACCAGTTCTCTAGTCAGTGTGAACCAGTCAGTTCTCTAGTCAGTGTGAACCAACCAGTTCTCCAGTCAGTGTGAACCAGTCAGTTCTCTTGTCAGTGTGAACCAACCAGTTCTCTAGTCAGTGTGAACCAGTCAGTTCTCTAGTCAGTGTGAACCAACCAGTTCTCCAGTCAGTGTGAACCAGTCAGTTCTCCAGTCAGTGTGAACCAGTCAGTTCTCTAGTCAGTGTGAACCAGTCAGTTCTCTAGTCAGTGTGAACCAACCAGTTCTCTAGTCAGTGTGAACCAGTCAGTTCTCCAGTCAGTGTGAACCAGTCAGTTCTCTAGTCAGTGTGAACCAGTCAGTTCTCTAGTCAGTGTGAACCAGTCAGTTCTCTAGTCAGTGTGAACCAACCAGTTCTCTAGTCAGTGTGAACCAGTCAGTTCTCTAGTCAGTGTGAACCAGTCAGTTCTCTAGTCAGTGTGAACCAGTCAGTTCTCCAGTCAGTGTGAACCAGTCAGTTCTCCAGTCAGTGTGAACCAGTCAGTTCTCCAGTCAGTGTGAACCAGTCAGTTCTCCTGACTGGTTCTTCCTGTCTGCCCCTCTGTCTCTCTGTCAGGGAGGAACACAAAGGCAAACCCTCCCGTTAATAATTAATACCACTTCACAATAACAAACCCCTGCCGACCCGTCACGTTATGAGGAATGCAGCAGTATGGAATAATGTACACCGGTGAATGTGAGTTAAAAGACATTCATCACCCGGCTCTGAAAGGCAGTGTGACCCATCAGAGTGACGGGCGACGCACTCACCGGTCAGATCACCGCAACACTCAACGGAGAACGTGGAGACAGAACGGCCAGGAAAAGACGAGAAAGAATGAATGAAACATCATTGACCACCCCAACCCCCCCCCTACACCCTACACCTCCCCCCCCTCCCTACACCCCCTCCCCCCCTCCCTACACCCTATACCCCAACCCCCCCCCCCCCTCCCTACACCCCCCCTTCACCCCTATACCCCCCCTCCACCCCTACACCCTACACCCCTCCCTACACCCTACACCCCCCCCCCCCCCCCCCTCTACCCCTACACCCCCCCCCCCCCCCCCCCCCGGCTTCCTTGTCCAAAAATTGGGCCGTGACAAAAACAAAGCAGCAGAAAGTGGTTCTAAAAGCACGCCAGGCGTATGATTTAGTGAGGCGATAAAGAAGGGAAAGGTGGCCATCCATCATGGCAGCCAGCTCACGGTGAGAGACGCCTTCACAGGCTGCAGGGCCGGGCGTAGGCCGCCCCTGGTAGGCCCCTGGTAGCCCTGTGGTAGGCCTCTGGTAGGGCTCTGGTAGCCCTCTGGTAGCACTCTGGTAGGCCTCTGGTAGGCCCCTGGTAGGCCTCTGGTAGGGCTCTGGTAGCCCTCTGGTAGGCCTCTGGTAGGGCTCTGGTAGCCCTCTGGTAGGCCTCTGGTAGGGCTCTGGTAGGCCTCTGGTAGCCCTCTGGTAGGGCTCTGGTAGGCTTCTGGTAGCCCTCTGGTAGCCCTCTGGTAGGCCCCTGGTAGCCCTCTGGTAGGCCTCTGGTAGGCCCCTGGTAGGCCTCTGGTAGAGCTCTGGTAGGCCTCCAGGAGGGCCAAGGGTTGACCCCAGCGTGGCCCGACGTGCATTCCAGATGGACCGAGGTGGAAACCTGTCTCCACCCAGAGAGAGAGAGAGAGAGAGAGAGAGAGAGAGAGAGAGAGAGAGAGAGAGAGAGAGGCACATGTGGGAAACGACACGACCCTCCCCCCCCCCCCCCCCCGGAGCAATGAGCCAAATCAAAACATCTCAGAAGCAGCCTTGAAGACGGTGGGGTGCGATGGAAACACACAGACTGCCCTCACCGACAACACAGAGCATCACAGAGAGTTCAGAGGGAACGTGAAGCCATAGCTTGGTCGTCATTAGAGAAGAGGAGCAGGAAGAGTTAAGTGAGCAAATGTAGCTCAGTCACTGCTCAAGAAGATGAGCCACACTAAATTAAAGTCATTCTGGAAGCAGAATGAGTGTTTATTGTATACCTTTATTGTATACCTCTTTACATCAGTTATGATTGTACCACAATTGAAAACATAACTTGAGGTTTGTCTGGTGATCGTAGAATTACAGCAACAACGAACGGCGCTGATTGACATTGTGGACTCATTACCGCCTCGTCACTTTGGGCTATCAATCTAAAACTACGAATGTCCACAAAGAAACCAGAACCCCGCAGAAAAAAGGCTGCATCACCGCCCCCTGTCTGAGGACCGGCGTCGCTGCGTGACGCCTTGGGCTGCGGACACACAGAGGTCAGGGAGACACACAGAGGTCAGGGGGTCACACAGAGGTCAGGGCCGCAGACACACAGAGGTCAGGGGGACACACAGAGGTCAGGGGGACACACAGAGGTCAAGGAGACACACAGAGGTCAGGGGGACACACAGAGGTCAGGGGGACACACAGAGGTCAGGGGGTCACACAGAGGTCAGGGCCGCAGACACACAGAGGTCAGGGAGACACACAGAGGTCAGGGAGACACACAGAGGTCAGGGGGACACACAGAGGTCAGGGGGACACACAGAGGTCAGGGGGTCACACAGAGGTCAGGGCCGCAGACACACAGAGGTCAGGGGGACACAGAGGTCAGGGGGTCACACAGAGGTCAGGGGGACACAGAGGTCAGGGGGTCACACAGAGGTCAGGGAGACACACAGAGGTCAGGGGGACACACAGAGGTCAGGGAGACACACAGAGGTCAGGGCCGCAGACACACAGAGGTCAGGGGGACACACAGAGGTCAGGGAGACACACAGAGGTCAAGGAGACACACAGAGGTCAGGGGGTCACACAGAGGTCAGGGGGACACACAGAGGTCAGGGAGACACACAGAGGTCAGGGGGTCACACAGAGGTCAGGGGGACACACAGAGGTCAGGGAGACACACAGAGGTCAGGGCCGCGGACACACAGAGGTCAGGGGGACACACAGAGGTCAGGGGGTCACACAGAGGTCAGGGGGACACACAGAGGTCAGGGAGACACACAGAGGTCAGGGGGACACACAGAGGTCAAGGAGACACACAGAGGTCAGGGGGTCACACAGAGGTCAGGGGGACACACAGAGGTCAGGGAGACACACAGAGGTCAGGGGGTCACACAGAGGTCAGGGGGACACACAGAGGTCAAGGAGACACACAGAGGTCAGGGGGTCACACAGAGGTCAGGGGGACACACAGAGGTCAGGGAGACACACAGAGGTCAGGGGGACACACAGAGGTCAGGGCCGCAGACACACAGAGGTCAGGGCCGCAGACACACAGAGGTCAGGGGGTCACACAGAGGTCAGGGGGACACACAGAGGTCAGGGGGTCACACAGAGGTCAGGGGGACACACAGAGGTCAGGGGGACACACAGAGGTCAGGGGGTCACACAGAGTTCAGGGGGTCACACAGAGGTCAGGAGCGCTGCGCCGCTCCGCAGGTCCTGTGAAGTTCAGGGTGCTGCATGTGGGCGGGGTCTGCAGACATCGGTTCATGGTGGACTCAGTACAGATCCCCTCGCTGTACCTCCTACGCCTGTCCAAATTGATAAAATATGTCTTTCCACAGCCTCCTGAAGAGGCTTTCATATGCCATTCATCTGTTTTAACTGTTTCTTTTGTTATGTCAACAAGAAACCCAATATCCTCTTCACACGTCGGGGTCTGGGGGGTTCTGGGGGGTTCCTTTATTTTTTCATCATGTGTTCAAAATTGCATTTGTGGCGCTGGACGTGCTGCAGATAGAGCTGCAGATAGAGCTGCAGATAGAGCTGCAGATAGAGCTGCAGATAGAGCTGGGATGTGTTCCTACGCTTTGAACGGCTCTCCTTCTTAAGTGTGCACAGCAACTCTTTGTGACTGCAGATAGAGCTGCAGATAGAGCTGCAGATAGAGCTGCAGATAGAGCTGCAGATAGAGCTGCAGATAGAGCTGGGATGTGTTCCTATTATGAACGGCTCTTCTTAAGTGTACACAGCAACTCTTTGTGACTTGTTTCTTGAGATTGCCGCTAATAAAAACACTCCTTTAATTTAATAAGGATCATTAAAATGATGGTGTCCCTGTGGAGGGCCTGTTTGAGCATGCGTTTTAATTAGAACCACTCACTCCCCAACTTGTCCTTAATGTTTCCCATTAGTCATGTCTGAGCCACTGCAGAGGGCTCCAGTAAAAGTCAAAGGATCAAATGTGAAACACAGATGTGTGGACAAGGCAGCTGCAGCCGTCAGTCCTTCTGTTATCGTGGAAAATGAACTTGAGTGGACACGCATTCCTGACTCCTCCCACTTCAGGTGTCCTTTCTGGAAACCAAAGTGGCTAGCATCTCCCTCGCTTTCAGCCCCACCGTTGAACTGATGTAACACAGGAGACGCCTGGCCTTACCAGAGGAGAACCCAGAGAAGAGCTCCCATGCAGGCCTGTGTCAGACCCGCCTTCAGGTTCAACCGTGCAGCCGATCTGTGAATTGCATGCAAACTTTAGAGTTATTACCCCGGCTGTGCAGGATTGCCCTCCACATGTCTGAGGACTGAGGTGAGGGCAAGCAGACCTGCACCACCACCCCCGCATTCCCTCATTTGCCTTTAACCTCATCTGAAGCTCTGCATCCATGCATGCAGAACTTGGCACAAGATCAGTGAACTTGAAAATGGTGCCCTTACTTTAATTAGGTGGGACATGTACTGACTGATACTTAAAGTATGTCTTGAATTATGCACCCTGCATTTGACCTTTCAAGTACACTTGAGTTTTTTTTTTATTAAATGGTTGAGATTGAGTCCTGCTGAGATGCATAAAATTGTCAAAGTCAGCATCGTGATTTAGCATTTAAAATGCAGTTGGGGAAAATTATTCAGCATATTCAGCAGCCGGGCTAAAACACGCGGCCTCCCAGAGGCTGGCCTTCTGACGAGGGGAGGAGGAGAAGGCTTTGAGACGAGATGATTACGTGGCCCTGAAGAGAAGCATGACCAGGGATCAGGGTGGACTTGGCAGCCGGGTTGCAGTGAGAGGTCCTGTAGAAGGAGGCCAGGGAAAGCCCTCCCCCTGAAGGGGTCTGGTATCGTGTGTCTCGTTGGATTAGCACACCTTCCGCTGTCCCATCGAGTCGCGCAAAGACCAAGAAAAGAAAGGTTATTAACTACAGCTCCAAATCCAGTTGAGCGTTTTCTTCCTTGGCGTTCTGAAGAGGTTGGCGTGTTTATGGGGCGCTGCTGTAACGCGAGGCCGCGTCCCGACGGCCCACACTGTTCACCAGGCAGCGGGCTGAGCAGCATGGCGAGTGGTGACCTGAGGGCTCTGCTGCTCTGCATCTGCTGCTCTGCATCATGAGGGCCGCTGTCCTGACAGCAGCTGGCCGCACTGCTTCTCCCTCATGTGTGTGTGTGATGCAGCCAAGTGGCCCCCATCAGTCCAGTGGCCCCCCATCAGCCCAGTGGCCCCCATCAGTCCAGTGGCCCCCCATCAGCCAAGTGGCCCCCATCAGTCCAGTGGCCCCCATCAGCCCAGTGGCCCCCATCAGCCCAGTGGCCCCCATCAGCCCAGAGGCCCCCATCAGCCCAGTGGCCTCCATCAGCCCAATGGCCCCCCATATCAGGCTAGTGGCCCCCATCAGCCCAGTGGCCCCCCATATCAGGCCAGTGGCCCCCATCAGGCCAGTGGCCCCCATCAGCCCAGTGGCCCCCATCAGGCCAGTGGCCCCCATCAGCCCAGTGGCCCCCATATCAGGCCAGAGGCCCCCATTCCAGGCCAGTGGCCCCCCATATCAGGCCAGAGGCTGCGGTCAGCCAGCCCCCTGCCAGCCACTTTGGGCCCAAGATAAAGGGTTGTGGGGTTGAATCCACGGTGGCCACTCTGCTGAAGGTCAAACCAAGTCGATGGACGCGCTGCTTCAGACGGAGCTGCTCTAACGGTATCTCGTCACGTGTGTAATCAGGCTGTGGCCGTGGTAAGCGTGTTGTAGCGAGTTGTAGCGTGTTGTAGCGTGTTGTACTGTACTTTCTTGGTGACCTCAGTGTTCCGTGGCCTTGCCGGTTCAGAGCAGTCAGCAGCTCTGAACCGGCTGCTGCAGGTTAAGGGCTGGAACTAATTTCTTCTCAATCTTTTTTCCTTTTCTTATTTTTTTTTTTTAAAGGAAATAACGCTGTAGAGTATCATTGAGAATAGTGATGTGGAAAAATAGGCCCTATAAAGTCCAGAGCGCACAAGTGAAATCACTGACTCTGGGGAGCCACTTACGGCTAAGATGTGGTGTGTTTTTACTTTGGTGGGGGGGATGTGAAATAAATAAAAGGAAAGGAAAATGGCTTCTCTCTGGGCTGTACCCTTGGTCCCTTGCTCTTTGTTAAAACCATATCTCTGCTGCTCCATTGCCCCCAGCTACATTAAATCCCATTAAATTCACCTTCATTAAAGCAGTCCTCCCTGCGTCTTGCAGCAGCCCTTGTGCAGGGCCTCTCAAGGACAGAGAGGTAATGAGGGTGGACTGGGTTTAACCTTGAGGAGTACAGGTTTTCATTTCCAAATCAATAACTTATGCTTCAAAACTGCGGCAAGATCCAGGCTATAAATTTCGAGCATTAATTGTGTGGATTATGTTTCCGCCTTAGTGAGAAGCCATTTAGCTGCAGAGTAGCTGTTGCATTCATCATGGATTTTCTTTTTTTTTGGTTCAGTCTTTTCTTACACAGGAGGAATTGATGTGGTGCAGACAGTCTGTGTGCGTGTGATGCAGAGACAGGGCAGCGTGATGGATTGTGTTTCAAAGAGTCATCGTGCTGTATGTAAACAATGAAGCCACTGCATGCAGCACCTTCCTCCATTCAAACCCGGGCCACGGACAGCTGCCTGGGAATGGTCCTTCCAGATTGCAGCCCAGTGTCGTCATTCAGTCAGCAGAGGCAGCAGACCTCTCAGAATAAGTCACCTGCTGTCGGTGTCAGTAGATCTATTTGAATTATACATGAAGAAAACAACAACATCAGTGAAGGCCAGACGGCAGGCAGAAAAGAGAATATCTGAGCTGTGGATGTGAAGGAGCCCCAGCTTCTCTTGTTCCACCTCCATTATCAAGCTCCATAACATGGTGTCATGTGATCTCATGGAAAATATGAATTTGTCCTGAGGTGATAATTTCTGCCCGACATGTTCATAATATAAAATATTGGTCATGGGCTGGGGTGGGATTGAAGCTTGGCTGATCACTGGAGCCTAATTTTTTAATCAACTTCTCTTTTAAATTAGACTTTATTAAATTAAACAGCTAACACACAGGGAGTAGAGCACACCAGAAGGATGGGCCTGTGCAAAAAAAAAGCTTTGTAGGATAATTAAATAAAATTAATAAAAACCCTGTTCTTTCATAGGTTAAAAATCAAAGTAGGAAGGAGGGAAACCCAGCGGCCATTTCATGTTCTGCTCAAGTTTCATTGTGTCTCATTAGCGTCTGGTGAAATTCTCCACGCTGAATGACATGGAGAGGAATGGGCTGCAGGTTGGCAGGATGCTGCGTGGCTTCAGATAGTCAGGGAGGCTGCGTTGAACCGGCCTGGAGGACTGCATGCACCGTGTTGCATGGAGGAATGCCCACAGAGAAACATCATCTTACCATAGTGGTGTTATTACCAACACAAGTTAGCATTCATCACACATAATGCTACAGCATTGTGTGTTTTCTCAGTGCATTTAGCACTGAGAACAACAATTAACAATAATTGCTAACATTTGACAACATATAACATTAATTAACCATTAATTACATTAGTAAACACAGTAATGAGCATTAACTAACCCTGAGTAACAGTTGATAATGGTGTACCAATAATTTACTAATGGTGCTCGTAGTTATGTCTTAATGTTAACTAAGATATTAATGTTTACATTATTTAATAGGGTTATGGTTAAACCTAACCCACCACCACTAAACCTAACTCTTATGTTAATGATATCTAATTATGCATATTACTGCATTACTATTAATTAATTAATTAATTAACTAATCTTGTAAAATGTTTGCTAATAATTATACATCTTTTTTTAATTCAAACTCTTCCACAGCTCCAAGAGCTGAGATGGTGGTGGTGGACCTCAGATTCTCAGGTACTGAGGGTTCTGGAGGTGATGCGATGTACATAGTACATGTACATAGCTTTATATCTGCATAAAATAACATACTAACAAACTAACATAATGATTAAAAAAAAAACATGTATTACATGTATTACATGTACATGTATGTATCTTTTGTACTTTCTCTCCAATTCATCAGCAGAAACAAAAATGGCAGATATAGAGATTATCATTCCGTAAAAGCACAGAGATTGTGTAAGTATATTGATTTCCAGAAAATCTCTGAATAATATTTGGTTATAGTTGCAATATATTAAAGAAAAACTGTGTTTGCCAAATCATGTTAATTTAAAGGTGCTATAGGTATAATTTAAGAGCAATAATTTGTGGGTAATTTGTTAGAAATGCCATAGCCTTCGATCAGCTGTCAGTGGAATGCGCTCTGAGAATATCTGTTTCCAGTCCAACTTTTGATGAACATCGAGTCTCATGTGAGATGAGCTCCAGTCTGTGTGAGCTGAATGTCTGGTGCTGCTGTCTGGTGCTGCTGTGTAGAGTGTCCATGTCAGGTGCTGCTGTGTAGAGCGTCCATGTCTGGTGCTGCTGTGTAGAGCGTCCATGTCTGGTGCTGCTGTGTAGAGCGTCCGTGTCTGGTGCTGCTGTGTAGAGCGTCCATGTCAGGTGCTGCTGTGTAGAGCGTCCATGTCTGGTGCTGCTGTGTAGAGCGTCCGTGTCTGGTGCTGCTGTGTAGAGCGTCCATGTCTGGTGCTGCTGTGTAGAGCGTCCATGTCTGGTGCTGCTGTGTAGAGCGTCCATGTCTGGTGCTGCTGTGTAGAGCGTCCATGTCAGGTGCTGCTGTGTAGAGCGTCCATGTCTGGTGCTGCTGTGTAGAGCGTCCATGTCTGGTGCTGCTGTGTAGAGCGTCCATGTCTGGTGCTGCTGTGTAGAGCGTCCATGTCTGGTGCTGCTGTGTAGAGCGTCCATGTCTGGTGCTGCTGTGTAGAGCGTCCATGTCTGGTGCTGCTGTGTAGAGCGTCCGTGTCCACTTTGCTGCCCTGCACAACGCCGTGGGCACTGAGTTGTCACTCAAAAGGTTTATCCTCTGCAAAATTCATGTTTTTGTTTGATATTTAAGAGGTTTTGTTTGATTATATTGATCTGATTCTATAAACTGTTCCCGTAGCCTGCGGGGAACATATCCTGTCAGGACACCAGGTGTATGTAAAGGTTTAAACTCAAACCCAGGCCAATGTGGAAACACATTTGTTCAAATCGTCTCCAGAAACCTCCATCTTATTGCTCTGAGTTTCATCCGAGTCGGTGCAAACATCTTTTTCTTGTTTTGTCACATGATCTGCAGACAATGTGTAGGAGATCAGGTCCAGACGTTCAGCTCCGCGTCAGACCCTGTAACACACACTGCAGACTCTCTGTGTTGTTGAGGCGCAGTGCCTGGTTACATCGGGCAGGAGGCCTGGTGTGGTGCACAAAGTACTGCGCAGAATTTTCACCGATTTGTTTGCGTGGTCTTCATGTAAATCGCTGTGTGGGCTTCACACCGGTGGCGCGATGGAGCCATCATCGCTCGCTGTGAGTTCTGCTTCTCTACATAGACTGCCGTCGCCCATCCCTGTGTGTGGAACACAGGAGCAAGTCGCTTTGTATTCTCCTGAAAATGGTCTCCAATCGCTCACGGCACACCTGGACATTAGGCAGGTATTAGGGAGCTAGCTAGTAAAGTCTGTGTCATGTAAAGTCCGACTGATCTGGAGGTTTACGTATCCATTAGTTTCGTTCGTAAATGTCCAGAGTAGCCAACTCTGGGCTGCAATGCGTTTCTGAAAGGGGCTGCAGGGAGGGAGCAGAGAGTGGAAATGCTTTTAGTTTTTTAGCTTCAAATTCCTACTTTTTCTGCTGTCACCACGCTCAAATTTTACCTGAGCAGATTTAGTCTGGATTTAATCTCCGGCATCCACTGAAAGTTCACCTCCAGAATCAAGTTGATCTGGTTCCCTTTCACCAGGATGGGTTAATAGTGGGGATCTTCCTCACATATCATACTTTTTAAATAATTTTTGTCTTTATCTTCTAAACCTTATCCATGTATTGTTACTCAACATGATCAGAAGTGTTGAATGACAATGAACAGAATGGTCATCATTCTTTCCGATTGTTCAATTTCATTGTCTGTGTTGTTTTCTGTTTACTTCTCTCCTCAAAGCGGTTCCGGGCCTTACTAGAACCTGTTCATGGCATTAGAAGTCTGACAGTGGTCTGGTCCAATGCTGTAATCACACACACACACGCACGCACGCACGCACGCACGCACACACACACACACACACACACACACACACACACACACACACACACACACACACATCCTGCATGGCAACAATAAATCTATGAGCAATTTTGAACCCCTGAAAGATCGACATCTATCCATCCATCCATCCATTTCTGCCGCTTATCCGGGGTCGGGTCGCGGGGGCAGCAGCCTGAGGAGGGAAGCCCAGACTTCCCTCTCCCCAGCCACTTCGTCCAGCTCTTCCGGGGGGATCCCGAGGCGTTCCCAGGCCAGCCGAGAGACATAGTCCCTCCAGCGTGTCCTGGGTCTTCCCCGGGGCCTCCTCCCGGAGGGACGTGCCCGGAACACCTCCCCAGGGAGGCGTCCAGGGGGCATCCTCACTAGATGCCTGAGCCACCGCAACTGGCTCCTCTCGATGCGGAGGAGCAGCGGTTCTACTCTGAGCTCCTCCCGGATGACCGAGCTTCTCACCCTATCTCTGAATCGCCTAGTTATGCTTCGTTTATACTTCCGCGTCGACGCGACGCGTTGGGACGGCGGACCCACGGCGGACCCTTTGCGGACCCTTTGCGGACCCTTTGCGGACCCTTTACGTCCTCGACGCGCATCTCCCCAAATCCTAGACGCGCGTCGAGGCGACACCGTCCCAACGCATTGGCTTTGGCTGTGATTGGTCCGCGAGCTACATTGGCTGGAGATCGCTTTTCCGGTTTCCACTCGTAAACACCGCCACGGTGTAAACACAGCCTTGATAAATGCTTCGACTGATTGGCGACCACAAATATATATATATATATATGTGTGTGTGTCCGTATGTAATGATCAGAATGGTCATTACATACGGATTACTAGCGAGTTCAAAAGCCGTTCTTGATAAAGAACGGTTATGTCACGTTAGATCAAGACATTTAGAAAGTAATCCATAATAAACTACATAGCTGTATATTATATAAAGCAATCGTATCATATAGTCATATCTGTTGATAAAAAACGTATAAAACTTTTGCCTTCATTTCTACTCAAAACTTTTTTTTTAACTCGCTAGTAATCCGTATGTAATGACCAGAATGGTCATTCTGGTCCCTCTACCGGTGTGGCAATGAATTGCATTTTGAGACATAAACCCAACGCAATCCCTCCGCAGAAGTATCACGGGCTCATGACGGTGTCCGAGCAACGGCGTGGCCATTGCGTGATCACGACGCGATCCCTACGCAGAAGTATAAACCAGGCTTAAGGGAGAGCCCGGACACCCTGCACAGATCGACATCTATTCATGCGATATTGGGAAATGATTTGACTTGTTAATGCAGTGTGTTATTTTCTACTTGAAGTTGTATATTTTCAGTCGTATCATAGTTTCGTAGGCTTCCTCCCGGATGCTCTTTGGCTTACTGTGTCTTTGTGGGGTTGATTTGTTGATTCAGGCTGTGTGTCCATTGTGAGGACACCTCCAATAGCCTTGATATTTGAAGTGTGTAGGCTGAAGCTAACCAGGTGGCATCGCTTGGTGAAGCTCATTTTGTGTTCCATCCATCATTTTCTGAGGTATTGTTTTGGTACCCGACTGTCTTTACATATCAGGAGAACTAAAGTGAACTAAAGTGAGAATACAGAAGAGGAAACACATCTACACACCTCCTCCCTGTCCGAGACTCCCTGTTGTTTCATGTCACTAGTGTAGCGTGGGGGGGGAGGGGTTACTACTGTTAGCACAGTGTAGCGTTACCTGAGGGGTTACTCTACTGTTAGCACAGTGTAGCGTTATCTGAGGGGTTACTCTGCTGTTAGCACAGTGTAGCGTTACCTGAGGTGTTACTCTACTGTTGGCACGTGTAGCGTTACCTGAGGGGTTACTGTTAGCACAGTGTAGCATTACCTGAGGGATTACTGTTAGCACAGTGTAGCATTACCTGAGAGGTTACTCTACTGTTAGCACAGTGTAGCGTTACCTGAGGAGTTGCTCCACTGTTAGCACAGTATAGCGTTACCTGAGGTGTTACTCTAAGCACAGTGTAGCGTTACCTGAGGGGTTACTGTTAGCACAGTGTAGCGTTACCTGAGGGGTGACTCTACTGTTAGCACAGTGTAGTGTTACCTGAGGTGTTACTGTTAGCACAGTGTAGCATTACCTGAGGGGTTACTCTACTGTTAGCACAGTGTAGCATTACCTGAGGGGTTACTCTACTGTTAGCACAATCTAGGGTTACCTGAGGGGTTACTCTACTGTTAGCACAGTGTAGCGTTACCTGAGGGGTTACTCTACTTTTAGCACAGTGTAGCGTTACCTGAGGGGTTACTGTTAGCACAGTGTAGCATTACCTGAGGGGTTATTTACTGTTAGCACAGTGTAGCGCTACCTGAGGGGTTACTCTACTGTTAGCACAGTGTAGCGTTACCTGAGGTGTTACTCTACTGTTAGCATGTGTAGCGTTACCTGAGGTGTTACTCTACTGTAAGCACAGTGTAGCGTTACCTGAGGGGTTACTGTTAGCACAGTGTAGCGTTACCTGAGGGGTTATTTACTGTTAGCACAGTGTAGCGCTACCTGAGGGGTTACTCTACTGTTAGCACAGTGTAGCATTACCTGAGGTGTTACTCTACTGTTAGCACAGTATAGCGTTACCTGAGGTGTTACTGTTAGCACAGTGTAGCATTACCTGAGGTGTTACTGTTAGCACAGTGTAGCATTACCTGAGGGGTTACTCTACTGTTAGCACAGTGTAGCGTTACCTGAGGTGTTACTGTTAGCACAGTGTACCTGAGGGGTTACTGTTAGCACAGTGTAGCTCCTCCCCTCCCTGGTGCGAGACACGCATGCAAAATATAAATATAAATATATAAAATAAGAATACAAAAAACTAAATAAAAGAGCAGCGAATATATACAAACAGTATAAACAGTATAAGGTGTAAGGTGCACTATTTACAGTATGAGCAGTATGGACAGTAATAAACAGTATGGACCGTGTATTAACAGTGTATAAACAGTGTGTAAACAGTATGGATAGTTTTATAAATAGTATGGTAAGTGTATAAACAGTATGGACAGTGTTTTTTTTAATAGACAGAATGAGACAGATTTATATTGAAAGTAGTTATTGAAAATAGTTCTTTAAAGTGGCTGTGCATGGTGGTGGGGGAGAGGAGTAGTGAGCAGGTGTGTGGTGGTGGATGGGTGGGGGTTAAAGTCCAGGCTCTTGGGGAGAGGGGTTGTGTGCAGGTGTATGGGGGTGAATGGGTGGAGGTTAAGGACCTCAGTGTGTGGGGGCAGAGGGCAGAGAAAGAAGGCGGGTCAGTGCTGGGTGGGAGTTCAGCATACTGACTGCCTTGAAGCTGTCCTTCAGTCTGCTGGTCCTTGCCTTGAGACTCCTCATCCTCCTCCCAGAGGGCAGGAGGTTGAAGAGGCAGTGGGAGGGGTGGGTGGAGTCACCCTCAATGCTGAGTGCTTTGCGGGACAGGCGTGTATTGTATATGTCCTGGAGGGAGGGGAGGGGGACACTGACGATCTTCTCAGCTGCTCTCACTATGTGCTGCAGGGTCTTCCTACAGGATGCAGTGCAGCCGCCGTACCACACAGTGATGCAGCTGGTCAGGATGCTCTCGGTTGTTCCCCAGTAGAAGGAGCATAATGATGGGTGCAGGTGCTCTCACTCTCTGAAGTTTGCGGAGAAAGTAGAGGTGCTGCTGAGCTTTGCCGGCCAGTGATGCGGTGTTGCAGCTCCAGGAGAGGTCCTCAGTGAGATGCACCCCCAGGAACTAGGTGCTGCTCACTCTCTCCACAGCAGCACCGTTGATGGTCAGTGGGGGGTGCTGGGTGGAGGCTCTCCGGAAGTCGACAACAATCTCCTTCGTCTTCTGCACATTGAGAGAGAGATTGTTGTCTCTGCACCACTCAGACAGCTGGCTCACCTCTTCCCTTTAGTTTGACTCATCGTTGTGGTTGATGAGCCCCACCACAGTCGTGTTCTCCGCAAACTTGACGAAGAGGTTGCTTCTGAAAGATGGAGTGCAGTCGTGGGTCAGCAGGGTGAAGAGAAGGGGGCTGAGCACGCATCCTTGGGGGGCCCCTGTGTTCAGCATGATTGTGCTGGATGCATTCCTGCCGACCCGGACTGCCTGCGGTCTTCCGGTCAGGAAGTCCAACAACCAGTTACATAGTGAGGTCTGCAGTCCTAGACAGTCCAGCTTCCTCATCAGCTGCTGAGGGATGATCGTGTTGAAAGCTGAACTAAAGTCAAAGAACAGCATCCTCACATATGAATCCTTGGTCTCCAGGTGGGTGAGGGCTGAGTGGAGGACGGTGGAGATTGCATCATCAGTCAACCTGTTGGCCCTATTTTAAAAAAATGTTTGCTTTCATTAGATGTGTCGTGTCATTACATGTTGTGTCAACATGATCAGCAGCAATTCAAAGCAGTCCTGTACATAATGTCACCAATCAATACACCCATCAATACCTCCACAGTGAAAGATCAATGGACCCGTCTGATTCCAACAGACCTTCGTGCCGGCAGTGGCCGAGGCAGAGCTCGGACCGGGCTAGGACCGGGCTAGGACCGGGCTAGGACCAGGCTTGGACAGGGCTAGGACGGGGCTAGAACAGGGCTAGGACCGGGCTCGGACAGGGCTAGGACCCGGCCATACTTGCTTTTTGCTCGGGTGTGAGCGAAATTAGGAATGTAAATGAAAATGATTCAAGAGTTGAGCAGAATGCCCTTCTCCCTTCTCTTGACGTGCAGATGCTCACACAATGCTGGAATGTCCTCTGACATAAACCTGCAGCCATGGCTTCTTAAATGATGTGTCCACGAAGGGGCCGTCGCAGTACAGCCTCACACACTCAACACTGTTTCACTCTGGAATGTCCAGTGGGATTTCTTCAGTGTTTGGGATGTTCGCCTCACACTCCGGTAACCGGCCGGCGCCGTGGGTCTGCCGAGGCCTCTTCCTCAGTGGTGGAGCTGCTGGGGTCGTGCCAATTTACTTACCCCCTGATAGGCCGTGTGCCCCTGGCTGAAGAAAAGCATTTATTTTGATTGATGAGCCATGTGCCGCTTTGCAGAAACCTTGTTGATGAAACTACGAGACTAAAACCAGGAATTACACAATCTGCGTTTTTTCATTTACTGAGGTGAAATCAAAGTGTAATGTCGCTCCACCTTCCCTGGAGTGTGATGTCGCTCCGCCTTTGCTGAATGCACCACCACAGACCACCACCCTTCCCTTGGAGGTGAATGAAAAGCAGCAACATGTACAGCCACTTGTTTGATTCCTCGTTTTAGTCTCCTTGTTTTATCAACAAGGTTTTGCTAAATAACACAAGGCTCATCTGTCAGAATCGCTGCTTCTATTCCACCAGGGCCATACTTCCTGTCAGGAATTTGTGCAAAATGTAAAACTGGTTCATATATTTATATGCATTTGTGCAAATCAGTGCACATTAATACAAATGTTTCAAAATGTCCAAAACACACAATTTATCTTTTACAAAACACAAGTCGACTCCAATTCGTGTTAATAATTAGGAGAATATCTCTCTCCACACTGATGTGTCCATCCCAGCAGAACCCTAGACCGCGGGTCAACTACAGACCCCCAAACTAGCGGCTCACATGCAGCGGTCCACTGTCCACCATGTTGGGGCGACCAGAACCTTTTAGTGTGGAGAAGAAGACCCTGCGCCAGCAGAACCCGGAGCCCTCTGACAGAACCACCAGGTGTGTGTTCAGACGGGTGAGGAGAACCTTCTGGCAGAACCACCAGCTGTGTGTTCAGACGGCTGAGGAGAACCTTCTGGCAGAACCAGCAGCTGTCTTTTCAGACGGCTGAGGAGAACCTTCTGGCAGAACCAGCAGCTCTCTGTTCAGACGGCTGAGGAGAACCTTCTGGCAGAACCACCAGCTGTGTGTTCAGACGGCTGAGGAGAACCTTCTGGCAGAACCAGCAGCTGTCTTTTCAAACGGCTGAGGAGAACCTTCTGGCAGAACCAGCAGCTCTCTGTTCAGACGGCTGAGGAGAACATTCTGGCAGAACACTGCTGTAGAGCGTGGACCTCCAGCCTCGGGCGTTCTCCCAGCTGGGCGTTTGGGTTGGAGGTTAAAGGTTAATCAGGGGTCAAGCCCTGGAGGCCGGGGTCTGTCCGCGTTGATGACCACGCCTCCCCACAGTCCTGAGGTCATTAGCTGACTTTGAGATGTATAATAATACATGTTTTTACATGTTCTGATAAAGATATTTGGTTGGTGTGTAGACGCGTCCCTCTGGGATATGTTATGGTTGGTTTACAATTTTATCAGTCAGTGAACCAACATTATCTTTTTTTCGGAGTGAATGTGTGCAGAGGATTCTTTTAGAGATCTGTGGGATGGATAAGGGTTACTGGCTTAGGGTCATTGACCTCTGACCCAGGGGTCTCTGAGGAAGCCCTTAGTTGAAGCTGTGTGTTGTTTTGAGATGTTGAATTAAAGCATGGAGTCACTTTAATGAATGCACTATACTGGGATATAAACAGACCCGAAGTCTTTCTGAAACTGTATACATGAATATATGCACATTACATTGTATATGTTTATATTTAATGTTTATATGAATGTGTATTATGTATTAACTGTATGTATATTACACACACAAACCCATTGTCTCTCTCACTTTCTCTCACTCACTCAGTCACACACACACATTATAAAAAACTGCACATTGAAACATCTTTGATAGATTTACAGTGTAGGACTTGTAGTTCCTTGTGTTCATCAACATAGAATAATAGTAACAATTTTAAACACTGGGTCTCATGTTACATATTGTTCCATAAGTGCACCAACACAATATGAATGTGTGGGTCATCTGGAGAGCTGTTGACACATGTACTGTCAGAGCTTGCTTTACATTGTAAGTGTGATTAGTCTGCCTTTACTTACCGCAGTGGAGCGGCCTTTGATCCTGGAGCCACTCTGACTTGCATGGTGCTGATCTCCACATGGAAGCGTTTGGAGACGTGACTGCTGCCACTGTGGCTGTTCTTAATGAGTGCCTGCTCTTAACGAGTGGCTGTTCTTAACAAGTGGCTGTTCTTAATGAGTGGCTGTTCTTAACGAGTGGCTGTTCTTAATGAGTGGCTACTCTTAACGAGTGCCTGCTCTTAACGAGTGGCTGTTCTTAACGAGTAGCTCTTCTTAATGAGTGCCATGCAGCATCAAAGTGGCATGTCTCCATCGGTGGCGACGCCATCTGGATGAGGCCTTGAGGGGCGTGGCCACTTTACCATCGTGTACCATCCCTGCCACTTTACCATCGTGTACCATCGCTGCCACTTTACCATCTTGTACCATCGCTGCATTCAACAGATTCACTACAGGCAGACGACTTGCATGTGTGACCTTGATGCAATGACAATATTGTCTGCCTTGTTTTTTTTTTGACTATGAACGACTCTGACTGACAATCTTTATATAATGACTGTGTGTTCATCTTTTCAGACAAAAAAAGTGGGCGCCTACCCTCATATTCATACTCATGCCAGTAAATATCACTCCTGAGGCCAGGTTTTCCTTTTTGAATGTACACCAAAAATCATAGCAAGATGTTCAAAATGTAACCATATGTTGAATACCATGACATTCAGTCGAAAATGAAAAAACTAAAATACAAAAATACACACAACACTTTACACACGAGCTCAGCTCCTAAACCCGTCCTTTCAGGAACGTGATGCTGAATGTCTGTCAGAAATCCATGACAGCACTTCAAAGCAGTCACACAGTCACTGATGTTGCAGCAGCATTATGTTTACACCCAGCACACAGACCAGAGTGTGCTTTGGCTTGTTCAGGCAGTCTAAACCTCCCAGCTAGGCTCTGAAGTTTTTAAACCAGCATGACGTACGATTGCAGGTACTTTCATGTCTGTCTGTCTATCAAGGTTTACAATGCTTCCCCCCTGCAGGCACTGGCCTTTAATTAGATAACACTCAGGGAATATGCAGAGTTCAGAATGCCAATGTGTGTCCAGACACAGAGTGTAACATGTGCTGTTACACTGAGAGACTGAGCACCAAGTCCTTCAGGCAGAGAGCAGCTAGTTTGTTCTTTAGGGGTCTTGTTCTCTCTCTCTCTCTCTTCTCAGGGCCCCCGATATGGGGATCTCACCTTCTGCTGTGTCCTGGAGACATACAGCAGGGATGTGAGATAACTTGCAGCTGGGGTCTTGAAGGAAGACGTGGCACTGAGGGAGCGTATGCCCTGCTGGAGGGTTGTGTGGATGTGACGGCGTGGACACATCCACCTCGTTAGGACTTCAGGGCTGGACCAGGAGGGCGCTGGTCCGCTTGGAGACAATGTTGAAGGCGGAGGATTCGTCTTTAAATGATCAATTGGCTCTTAGTTAATAGGAGCATTCCAAAAGAGGGATGGATAAAAAAAATAAATCTGTCTTCAAATGTTATCGTTCCAATGAACCTCGGTGCTCCCGTAGCAATCACTGTTTTTGTTCAGTCTGTTGCAATTCTATCATTTACGTTGAAACGGGGACTCTGTGTTTGAAGACACGGGCCAACGAAAGCGTTGAAGGGAACAGCTGTGGGTAATTAGAGCGGCCAGGATGGCCAGCATACAAAGTAAACAGGGAACTGTGGAAAGGGTCCACAGTCAACAACATTTACAAACCTTGGAGAGGGAAGCTACTGAATTTGTGAAAAATGTGCAGTGGGAATGGAAAGCATGGAAGCATGAAGGCAGCACATGGTGGATATTAAATCCCTTCAGCCTGTGGCTAACAGGACTGGGTTTCCTCTTCGTATGATGGTGGACTCTGGGGAGGCAGAGTGTCAGAGGACAACTGTTACAGGTTAATGCTTCCCATCAGACCAAGTAAAGCGCTGCTCTAAGGAGGGCTTTGACATTTAGTGCAACGTCTTGGTCGCCTGCAACAGTACACACCTAGCCTGATGTTTGATTAGATATTTTAGTTCGAAGCACTGGAAAAAGCACAACACAAACGGCAGTGGAATGGGCATGAATGAATACTTGTTCCACTAGCAGGAAGCTGAAGCAGCAGGCATGGTGACCCAGGAGAGCTCCGACATTTCCATCCCTCTGAAAGATGTGAGCCCTGAGTGGCCAGTGGCTCTACTTTAAATCACTGGCAGGTCTTGAAGTTGAAGAAGATTGGCAGGCATACGTTGTTCTCTCGTGGCTTTCCGTGTGCCCTCAGTTGGTCCTTGGTAACTTTTTAGTCCTTCTCAATTCCAGCAGCTGGTATAGTTTCTGTCTTGTGAGGTCTGTTGGCTTTTTAACTGATTTGGCCTGGAAAACGTACCATGAAGAAGATTCAGTGTCTGTCAGAGTAGGTTGTCTATAATTGTACCATTTCAGACATTAGTACGATTGAAAAGTGAATCTGTGAAAAGAGAGGATGGATGGAATGGAATTTCCCTTTTTCATTTGTTTTATCAACCCTGGTCGATATAGTTCAGTTGGTTGATTTTTAGGGACCGAGCCTGTGATTTCTATTTATTTTTACAAGTACATACATGTGTACTTGAAGCGGCAAAATAAAAATAATCCAAAGTGTACATCTCTGTGATGTATGCAAACACGAGAGCAAGACTGAGGCTCCTCAGGAGCCAGTTTCTTTGTGTTCGATGACACCATGAATGCCTTTTCCCTCTTCTCCTTAAACAGACGCACACTATTTCTGAACGCCGCCTTTTTACACATTCTGCAGGCTACTTCTTCTAACAGTATTTATCGTTTTGAACATCGCCATGTTTCTGTGTGGCATTGAACATGACATGAACTGCAGGATGGTCAAACTCGACACTGTGAGCTTACTTTCAAAGCCAGGCTTAACTTCAGAGAGGACATGCATTTGCTTTTTGTTTAAGCTTGTCTTGAAGAAACAAAATACTGCCTCTTTTTTTTTCTCCCAGAAAGCCTTTCACTGAACAAAAAGAAAGTCACTACTCCCCATGTGGTACCAATTTATTTCACTCCTAATATTTCACAAATATCCCGAATGCAGTATGGTTATCATGGTTATCAACCACTTTCTGATTTATTTTTTACAATTACATACATGTGTACTTGAAGCTGCAAAATAAAGTTTTCTTTACGATGTGTGTTGGAAACATCAACATTTGAAAGGCGAAGGTAAATGGAAAAAAACTATTGGAAATGCACTGTGATGTTACACCATTAATATTACAATGTTGTCAAAAGAATAGAACATTTAGATTAATTTCAATTAAAACATTTGTCAGCAGGTCTTCTTCCTCACATTTTGAACCTTAGCTTTGACTTGTTTAACTTGAAAATGCGGTATACTCCCAAACTAAGTACACTGTGAAAGTCATTCAGAGCGTTGTCTGCAGCTCCATACATCATCAAGTGATGCTCATAGAGTGATGATGTCTCCAAGACAACCGGTCCTGCTTCAGGCCAGTCTCTGGGCCCCTCTGTCACCCCACTCAAGGTGGGTGGATGGGTGCTCTCTCTCTCTCTCTCTCTCTCTCTCTCTCTCTCTCTCTCTCTCTCTCTCTCTCTCTCTCTTTCTCTCCCCCCCATCTCTGTGTTTGTTAATGTGTTGCTGGCCATCAGTTCTGTGTGTGTTAGGGTTAGGGTTAGGGTTAGGGTTAGGCATTGTGTTGCTGGCCATCAGTTCTGTGTGTGTGTATGCAGACTGGACGTGTCAGATTAGACTCAGTGGTGAGTATCACACGACAGGGAGAGATGATGACTTTGAACAGTGCGTGCTGCACCTCCTTCAGAGAGGATTGATGTCTCGTCCAGGGAGGTGCTGGACAGAGCGGGCTCTCTCCTGCTCCCTGATCGTGAGTGCAACTCGTTAGCTTGACTTTTTGAAGTGCTTTCGCCTTTTGATGCGCCGCTCGCTCTGCCTCCCTCCCGGCAGCTCGGCCCGCCCAGAGGATATCTGATATCGCTCCTGAACATTTCCAGTTAGGAATAATTTGAGCTGAGCATCTGTCAGAGGAACCGCCATTTAAACACGTTGGTCATTTAAACACATTGGTCATGGTTAAAGAGGCAGAAAATGAGGGCAGATTAGTCGGAAATACCATCGTCTTTGGACTCGATTTTTTTCCTCTGTTGTCGGACATTTTGGACCCGGGGCAGAAGACCGCACAATGAAAACACTTCTGTGTTCATTAAGAATCACAACGGCAGGCGGGCTTTCACGGCCCGTTTGGCCTTTCTCTGACCAGCTCTGCCTGCTTCGGCCGTTGTGGACCATCCTGTGTGCATGTGTATGTGTGTGAGTGAGTGTGTGTGTGTGAGTGAGTGTGCATGTGTGTGTGTGTGAGTGAGTGTGTGTGTGTGTGAGTGAGTGTGTGTGTGTGGATTGTATTAGCATCTCACTTCCTTGATATTTTATTTATAAATGTTGAGGAACGTGCAGACTAGACTAGAGTTCTTTGTTTCTCTGATGCCGGGCCATAAGGGGGGGGGGGGGGGGGGGGCTGTCCCCCTGTCTCCCCCTTGTCTCCCCCGTGTCTCCCCCCTGTCTCCCCCGTGTCTCCCCCCTGTCTCCCCCGTGTCTCCCCCTTCAAACGGCTGGCTCTGCGGCTCCATGCGGCGCGGTTCTGCAGGACCTTTATCACGGTGAACAATCTGAGATTATGTTCTGCGACGGTGGAACCCTGAAAGAGCATGCATTACGCTCTTTGAAGGCAGCGGTCCGGTTTGAACTGGGCCGGCCCGCCTGAGGACCAGGAAGGTCCTCGCAGCGCGCTGTCTTCCTCCCACAGCGCCGTGCCCGACGTCTTCCAGGAGCACAGAGACCGCGAGCAGGAAACGTCCACACCCTCCGCGCTACGCTGCGTTCCAAGGCCTCTGTGGACGCCTTTGTCACGCCGTCCACGTGGTTCTTACTGTAAAGTCTTCATGTCGCCGTCCGCAACGCCCCGCTGGTCTGTGGACGCAGCGGGTCTGTAGCCCCGCGGTCTCCTGTGTGGACACAGCAGTCTGCAGCCCCACTGGTCTCCTGTGTGGACACAGTGGTCTGCAGCCCCGCCGGTCTCCTGTGTGGACACAGTGGTCTGCAGCCCCGCCGGTCTCCTGTGTGGACACAGCAGTCTGCAGCCCAGCCGGTCTGTGTGGACACAGTGGTCTGCAGCCCCGCCGGTCTCCTGTGTGGACACAGTGGTCTGTAGCCCCGCCGGTCTCCTGTGTGGACGCAGCGGGTCTGTAGCCCTGCCGGTCTCCTGTGTGGACACAGCGGTCTGCAGAGCAGTGGTCTCCTGTGTGGACACAGCAGTCTGTAGCCCCACTGGTCTGTGGACACAGCAGTCTGCAGCCCAGCCGGTCTGTGTGGACACAGCGGTCTGCAGCCCAGCCGGTCTGTGTGGACACAGCGGTCTGCAGAGCAGTGGTCTGCAGGGCAGCGGCCTTCAGGCGGGGCTGTGGACAGACAGAAACAACACATTAGTTCCAGGTCGCCTTGGAAGGTTAGGAAGCAGACGACTTGAGAGGGAGAGAGACGGTAATAGAGAGAGGGGGAGGGGGGGGAGATCACTGCACTAGAGAGCAGCTGGTCAATATTAGCCAGGGGGGGTCATATTTAAACCTGTGTTTGTTTAACTCTCTCTCTCTCTCTCTCTCTCTCTCCCTCTTTATGTCTCTGTCGCTCTCTCTTGCTCTCTTTCTCTGTATCGCTCTCTCCCTCTCTCTTCCTCGCTCATCTCTTCACACACGTGCAGTGGATTTAACCGCCTGTGTTTTAAAATGTAGAAGGAATCAGAACAGCTCCAGACATGTTGATAAAAAGGGTGATTGCATGTACAGCACAGAGTGAAAACAAAACCCTCATCCATTACTGATGCTGAGCCCTGCAGGGCTTCTGCTGGAGGGCCAGAGGAGCCTTTTCTGTGGGTTTTTATAGGAGAAACGTAAGCATATGCAATCCTTCTTCACTGGACCTGGTGTTGTGCTCATGGTCATAGGTGGATATCGAGTCCTCCAGTGCTGTAGTAAACATGCACACACTTGGCTTAGTGTCTAATCTGACTCAATTCAGTTTTTAATTTCATCACATACCTCGTAATACCTCGGTGTATTTCGTAGCAACACCACATGTGTGCTCTTTAAGCATTCATGTATTGATATTGATGAATGGATGAATATGAATTACTGTCACCATGCTATCTGGGGACCAACACCTCTAGCAGCAGATACGTCTCAAAGCCAAACATCCAGGGCCGTTTCTCCACTTGAGGATCTGTGGGCTAATCAAGGCCTCCAGGTGAGAGGAGCCGTCCCAACGCTCAGCTTTGATTGGCTGCCAAATAAGCAGTTAATCTGTGATGGCGTGACTTTCCCTCACCTTCCTCTGCTGCAAGCCAGACGAAGAGACAAGAGTTGGAGGTGGACACACCTGTAACGTGTGGAATGGCTGTCAGGGCTCATTAGCCCAAGCTCTCTCTCTCTGCAGCAACTTGGCCTGTGGTTAAAGGCCAATTTCCATTACACAAATTCATTTTTTATGAACTTCCTGTAGGATTTCCACCTTCCCTTGTTTCTTTCCTTTTATTTGTCGGTTGCGGTCATTCTCTCGTTCTTTCGTTCTCTCGTTCTCTCGCTCCCTCCCCACCACCCCGGGGGGGGGGGGGGGGGGGGGGGGGGGAGGGGGGGTTGGGGCGGTCCTGGGGGGCGGGGCTTGAACCTCGCCGCTCTGCCGTCCTGCAGGCCCTGAGCCCCGGGGGTCCGACGGAGTGACGTCCCGGGGGTCTGGCTGGGGTCCTGGAGAAGGACACCGCGTCTTACACCAATCTAACGTCTTAATGCTCCTTAATGCTCAGGCCCGGCTCCTGGTCTAACGGGAGGGGGGGCATGTTTAGATTAGAGGGTCTCATTATACATATGTTTTTGAAGGTCTTTTGTAGCACGGCTTCTCCAGTGAAGTAAACGGCAATTCTCAGATAACCGTTTGTGTGTGTGTGTGTGTGTGTGCGCGTGCGGCTGGCTCTGATATCCATTTCACCCATGACCCCAGCGATCCACCACTGATTAGATCTGTAGGGAGTGTTTGTCTGTGAGTAACACAGGCTTTTCCAGCTGCACTCACCGGAGAGTTGGAGTAAGAAGCTGCTCAGAACTCTTCTCTCTGATTGCCACACGGGATTGCGTGGAATAGAGAAGGAGGTGAAAGACCAGGAATCTGCCACGGAATTTAATTAGAAAGACAAGATGCTTTTGTCCTCCACTAAGTTGCTGCAGGCATTCTTTAATTGCCCAATTCTCTCAATCTAATAGCTGCCCCTCTCTGTTAAGTTCATTAGAATTAATTTTGAAAGGTTGTTAGAATGTTGAGTCGAGGGATGTCAATACATTCTGCCTTACTGTACTCCATTAAATCTCATTAGCTAAGAGCCAGGCTCTACTGTCCCCTGTTGAATTCCATTAGCTATTTGTCTGACATTTTTTTCCTTGCCTATTTTTTTATAAACGTCTTTAAAAATGGAGTAACGCATGTACAAATTCTGACTGAAGTTGACAGGTCAGCAAATCTCCAACTTAAATTGACAATTTAACATGTGATGATCAGATATTCAATATAATCATTGACTGTGGTTTAGTAACCTGTGCTTGTGATTATTACCGGTATGTTGAAATTCAAAAAATTTTAATATTCATAATCTAAGCATTTGAACACATTTAGCATTTACTATTGACGCCTTTTCTGTTCGTAATCAGTAATGTCTTCTGGGCGGGGCTAAGGGTGGATGCAGAAGAATCACTGAAGGCATTTTGTAAATTGTCTGAATATGTCCAGCGATGAAACTTTACTTTGAAAGCATGGCTGTTTTCCTCAGACTTCGATCCTCCCAGTTCTGAAGTGTTTATCTTTAGGGCTTAATGAGGCTTGGACAGCAAGCTTAGGTCCTAGCTGGACATCAACACTGCCACCATCACATCATCACCTCACAAGAGTTCTGTTTTTACCTTTTGAATGTTTAGACATATAATCACACAAACGTTCTCACCTTAAGTTCTATACCATGGTTTTGTTTCACCCCAGTAATTCCCCTTAAGTTCCCCTCCATCTCATCCTAGCCTCATCAAACAGTAAGGAATAAACACTTAAAATGGCAAGGTGATTATGTTATACCCTGGTGTGGTAGAGAACCTCAAGGAGAACAACCATGTTGATCACAACATCCAAACGCTTCGATTATTTGAGACTTAGTAGGTAAAATGCTGCCAGTATGTTGAACTATGGCTGTTGTAAATTCAGCCAAGGACATCTTAACAGCATCAATCGCCTGTTCCTCCTCGTTGCCCTGTTCCTGATGAGGTGGACGTGACAGAACCTTCGTCACGTACCTCCAACACACGCTCACCACAACGCAGCGAGAGGAAGCGGTTTGGACAGTTGTTCAGCCCATTATTTCAATCTGCCTCCAGCTGTTGCTTTTTTTCGTCTTCAGCTAACGCTGAGGTGTAATCATGACGTCTGAAAAAGGGTTTACTGCCAATTCACAATGTTTGACTGACCTAGTCAAGGCCTGAGGATATTCCCAAGGTGTAAGGGTATTTCTAAAACTCCACATAATCTCACACACACACACACACACACAGGTTTATATACGGCATAATAACCATTCCCAGCAACTCGATAAACTGGATAAGTCCTTCACACGGGAAGCACTTTGTTGGTGGGATCACCGCAGCATTGGCCCACCTCCTCCCCTCATGGCCGTCCTCTCCTCTGCCGCGCTGCGCTCGCCGCTCTAATGCTAAACTCTACTTCATCCCGCGCTTCTTGTGGGATGAAGCGTTTTATTGTGCTTAATCGTAACGTCTCACACATAAGCTGCACGCCTTCCACTGGTGGAGGCGGGATCACGCGCACCTCGGGTGAAATCAGGGCTGGAAACACACTTTCTTATGCCCGGTTTACGGAGAAGTTGTCCAAAGTTTGAGGTTGTCCGGTGCGGCCCCTGATCCTGAGAGGCGTGGCCTATCAGCACAGAGGCGTGGCCTGTCAGCACAGAGGCGTGGCCTGCAGCAGGTTGTGTGACGGCCAGTTGTAGGACCTGCAAACACCTGAGGTTTGTCAGCCACTCACTTCCCCTTCGTCCGAAGCCTTATTAAATATTGTAGAGATAATGAACCGGTGTCAGGAAGCAGATTAGTGTCAGGGTGTGTTTGTTCAGCGTTAGCTCTACCTACTGATGCTCTGCCTCATCCCATCAGGCTGTGCACATCTACGCTGTCAATAAACAAGAGTGTTGTTTTTGCTTATTGGATTTACTGTAGTTTTATATATTTTATGATGGGGGGGTTCTCCTTCTTTCTTCCCCCACTCCATCCTCCAGTGGAGTTCAGGGACTCCATGCCTGCTGTTTTAAAGGTTCATTTCAAACTAACATCTAACATCAGAGGCTGACACCAAAGGCACCCCGCCTTTGATTGATTGTTGAGACCATTGATCTCATTTTGAAACCTTTTGAATCTCCCCCCCGCCCCCCTGCTTCTCCACGCTCCGCATCGAAGGAACTTAATTTCCCCTTCACCTCACGCAGAGCTGCTCATCAGGTGGAGAAAGCAGCCTGATAAATAAATAAAGAAAGCCGAGGAATGGAGCCTCTCACCGCGGTGCAGAGATGTTTATGGACTGGATCAATTAGATTAGTTGTATAAATGAGTTTTATTTGGGACAGTGGGGCTCCGTAACTCAATGAGACGTGGTGGAGGACGGGCACAGCGAGACCCCCCACAGGGGTGGTGCTTTGTGTTAGCGGGTCGCAGCCTGAGCCAATCAGCGGCCCGAGGAGCCGCTACCTGGACCTCTGCAGGCTGCAGACGAGCTGCGGGCTGCCCTCCCACCAGAGGAGGTGGTGCTGGGGGGCAGGAGGAGGTGGAGGACAGAAGTAGTAGAGTGAAGAGAGGAAACTGCCAGAGAAAAGGGGGTGACAGTACAAGTTCAGATGAGCGTGGGGTGATGTACTGCACACACACCAGTGGCAGTTTGAGCAGCTGAGGTGAGTGGTGCAGCTGTAGTGAACACAGGCCCACAAAAGCAGCATTAACAGCGTTCTAATCTGCGGTGTGGTTGTCCGGATGAGAACACGAGCACGGCTGAACCCTGTGGAGAATGAGTACTTCTACTGGTACAACTTTCAGTTGGTAGCCCTGAAAACACTATTACACTAATATTTTCCTTTAGGATTTGGACTTGGGAGTCAAAATCTATCAACTGCCAGATTTATTTGTGGGTTGCCAATCAGATATTTGTGGAGTATGTGCCTTTCTTTAAAACAGATTAAATAAAGTGTGTGTGTGCTTGCGTGCACACGCATGTGTGTGTGTGTGTTCATGTGTGTGTGCACGCATGTGTGTGTGTATGTACTTGGCCTGGGCTCGTACCAGTGAACTCCAAAGTGTCACTTGTGATGTCTGCGAGGGGCTGTAAAGGCGCCCCTCCCCCGAGGACATTGTAACAGAACCCCCCGCGCCACCAGCCAGCTCCCCCCCCCCCCCCCGACACAATTACACACTCATGGCTAATTGGCGACCGCGGCCTGGCTGCTTGATGGGCCGTGGCCTGATCAGCGTGAAGGGACGGGGCAGCGCTGGTGTCCCGCTCTGCTGCCCCGCGGACCCCTCCCCCCTGCACGCCGCGTACACGGTGTGCCAATGTAAGCCCACTGCTACGCCTAATTAACGCTGTCAGCCCCCCCCCCCCGCTCGCTCCCTCCATGGCGCCACACCTCCCGGCCCAGTCCACCCGCTCCTCGCTCGCCCTTTTCCTCGCCGCGCCACCAGTGGAGGGGGGGCCGCCCCCCCCCTCATGGTGTGCAGAATGTGAAAACTAAATCAGTGAGTGGGAGTCGGTGAGCGGGCCGCCGGCGGGGGCAGTGGGGCGGGGGGCCGATGGGGGCCGACAGCCCCGCGTCTGGAGATGAGCTCTGTGATATTCGAATTGACCGCTCCGCGGACAAACAATCATACCCTCAATTTGAGTCCCTTCCTCTGCCGTGCCGGGGCTGGCCCAGCGCTCCGGGAGGGAAGCCGCTGGGGATTCCTGCACACTTGTCATTAACCAGCCGAGCCCATTGTTAATAAATGACAAGCCTGTGGAATATCGATTGGTTAACCTTCAAACTGCTGCCTTACAATACAGACTGCAGAATTATCAGTCGTACGCAAAGTGGGCTGCAGTGTGCGGTGTGTGTCTGTTTCTCTGTGTGTGTGTGTGTGTGTGTGTGTGTGTGTGTGTGTCTGTTTGTCTGTGTGTGTGTCTTTTTCTGTATTTGTGTGTCTTACTGTGTGCCTGATCCTGTGTGTGTGTGTGTGCGTGCCTGTGTGTGTGTGTGTGTGTGTGTGTGTGTACGCGGTTGATTTTGGAAATCGCATGTAAAGTTTGTAATCAACATGAAAAGTTGAGAGTAGGAGAGCCCCTCCATACTGTGAGTGGCTGCCCTGATCACAGTGCAGCTAAGCGGTCGCCCCCCCCCCCCCCCCTCCATCTCCACTCACCCCCTCATTCATGCCGCCAGGATATTAGATCAGACTCCTTGCTTGTAATGGTGGCAGGGTCAGTGAGCATCTCTATCCCATAACCACCCGTCACACACACACACACACACACACACACACACACACACACACACACACACACACACACACACAGGCATGCACACATATACACACCCACACACACACACACATGCACGTATGCACACACACACACACACACACACATACACACACACACACAGACACGCACACACACACACACACACACACACACACACACACACACACACACACACACATGCACACACCCAGTCACTTTCTTTGCCGCACTGCAGGGTAATCAGGACGTGGCTCTTTATGAGACAAAGGGATTTCCACTACAAAGCTGGTGACACGAGAACTCTCCTCCTGCGCCTCCAGACTTGAAGCCTAAATGCACAACAAGAGGCGAGCGGGAGCTCAGTCTGAGTGTGTCCAATTTAGTCTAATTGCGTGTATTCGTTTGCATGCAACGACAACTCGGATAGTGACAGGCTGTTGTAGTTTGCAGTTCTGACTTGGCTGTTGCGAGCCTTGCCTCCAATTGTCACTGCTTTGAATGTGTCCCTTCTCCCTCACATGTCCTTCCTCGGAGGTATTTTTGTATCTTGCTTCTTATTTGCAATGCGTGTGAGGAGGGTGGGATGCAACGCGAGGAAGGATGCATTTTAATTCAGACTAAAACTTTATCACTTAGTCATGGTTGGAGTACATGGTGGACATCATTTCTATTCATTTTGTCTAAACTAACATTCATTGGAAAGTGATTTGAGTGAGTTTGATCATTTTGAAAAGGAAATCATTTCCTGTACTATTTTTCCAGGGGTTTAATTGTGTCCAGTTGGCTTCTGTATTCTTGAGATAACCTTTGCTAGCAGTCCTTAATAGTTAGCAAAGCTTTAGTTTTTGTTTTGGAGTTGATGGCATCATTTTGAAGTATGGAATAGTCAGACCATAGTGCTCTGAGCTAGTCCAGATTCATAGCAACTCTCCCAGGAAATTCATATTTCATTGGGGCATATTAGAAGGATGAGCACAGCCTCTGCTATGAATCTGGACAGTAATAAATATAAATTCCCTTGGGCAAAGAGCTCATAGGTTTTGTTTGTGTTGACCAATGGGACTAAAGCTTCAAAAACCTTAAGTAGAAGCACTGCTGGATATTGGAGCAGGTGGGTTCTTGGCTTCAAAGACCTATGGATAAGCCACTAAAAGAAATCTAAAGCCTGGCTCTGAGATGTACTGAACATCTCAGAGCCTCTTCACACCGAAGACACAGGAAGCTCACAGTGTGGTTCCAGCCTGGCTCAACACTTTGATGCAACCCATTCCATAACTTTTGTTAGTTTATTAGGCTGACTTTTTTCATGTGTATTCCAAATGATAGTCCTTCTTTAAAAGGAATCATCCCGAAGTTTCCATGGACGGCCATGTTTATGAGGACAAGTCGATTCATCGGCACTCCACTGATGTTTCTCTGAGGTTTTATTTGCAGAATGACAAGTTAATGTATTGATGGATGTTCTTAAAAGTACATCCATCGTACATAAAAAAAACTTGCTTGTGAGGCTGATTTAATAGCGAATCTGAAGACCGAAACATATTTGTTCTTACCTTCTGGCCTCCATTAGTTTTACTTCTGATAATTGCAAGAAAATACAGTTAATGAACAATGAATAGTTATGGTTTAGAATAGACTACTTTTACTTACTAGAAAGTTGCAATGCAGGCAGGACTTTGTTCTCTGTTGGCTCCTGACATCAGTGCTTGTCAATCTCAGACTGGCGGATTTGCAACACAAGGAAGAAGGCTTGCAGGAATCTGCTTGGTGCTCGACCCATCAATATTGAAACATATTGAATATGAGCTGCACTTCTCTAAACTTATCAATGAAAAAAAATACTGCCTACTTTTACGGACCCTCTATCCTGCCAAAATGGCAGTGAGCAAATCGCTGAATTAACAAATTGCAGAGAGTTTCGCAAAATGATTGGTTTTTAAAGAAGCCTAAGACTTTCTTCAATAGTTGGGACTTGGACCAGATTTTCCCCTTAAAGAATCAAATAAACTGGTCAACAGGTGTGCAGTGCAGAGGTCAAGTCCGTTGTGGGTGATATCTTTCTACCATTTCAGCCATTTGAGAAACCTGAAACTGGCAGGAAGTTGGGCTTTCAGACTCACTCAGCCTCTCTTATATGTCGTGACTTCTCCTTCTTCGTAGCGTTTAGGTCAATGCATTTCTTCAGATATTTGAATCAAACCTGCAGTCAGCCAATTTTGATCGTCTACAGAGTGGAGATTGAGAGGGGCTCTGAAGATATTACATTTACATGTATGCTGCATTCTGAGTGCTGGCTGCATTAGAAAGCACAGATGATTTAGGTCATTTTTGACTGAGCTGTTGAGTTTGGACCATCTGTGACCCATTAAATCATAAGAAATCGCTGGTATTTTTAAGATACATGCTGGGTTTTGAAAATTGTTAATAAATCTTCGCTGGGGCATTACAAAAAAATGGAGCAGTGGATATAGGCGTATTTTGTCAAAGTGATTTCAGCATGTCTGTTGAAATTGCTCTGGTTACATAAGCAGAAAGGATTTCTGAAAGGATACATTTGATGTTGGGCGATGGAAGGGAGAATTTGATGGCATACATTCACCTTGCTACCATGCTGTACATTTTATTTTTTCAATCTTTCTCACTCCAACTTTAGTTACTAGAATTTGCTGCACGGTTACCCTTTGTGTGGCCAAAGACAGTGAAAAGTCTCAACTGTAAAAAAAACAACAACTAAGAAACGCAATTTCTACAATAATTGTATTTTGTTGGCAGTGAAGTGTAGCAGCAGGATGTTCTGAAGTCCAATAAGAAGTTAAGAAGGAAATGGCCTCCGAGGCTCCATCTTAGTTGAAGAAACGATGTTTGGGGAAATGCCTCTGAGGTTGTCTTTTGTTTGCCTGTAGAGGGTGATGTTGCCCTGGACATGAGCTCATCTCCAGACTCAGAGCAATCACACTTATTACAGCACACCTCGCACTGTACTCTGTGTCTCAGCTTCCTTTATCCCAAGTTCTTATATTATGGTCCGCGTCTAGTACATGACAGCCTATATCTTAAATGACTGTATATCAATTGTCTTCAGATGTTTTGCCAAAAATCAACCCTGATTATTCTTTTGTTGTCGTTTTTATTTTCCAGTTTTACCATTGTCTTTGGATGTATTTTATGATGACAAGACCATACTTATGAATTTCAATTAAAAGCATATATATATATATATATATTTTTTTTTTTTTTTCCACTGGAAGTCTCCAGTAAAAGATAATGAGGGTAATGATCAATGCTGGAGATATAATTGCGATCAACAAGATTGTCAGAAGAGAACGTTTGTAGAGCTGAGAACGGCAGAGTGGTGAGAGAGGGCTGGTGAAGATGAGGGCTGGTGAAGATGAGGGGCTGGTGAAGATGACAGCTGGTGAAGATGAGGGCTGGTGAAGATGACACCAGCCCTCATAAGAAACACAGTGGCCATTTTGTGGCGAGTGCGGTGGTGCGGTAGAGATGAGATGGTTAACACCCTTCCGCTTCCCCCCCCCACTCACTCTTATTCTCTCTCTCTCTATCTCTCCCCCCACCCACTCTTATTCTCTCTCTCTCTATCTCTCCCCCCACCGACTCTTGTTCTCTCTCTCTCTATCTCTCCCCCCACCCACTCTTGTTCTCTCTCTCTCCCCCCCCCTGTTTGGCGAGCTCTGTGGACCATGTAGACACTACATCTCCCTGACAGTGTGACCACTGCTGCGTGTTCTGATGCGTTCAGCATACCTTCATTGCATCATAAATAAATCAGAGAAATTACTTTTTTTTTTTCTCCTCTCTTGCTTCTCCCCCCTCCTCTCAGTCCCCTGCTCCCCCCTCTCCCCCTTCCTGCCTCCCCTGTTGTCTGAGGGGGGAGAGACGGCCAGGCTGGGAAGGAGGAAAATATTTGGTTTTCTGTTTTTCTCTCCCCTCGTTTCTATTCCTCCTCCTCTTCCTCTTCTTCCTCTTCCTCCTCTCCCCTTCTCCTCTTCCTCCTCTCTCCTCCTCTTCTTCCTCCTCCTCCTCCTCTGTTTACATTGTCTACCACAGAAATACATTCCTTTTGCTCTCTAATGATATGCGGCTGCTTGTTATGACATTATCTGCTGTAATTTTAATTTAAATGTCAGGGATGTGATGGATTTTCCTAATTAACAGGAAATAAAAAAAAATCATCCGGAGGAAGAAAACAAAGTGGCTGGCTCCTTCGTCTTCCTTTTTGGGTTTTTGGGGGCTGCTGAGTGTCATATATTGTTATTTGAACTTAAAACACACACACACACACACACACACACACACACACACACACACACACACACACACACACACACACACACACACACACACACACACACACACACACGCACTTTGTGGGGCTGCAGGTAGGGATAGCTGGATGCAGGCGGGGGGTGGTGGTGGTGTTGGCGGTGGGGGGTGAGATTGTCAAGAAACCCCTCCCTCTCCCCCCACTCCTCCCCCCCTCCCCCTGTAATCTCCCCTCCTCCGCGGGTCGTCTCAAACCTTGTGTTCGTCCACCGCCAACCAATTACCCGGCAGCGCGTCCTGCTCCCCTCGCCGCCCCGCTGCATGATGGGGGTTTTGTATATTGAATTCCATCTCCTGGAGAGATAAAGGGTGTAGGACCGGCCGCCGCCGCTGTGCCAGATAAGTGTTTCACAGACGGCGTCTCCAGACCCTGATGGTGGAGAAAAGAGACATGGGGGGCTTGTTTTTAATTTACTGTAAACCGGACAGACTTTAATCCAACTGTTCAGCCATGTTG
>JAXIVH010000037.1:1203526-1208526 GCA_036785325.1 Urophycis tenuis | reverse complement strand
TAGTAATCATAGTCATAGCAGTATTACTGTGGTTGCAAGACAATAACAATATTAATTGTATATAATATGAGTGCTGCAATTTTAATGGGACATTCTTGGACAAATACATGTTGTAACTTTTACGATTATTATGTGTTACTTTTTAACAAGCAACATGTGCTGAACAAATATTGCTTGGAGATGCTGTTTTAGAATGCCGACAGACATTAAATAAAATGCAATAATATGTGTAATATTTAAGGTTAAATTCTCTATTAAGACATACCATATGCTTTTGTGAGCATTGCTTTCATAGCGTGATAAAGTTCATTTGGCTTTCTGGTTTTTCTAAGTGAGGACAATAAAAGCAATCTCTCTCCAAAGCCACTCAGAAGTGGAATGAAGGGACAAAAGGGTATAGAGAAAATCTGGGACACATCAGACTCCAAGCTGCCCCACTGCTAACCTCGCCTCAGACAAACACAGCAGCCATTTCCTCCTCTGCTCCCTGGAGCCGCTCTTCCTCCGCTGGAGCACCAATTCTGAGGGCAGCCGTCCAGGTGAGGCGTGGCGTCTCTGTCCCTCTTCCCATTACCCAGAAACAATGTGGGATTCACAACAAGTCAATCAGAGGCTGCCAGGGGCCCCTTGTCCCCACACCCCCCAAAAAATGATTAAATACTTTCTTGACAGATATTTACAGATAGTTCACCGCGTTTTCAGCACGGAAGCTTCTGCTGATATTTGTGCTCATAACTCGATTTGTTTCAGTGTTAATGTAACAGCAAGCTAAATATTTTCTATGAAATATATATTTTTGTAGCATCACTGATTTACTTGTTATATTTTGTGAATTGAATCATCGAACTGCACATATCTACTGTCTAGACAACAATTCAGCATTTTCACTGATCACAGATCACATCTCCTCATCCATAAATATTGTTAATTTCTCATAGTAATGCTTTGTGGTTTCAAAATCATATTTTTTGTCCATTCATTCTTTAATTGTGTGTGCCAACAGATCCTTCATTGTGGTCTTTGGTCCTATTTTTAATGTTTTTATGAGAGGAATTAATATTAAACAGATTTTAAATAAATATTTTAAATCTGCCATAGTATATATATGTTGTGTATTTTTTCACCAATCGTTACATTAACTATTACATTAACCAATTATTACATTAACTATTACATTAACCAATTATTACATTAACTATTACATTAACTGATTGTTACATTAACTATTACATTAACCAATTATTACATTAACTATTACATTAACCAATTATTACATTAACAAACTACATTAACCAATTATTACATTAACTATTACATTAACCAATCGTTACATTAATTATCAAACAATTCACAAATAAATGCATTTAATTTGATGGAACAGTATTTGGCTCTTTGGCAGCCAGACGATGTGTATTTGCGTGAAGGTGTGATGGCTGTGTGATAAAGGCCCTCTGTTGGCTCCTCACACCATGCAGGATACAATATTTTTCTGATTTGTTTATTTCCTTTTTTGAATAGAAATAAAAACCTGAAGAAGGTGAATTTATGGGTTTTGCGCGCCTGTTCTTCTGGCAGCCAGTCCTGCTGGCTGTGACTCTTGTCACTCGTGTTTTTCATCAACTCATGTTCACAGAGCGTGTGGAACGTCCTGCACAACCGTTGAGGCGAATGCAATAGCCACACACACACACACACACACACACACACACACACACACACACACACACACACACACACACACACAAGCACACACACACACACACACACACACACACACACACACACACACACACACACAGCACACACACACACACACACACACACACACACAAGCACACACACACGCACACACACACAAGCGTGCACACACACACACACACGTACAAGCACACAACCACAGACACACACACACAAGCACACACACACACACACACACACACACAAGCACACACACACACGCACACACACACAGACACACACACACACACACACACACATAAACACACACACATACACACGTTCACACACACACACACACACACACACACACACACACACACACATACACACACACACACACACACACACACACACACACACACACACACACACACACACACACACACACACACACACCCAGTCAGTCGTCCATCCACAATTCAACCTCTATCATCCCAAAATCAAGCCAGAGATGTTTTTCTCTAGATTATTCTTTCAAGGTTACTAAAATAAACAGCCAGTAAGTGGAACAATATGTGCACTAGATGAGGACATCTTCCAATGGACTCCAGTGTTTTTGTTGGGGTGTTTTTTGTCTTCAAACAAAGTGTTATGTGAAACATGCAACACTTTGCAGGAGGAAATGTTTTCCCTTTGCGCTGAGGAGGAAGGAGTTCCGACTACGCTGGTGTTGTAAGACAGGCAGCAGGCAGTAAGTGTACATCACTGTCTGGTGTTGTAAGACAGGCAGCAGCCAGTCAGTGTACATCACTGTCTGGTGTTGTAAGACAGGCAGCAGCCAGTCAGTGTACAGCAGCCAGTAAGCTGCTGCTCTGCTGACACGTGGGCTCTGCTACGTGTTCTCCAGGCACAACCTCCGTCCTTTCTGCTTCTCGGTTACTTTGTTTCTCGGCGTGGAACCTGACGCCTTGTGTTCTGTGTTCTTGTGTTCAGTGCTGTTGGGGACAAAGAGGATATCAGCCCTCCCTCACAGAGCCACCGGTGCACAGCTGTCATTTGTCATTAGCTGCGGCCGGATTCTCTCCTGTGATTTCATTTCTTTGTGTTGTTTCAAAGCAGGTCGTGAATGTGTGTGTGTTTTTTTTCCTTTTCTTTTCATCATATAAACTTTAATGCAGCCTCATCTCTCAGAACCCACTTTCTGAGCATTAAATAATCACCTTATTCATGCAGTGTTAATTGCGGTTTAATTGGCCTAATTACCACTTTATCTTGTGTGTGATTAAGGCAATTAGCGTTGTGTTAAATAAAAAAGCTTTTTCTTGTCAGACAGGATGAAATCCCCTTGATTAGTTAATGATATTAATTACACCCGTTGATACATCAGGTATAATTGTGACTATTCCCACCTGTAATTTAGTGTCTCACACCCTAATGAAAATGATCTTGAATGAAGACGTGCGTATCTTGTCTTCATTAGATGATTAATTAGCTAAGACACCTCACAGTTTAGATGTGAAATCTGAGTCTTGTCACGTCTTTGCATGTGATTCTCTCACACGTCGCAGGCTTCCTCTCCTACAGTGCTGTCTGTGACTCTCAGTGGTGATAAGGGAGTCTGGACGTCTGGTCAACACTATGGGTTTCTCCTCTCCCAATCCAAAGACTAAACTTCTCCTTTTCTCTGTGAGGAAAATGTGTGCCGATTCCTGTGTATGTGTTGAACTTCCTTAATCTAATGGTTAATCAAGCACATCACAGACAGGAGGAGAGGCGCTACGATGTGTCGTGTGAATAATACCACGAACAGAATACAATGTGAGCAATCAGTACATATAACCTTCAGTGGAACTTAACCATTTATAGAATTCTAACTTTGATATGGGATGCAACAAGACATTCTGGCAATGTGCTGAAACTCTGAAGATTACTGGCCGACTCCTTCGTCTATGTCCGAGCACCCCTGTGGTGCAGTCTCTCCCCTCTGTCTCCTCACTGTCTCCTCTCTGTCTCCTCTCTGTCTCCCCTCTGTCTCCTCTCTGTCTCCTCTCTGTCTCCTCTCTGTCTCCCCTCTGTCTCCTCTCTGTCTCCCCTCTCTGTCTCCTCTCTGTCTCCTCTCTGTCTCCTCTCTGTCTCCCCTCTGTCTCCTCTCTGTCTCCCCTCTCTGTCTCCCCTCTGTCTCCCCTCTGTCTCCCCTCTGTCTCCCCTCTGTCTCCTCTCTGTCTCCCCTCTCTGTCTCCTCTTTGTCTCCTCTCTGTCTCCTCTCTGTCTCCCCTCTGTCTCCTCTCTGTCTCCCCTCTGTCTCCCCTCTGTCTCCCCTCTGTCTCCCCTCTGTCTCCTCTCTGTCTCCCCTCTGTCTCCCCTCTCTGTCTCCTCTCTGTCTCCCCTCTCTGTCTCCCCTCTGTCTCCTCTCTGTCTCCCCTCTGTCTCCCCTCTGTCTCCCCTCTGTCTCCCCTCTGTCTCCCCTCTGTCTCCCCTCTCTGTCTCCTCTCTGTCTCCCCTCTGTCTCCCCTCTCTGTCTCCCCTCTGTCTCCTCTCTGTCTCCCCTCTCTGTCTCCTCTCTGTCTCCCCTCTGTCTCCTCTCTGTCTCCTCTCTGTCTCCTCTCTGTCTCCCCTCTGTCTCCTCTCTGTCTCCCCTCTGTCTTCCTTCTGTCTCTCCTCTCTGTCTCCCCTCTGTCTCCCCTCTGTCTCCCCTCTCTGTCTCCCCTCTGTCTCCCCTCTGTCTCCTCTCTGTCTCCCCCCTCTGTCTCCCCCCTGTCTCCCGTCCACAGATGGGGCTGCAGTCAGTTTTACTGTCACTACCTGTGAAATTGTATTCCAGGGAAGATGGATCCTTTCTCTTATGTTTGTGATGCCCAGGGAAGCACACGGTCACCTCCAAAGCCATTTAATACGGCTGGTGTGGAGGGAAACACACACTCACACACACACACACACACACACACACACACACACACACACACACACACACACACACACACTCACACACACACACACACACACACACACACACACTCACACACACACTCACACACACACACACACACACACACACACATACACACACACTCACGCACACGCACGCACACACACACACACACACACACACACACACTCACACTCACACACACACACACACACACAATCACACACACACACACACACACACACACACACACACACACACACACACACACACACACAAATACACACACACACACACACACACTCACACACAGACACACACACACACACATACACTCACACACAAACACACACACACACACACACAGACACACACACACACACACACACACACA
>JAXIVH010000037.1:1183763-1190826 GCA_036785325.1 Urophycis tenuis | reverse complement strand
ACACTGAGTGTGTAACAGTGGAGTGTGTAACACTGAGTGTGTAACAGTGGGTATGTAACAGTGGGTGTGTAACACTGGGTGTGTAACAGTGGGTGTGTAACAGTGAGTGTGTAACACTGGGTGTGTAACACTAGGTGTGTAACACTGGGTGCGTACATTGGGTGCGTAACAGTGGGGTGTGTAACACTGGGTGTGTAACAGTGGGTATGTAAAAGAGTGGGAGTGTGTAACAGTGGGGGAGTGGGTAACAATGGGGTGTGTAACAGTGGGTGGTGTAACACTGGGTGTGTAACAGTGGAGTGTGTAACAGCTGGGTGTTTAACAGTGGGTGTGTAAACACTGGGTGTGTAACAGTGGGTGTGTAACAGTGGAGTGTGTAACAGTGGAGTGTGTAACAATGGGTGTGTAACAGTGGGGGTGTGTAACAGTGGAGGTGTAGACAGTGGAGTGTGAACCCTGGTGTGTAACACTGGGTGTGTAACAGTGGGTGTGTAACACTGGGTGCGTAACACTGGGTGCGTAACAGTGGGGTGTGTAACACTGGGTGTGTAACAGTGGGTATGTAAAAGTGGAGTGTGTAACAGTGGGGAGGGTGTAACAATGGGGTGTGTAACAGTGGGTGTGTAACACTGGGTGTGTAACAGTGGAGTGTGTAACACTGGGTGTTTAACAGTGGGTGTGTAACACTGGGTGTGTAACAGTGGGTGTGTAACAGTGGAGTGTGTAACAGTGGAGTGTGTAACAATGGGTGTGTAACAGTGGGGTGTGTAACAGTGGGAGTGTGTAACAGTGAGTGTGTAACACTGGGTGTGTAACACTGGGTGTGTAACTGTGGGTGTGTAACAGTGGTGTGTGTAACACTGGGTGTGAGACCATGGTGAATAGCCACCGGTAGCTAAAAGCTACCGGTGGCTATTCAAAGAGTTCTGTTGTCTTCTGATGTAAACCACCTGCATGTGACAACAGCAGAAACCCCACTGAAAGTTCTGTCCTCTCTCACAACTCCATCCTCTCTCTCGCCTCTCTCTCTCTCTCCACCCCCCTCTCTCTCTCTCTCTCTCTCTCTCTCTCTCTCTCTCCATCTCTCTCTCACCACCCCCCCCCCTCTCTCTCCTCACTCTCTCTCTCTCTCTCTCTCTCTCTCTCTCTCTCTCTCTCTCTCTCTCTCTCTCCTTTTGTCTTTCTGGTTCTCTCTCCTCCGACTGCATGGGAATTCCAGAGTGACACTATTACTGTGATGAAAACAGAGGCCATAAATACAGAACACTGTGATGATATAACAGTGATTATGGAGGCAGGATAATTAGATCAGGAAGAAAAGACAAACGCATTGAAGTCTTCACTGTTTTGGTGTTTGGGGATTCTTTCAACCTTGTGTCCTTAATGTATGAAGAATTACAGGGGCAACAGCGGGCCTGGTAATCATTTGTGAAGCCCTCCGAGGACTTCTTCAGTCCGTCCCCTCCCGCTTCTCTCTGACTCCCACCCACCCCCCCCCCCCCCCCCCCCCCTTAGGTCTTTGTAAAAGCCACTCTGCCGGCTGCCTTCTGAATGACGATATGGCCGGCAAACCATTAATGGGCTGCCCCTACAGATGCCTGTTCAAAAAATACAGAAGGTAGGAGCTGCCGAGTGTTCCCAGATGGGGCCGACTGTAGCTACTGCTAACCCACATATCACCCCACCCCCACCCACCCACACACTGCTGCCTCCCTCCCAGCCCGGCCAGCCTGGGCAGGGGGAGCCCTGAGACTGGAGCCCCAGCAGCAGGCTGACCTGAGCCCCAGCTCGGGTCCAGACCTCCACAGGGCCTCGGCCCGCCCGCCGCCTGCGTCACACAGATTCCACAGCCCTGGCCTCTGTTTTTTTCATGCTTGTGGGAAAATAGCATTCATGTTTCCCTTGGATGCTTCACACATTCCTCACCCTGTCTTAACATCGCAGGGCCCCAGAGAATGGGCAGAGGAGGCTAGTGGGCGGAGTTCAGAAGATAGGGGTGTGGCTTCTATAATTACAAGGGGGGGTTGTGTTGTTTATTTAGGCCGAGTTGCTAAGTGATGTGAGGGTCCGAGTTCCTCAGGTTTGATGAGTTAAACAGATCTCTGACAGAAACGTTCCAGCTGATTTAACCTCTCAGAACACAGCTGGGAATTATAGATAACGGAACATCTGGAAGTCACAAAAATACTTTTCTAACGTTAAATCCAAAATGATTCTAAAAAATCACTGCATCCTGCAATAAAATCCATCTCGACGCAAACTGCTAGCAGGTTTCTTTTTTTTTAAGTCATTGTGTCTGGAACGCTGTCATTTGGTCAAAGGTTTCATGTGCTCTATAGATCCAGCATCTTCGTTGGAAAGTCCTTTCTATAGTGAAGTACATTCTCAAGGAACTGTTAAATGAAGCAAGTATTGTTGAATAGAATTATCGCTGCCAATGTCAGAGACACTGTGCACACTGAATTAAGTTACTCATCATGTCTGAGGGCTTGGAAAAAGGCACATACTCTGTATCAATTAAAAGAAAAACACGCAAGCACACACACACTCACACACACGCACACACACACACGAACACGCACACGCACACGCACACACACTCACACACGCACACGCACACGCACACACTCACACACACACACACACACACACACACACACACACACACACACACACACACAGACACACACACACACACACACTCACACACACACACACACACACACACACACACACACACACACACACACACACACACACACACTCACACGCACGCACGCACGCACGCACTCGCTCGCTCGCACGCACGCACGCACGCACACACACACACACAACACACACACACACACACAACACACACACACACACACTCACACACACACACACACACCACACACACACACACACACACACACACACTCACACACACCACTACTTGGCCACGTCTCAGTGTTTCGGGTTCCACTCCAAATTCCAGAAGTTCCCAAATGTTGAAGACAAAGGTAGTTAGTGGTGAATTATGCATGCACCCCGCTTAGGATGAAGAGGTTCGGACGCAGATGCGGGGCAATTAATTCTGATGTTGAAAACATTATTAATGGTAATGTTTAAAACATCAAAGCCCTGTCTGACAGAGACATCTTTACACTGACGGAGTGGAACCGAGGAGCCGGGGTGGAGGTGCAGCTCGGGGGAACCCGCCCTGCTGACGGAGGTTCCAGGAGAGGCCGCGGGTTAACTCAGGTTAAACTGCTGCAGCTCCTGTCTGCGCTGCACAGGGGGGGCCATGTGACCGGCGCCATGGAGACAGTGAGAAACGCTTTGGTTTGCGAGTGCTCCTGGTACGAGGCGGGGGGGAGGACGGGGGAGTCCTCCTCCCCACGCCACCCTCCCCCCCGACCCAGCACCCTTGTTTCGGTCTCCATTACGGCGCCCGGTCAGCCTTGGTTTTGTATTTTTTTTCAGTGAAAGGGCATCACAAGGTCCAATTAGCAGGAGAAGGTCAGCGCAGGGTTAAACGGCGCCGTTGGACCAGGAAGTAGAAGATGGAGACGGCCAGGGGGAAGATTCATCAGCAAATTAGCTGCAAACGTTTTCTGAGGCAAAAAATAACAGCAGACAGAAGGAGCCAATGGACACCCCAACGAGGGTGCGGCTGAAATTGACTTTGGCAAATGGATGAAACCCCCCATATGTGTGTGTGTGTTCCCCCCACACTCAGCCAGTGGAGCAGGGGGTCTCGGGGAACATTGGTATTCATCACACATCTCCCTCCCCAGCCCCACAACCAGCCCCACTGGAAACATTATTTCATTACATATATTATGCATTCAGCATGACAGAGTGGCTTTATGCATTCAGCATGACAGAGTGGCTGCACGTGCAGTGTGCAAATGTGCGTGTGTGTGTGCGTGCGTGTGTGTGTGTGTGTGTGTGTGTGTGTGTGTGTGTGTGTGTGTGTGTGTGTGTGTGTGTGTGTGTGTGTGTGTGCGTGCGTGCGTGCGTGTGTGTGTGTGCATGTGCGTGCGTGTGTGGCGTGTGTGTGTGTGTGTGTGTGTGTGACAGGGGGTGGGGTGGAGAGCTCAGATGTTTTTGTCTATGCATACACAGCAATGACAGGCTTGTTGTAAAAAAACCAAACACAATAAAAACAGTTTCTTAGGTTTGTGCATAGATTTAGCACCTCAGGCGTGCAGTATGATGGTAAGGAGTTGACTTTATGAGTGAGAGGAGAACATGTTTATTTCACATTGGTTTGCGTTGAGATAATGAACTATGTTTTATGATCACAATGCTGAAGGACAATCTCCTGTAGTCTGCATCTCAATGTTCTGTCTGCACAAAGACAAGAGACAAAGACATGGCAGCCATGAGGCGGGAGGGAGACATGAAACCAGACACATAGATCTGGACACAGACCCAGAGAAACAGATAAGGACATAAGCAGACACAGACACACACACACAGACACACACAGACACAGACACAGACAGACACAAGCATGTGCACACGCACTCACACAGACACACAGACACAGACACACGCACACACACACACACACACACACACACACACACACACACACACACACACACACACACACACACACACAAACAAACGCACACACTTGCACGCACACACACACACACAAACAGACACACTACACACACCACACACACAGACACAGACACGTGCACACACATACACACACAAAACGCACACACTTGCACGCACACACAAACACACACACACACACACAAAACACACACACAACACACACACACACACACACACACACACAGATCACTGTTCCGAATGCACTGGCTCCAGATTTAAGGAAAAAGAAAAAGCCATTTTTTGTTTGTTCGTGTCCCATTTTTCAAAGGCCCAGCCGCCGTCCATTAGCACACAAGACTCTGTTGTCTGTACAACTGGGAGCCCATTTGGAAAAGACACCATTTCACCTCAGATTAAGCGCTCCTTTGTCTCTACTTGGGTCTGCTGACCTTTCCCAGAGGGGCGTGGTCTGCTGGGCAGGGCCCAGCAGACCACGCCCCTCTCATTAGTCCTCCATGACGTCAGCACGCTCAGCGCAGAACCTCTGGCAGAACCTGTATCTCTACCGCGCCGCCTGCCAGCCTTCCACCACGGGAGCCACTCTAACAAGTAGTGAGGATGGGGGGGCTGTGGACCGGCACCGGCCCGCGGACCTCTGGACCTCACCGAGAGAGAGAGAGAGAGAGAGAGAGAGAGAGAGAGGACTGACCAAGGCACAGCCGTGTTGTGAGGGGCAGGCGGGGGGGGGGGGGGGGGGGGACGATGGCTAGAGTCCACTCGGAGATCAACCCTCGAACCAATTCCACAACAGCCAGAGAGCATAGAAACGGTCCATGATGAGAGGAAGAACTTCAGCTGCAGTTCTAAGCGGTTTTCTCTGGCCTTTTATAAGCCCTTGTTTGGCAGTGGAGGGAACATGCCTCCAGTCTGACCCGGGAGGTGGTGGTGGTGGTGGTGGTGGTGGTGGGTGGGGGTGGGGGTGGGATGGGGGCTCTCATCACATCAGCTCAGTATCTGCCGCGAGGGCCTCCATAATGGTGACATTTTTCCACCTCGTCAATAAGTGGTGAAAGCCACCCTTCGTCCGCTACTTGACCGTTTAACTCCACCCTGAAAAGACCCTTTCTCTCCGCTCGCCTCGGTGTCTCAAATCATAACAGGCAGAGGAACAAAGAGGCCAATCCCAGGACACCGCATTAACCAGCCGGTTCTGCTGCTACCAGACCGGCGGGACGGTGGGGAGAACAGCGCAGTCTTTTCACCACTCATACGATTCAAAGTCACCCGTTCACAGGAGCACAGTCACCCATTCACAGGAGCAGTCACCCACTCACAGGAGCACAGTCACCCACTCACAGCAGCACAGTCACCCGTTCATAGGAGCACAGTCACCCATTCACAGGAGCACAGTCACCCGTTCACAGGAGCACAGTCACCCATTCACAGGAGCACAGTCACCCACTCACAGGAGCACAGTCACCCACTCACAGGAGCACAGTCACCCACTCACAGGAGCAGAGTCACCCATTCACAGGAGCAGAAGGAAACGCCGTATGCACGGACCCCCATCATGGGAGAGCACAACATGTCTTCCCATGAAGAAGAGGATGGGAGGAGAGGAAGAGGAAGGTTACCGCTGTGCTGACGCTCAGGATGAAGCACCATGCTTTGTTTGGTTATTCTGCTGAGCTGTTGATTTGGGTGTGAAGTGTGTACCCGAAGAACACCTGGAGAACACCTGAAGAACACTTGGAGAACACCAGAAGAACACCAGAAGAACACCTGGAGAACACCTGGAGAACACCTGAAGAACACCTGGAGAACACCTGAAGAACACCTGAAGAACACCTGGAGAACACCTGAAGAACACCTGAAGAACACCTGAAGACACCTGAAGAACACTTGGAGAACACCAGAAGAACACCAGAAGAACACCTGGAGAACCCCTAAAGAATACCTGAAGAAGACCCGAAGAACACCTGAAGAACACTTGGAGAACACAGCACTTGATGAAAACAGTGGAGATGGGGTGCCTGAGGTGGGCGTGTCCATGGACGACTGCCCCTTGTGCAGTGTGACCGTGTTTCCTTCTCGTTTGTTTGCAGTTTTTTAGGGTGCAGCATGAGGTTGAAGTTCAGCTTCAGTTTTTCTTATTGCTGATGTCTGCAGTGAACAGACCATGGGGGCGAGGCAGAACATGGGGGGCGAGGCAGCCTCAGACTCTGCAGAATGAATTGACTTCGTAGCGAGGCAGCGAGTCTCTCACCTTCTCAGTTCATGTTACGCTCAGACCTTCCTGTGACTCGTGTTAATGTTGTTGTTTTTTCTATGGTGGAAAAGGGAAGCCTTTATCTCACCATTTAAGAGACCGACAAAAACAACGTTTGCTTTTGGTCATTGCATTGAGGCGTTTGGCAGTAAGAACTCCATTATTTGTCTTGACCTTGTCCTTTTAGAAAAAATAACAACGACCACAGATACAAATAACACAAGCAACCAAGACAAA
>JAXIVH010000037.1:1173763-1176263 GCA_036785325.1 Urophycis tenuis | reverse complement strand
AAAGACAAGTTCATCTCTTCATATCTCATACATATTCATAAGTACGGCCCATCAATCCGTGTTGGGTGGAGGCCCGGGAGGAAACTTCAATCCCTAAATAATAAAATGAAATGTGTCAAGACGTGGCTGTGGATGATGCCGGCACATTACTGGATAACAAATAAAAGAGATCATATAAATAGAGAAAGAGATGCACCACAACAGCAAATGTCTTCTCATGATTTGGTAGCGAGAGAGACACTTGCATCATAAGGAAATGCAGAAACGGGAGAGATGGGTAACTTAGCAGAACTATGGCCTGTTATTGTTCGATTTCCTGGGGTGGGCAGGGGGTGTGTGGGCTACAAATGAAATATCACTTTCTATGTTATCTCAGAGGGCAATGTGATGCTCTGAGCCAATCACAAACCCCCAAGCTAACCTATGACCTTTTTCATCTTCCTATGACTGCCATTATCTTGCAGAAAATTAGAAGTGCCAGGCTATTGTTCAGTGGCGACAGGGGGTGGAGGTTATTTAATGATGAATGCCCCGGCCCAGATTATTCATGCCGCAGCATCACCGCCAGAGGAGAAAGACACAATCTAAACAGTTAGATTATGTGAGCGCTGCCCAAATGTTACAGCATACTGAGTTGGGCTCATGTTGAATAACGCTCATACAAACACTGAAGACATACAACACACAAATTCAAATTTAAAATCACAATTCACTGTGCTTTAGTCCTGAATCACTGATCTCCTTGGAGAAACTATGTGTTAGTGTGACACAATTATTGTAATTTTCTTTGATGAATCCATACTGTAAAACTGTAGGCTTTTGAGCACAATATTGCATAGCTACTCTGTACGTTCTCACAGGAACTGATATACTTGCTAATGAAAACTCAACTGCGTTTGCAATTTTCAACACCTTGTTGCAGGACCTCAATTGTAAAACATGGTGTGTTGCCTAGCAACCCTTTTCTTCAATCTGTGATCTTGGACAAATTTGTTGTGAACATATCCACAAAAAAATATAGAATCCATTTTCCTTTTTGCTCACAATAACATATGCATTATTTATGTATGCTATTCAATTTGATGCGAAATTACATAATTATCATAAGTTCAAGGCAATATTGGGTTAATGTAGTCTGTTGTGCAGTGTGGCGTGCACCTTCTAAATGTTATGTCAAACGCTATATTTTCATTGAAAACTATACATAGGAGTCGGTGTGGAAATTTCAACGTTACATTGAAGGTCAATTCAAGTACAACCGTGACCCCCTGATGTGCCTTCCTGCCTGAAGAGGTTCACAGGGACGCAGCTCAGGCAGGACCAGCCAAATGTCTGTCACCTCATTCTCAAGACGTACTCAGGGAGTAGAGGAGGGCTTGACAGAGTTGTGAGACCTTTCTTCCTGTCCACACAGTGCAGCAGTAACTGGTACCCAATTTGAAACACAATATGTGCATATTGGACCACCAGTTTGCAAGGAAACAACAACAAAAAAAAGGAAACTGAACAGGCGCAAATTAATATTCATATTTCTGTGCCCAATAAGTTCAAACATTACACGATACATTTATTTGAATATTTGTATGGTTTGTATTCCTCAGTTATTCATTTTATTTTCATGTTATTTTTAGGGGGGGATTCCCTGCTCAAACAGAAGGGAATCAGCAGGGCTATCCAACACATGTCAATAGCTGGATATGCTACCCCCAGAAAAGATGTGAATACATTACATTTTCAGTTCTGTTTTTCATTTAAAATGAGTTATTATCCATTATGATGCACGGTGCGTAGCGTGAAAGGGAGTCACACGATAGGGCGTTTTTTTCTCATGTTATATTTTCTATGATTGGTTCATTCTTTCCATTTCCTGTTCATTGTGTGCGAGCAAACTCCATTGTGTGTGTGTGTGTTCTGCCCTCAGAAGGGCCGCTCCCTGGAGAGTGCTGCATCTTTTATTAATCAGGGCCGCTGCGCCACAGACCCGCTTATCTCATTTAGCAGCTCGCCTCACATGCAACGAGCTGGGTGTGGGGAGGTAGGACAGAGGGACAGGGAGGTAGGACAGAGGGACAGGGGGGTAGGACAGAGGGACAGGGGTAAGGAGGTAGGACAGAGGGACAGGGGTAAGGAGGTAGGAGAGAGGGACAGGGGTAAGGAGGTAGGACAGAGGGACAGGGGTAAGGAGGTAGGACAGAGGGACAGGGGTAAGGAGGTAGGACAGAGGGACAGGGGTAAGGAGGTAGGACAGAGGGACAGGGGTAAGGGGGTAGGAGAGAGGGACAGGGGTAAGGAGGTAGGACAGAGGGACAGGGGTAAGGAGGTAGGAGAGAGGGACAGGGGTAAGGAGGTAGGACAGAGGGACAGGGGTAAGGAGGTAGGACAGAGGGACAGGGGTAAGGAGGTAGGACAGAGGGACAGGGGTAAGGAGGTAGGACAGAGGGACAGGGGTAAGGGGGTAGGAGAGAGGGACAGGGGTAAGGAGGTAGGACAGAGGGACAGG
>JAXIVH010000037.1:1161263-1166263 GCA_036785325.1 Urophycis tenuis | reverse complement strand
ACAGCCCAGAGGAGCAGAACGCTGGAGGGACAGGTTCAACAGCCGGGCCTTTGGCCTTGTCCTCTGTCCCAGCGTGGTCCACAGTCTGGCCTTAAAGTACGCCTGTTGAAAGGTTGTTCACCACTTAAGGCCCTCAAGGTTCATGTAGAAATAACATTCTCTGGGTCGGGGAATGTAGATGCTTAAATATTGAAGTTGCACATTATGTTGTCCCATTCTTTGAGATTCCCAGCCCTGATGTGATGACACAACTGGCTCTACCTGCACAGCTGACATTCCATAGCTCAACCTTTCTGTAGGGTTTGTGAAGGTGTCAACACCCTGATGAACACATTGTTAGTCACTTAGTTTTTTTTATTCTGAATCCCAAACCAATCTATGACATCAGGACAAGGAGCTCTAAGGATGCATATTTCTACGTGAATAATCTTGTTTCGTAAAGTTATTACATTTGCTGAATACTTTCAATGCATTATGCATTTGACATGCTGTTTATTTTTTTGGGCAAATTTAAACAAATGTGCATGCTTGAGAGGAGCTGTATGTAACAAATGTACTGTACTAAATGTACAAATGTATTGTACTGTACGACACTTCAATGAGCATGTGTCACCAGAGATGTTAGGAAACATGCTTAGTTGAAATGAGGGCTGATCAACTTCACAACAGCTTAACAACAAAGCTAGCTCCTCTGAACTGTCCACCACAGGTTGAAACCTTGGTGTCCGTTGAGTCTCACAGTCCCCTCTTCTCCCCGGGATTACCCCGGGTTGCCTGATATGAGATTTAGTGGCTCAGCGACCCAGCGCACTGCAGCCATGCAGGATAACGGACTGGAGCCAGGAGATGCTGCTGGGCGGTCCTCAGCAGCCCCATGACCCGAGCCGGGCTGCAGGGCTCGTCCTAGAGGTGCCTTTCAAAGACCAAGACAGCTGAGCGCTGGCGAGGACATCCAGATGGATGCCAGGGGAGCTGGTTCATAATTTGCCAACAATAAATAAATTGCAAGCGTCCACATTAGCTGATGGACTCACAGCATAGGACCCGTCGTCGCTTGGCATTGTCAAAACACAATGATTGCACCCGTCTCAAAAGATAATGCTTGGCTGGGCTCAGAGTTTGTTAAGAGTCCTCAACCTGCCAACCGCGTGGCTTCCAGTGTGGGGGGGAGGGGCCGGCCAAGACGGGCACTCTGACCCATCTCAAACACTCTGCATTCATGGTAGAAAGTGTACCTATAAAGGCAGCCACACGGCCATACATAAATAAATACATAAATAAAGATAAAAATACCAAATTATTTTACATGTGGAAACACAGCCACTGACTTATGATCATTAGAATACGTGCCGTTGATTGTGAGAATATAAATGGCGGGCCTCTGACATGGAGTGTGATCACGTGGACTGAAACCCTGAAAGTCTTTCAGTATCTAAATCTCTCAAAACCTGCCGACACAAAGTTTGAACAGCTGACGGTCCGCACAGAGCAGGATTAAATAGGGAAAGAAAATGTAATGTATTAAAGTAAGTGGATGTATGGGGGACATTTTGTCTGTGCAATTGGCATGCTATTTATGGCCAATGTCAGCTTTACATTCCAGCATGTTCCCAGCCTGGTGATAAAATAAGTTAATTAGGGGTTGGGGTGGTGAGGGCCTTCTATAACCCTCCATAACCTGTCTTTAGACAGCTGGGGAACCGCTTTGGGGAACGGACCCCCGTGTTCCCCTCAGCGGAGCATCTCACCTGGCAGCTCCAGAGAGCTTCATTAACGTCACTTGGACAGCCAGACTGACGCAGGCCGGCCATCTCACGGCGGGCTGACAGAGAGCTCCACCTCTCAGAGGAACGCACCGCGCGTCAGGAAGGAATGTAATAATAAACACAACACGCCTCGTCTTCACTCAAATGATTCTTACGTTCTTTCTTCTGAGTCTGAAATGGAGCTCCATCTAAGTTATTGAGCATCGTAAGAAGGAAACCAGTCAGGGGAGCAGTTCTGACAGCCATCTTTGAACATATATTACAGCTATGGATTAGGATTCTTTTTCAGTCCTTTGAACCAGTGAGCAGCTTTGTCTAATGACGACAGTCGCCCTCAGAAATCCTCACTAGGACTTTGTGCACAACTATGGTTATGCATCATTTCACAGGATGTGAGAGAACATTTAAAGACAGATTCAATTAGAGACTGCAAACAAAAAGTGCCATTGATACCAGCAGTACAATACCAGCGTACTGCTGGGCCCATGACACTGGCCCCATTCATTACTGCTCACAAGTCCTCCAAACTCTTTACTCTAACAGTAAAGCCGCAGATACATAGGACTGGAAGGAGAAACACAACGAGGGAATGGTCATGTGCTGTGCAAGTGAAGCATGCAGGAGGTCTGCTGCTGGAACATCTCGCCGGCTCGGGATGCAATGGAGGCCATGTGTGACCAAATTATGGCTTTTGGCTGTCCTCAATTAATACTTAAATGTGGCTCCCCAAGCACGCAGCAAACTCTTTCCCCAATTAAAAACATCCCGTTTATCAGACCCCAGGAGTTCATAGTTCTTATTTCCTTTGGCCAGAATCCTTTTTTTGTTCATTTCTTTTGTATCTTCTCTACTAATTATCCCGCCCACGAGTCTGCTGGATGCACACGAGGCAGTCAGGATAAGAGGCGGGAATGGAACCTTTTCATAATTCATCTAACAGATTATATATAATGGCTGATCAGCTACACATGAATAAATTGAACTGCGATTCCAGGGGTCTATATATACAGTATACAGTATATATAGTATAGGTGTCCCTGTCCTTAGCCCCTAAACATCACAACACACCAGCGATAACATATATTCCAAAAAATATTCAGTCTAAACTGATGTTGAGGTAAAAATTTGCCTCCAATATCGCAAAAAATTGTACGGTGAAGACAACATGAAGGGAATACAGCGCAGGTCTGCACTATGCTAATTCAACACATGAGCTCCTCTTTCTTTGTCTTTGTAGATGATAACAGAGCACACGTCTGTGAAGCAGCAACAACACGTTCCCCAAACCAATGGAACAACTCACACAGTGTCTGAGGTCTGGCCACCTCTGTGTGTCAGCGTCATGCCAACACCAGATCCTTCTGGTCTGCAGCGTGCTTCAGAAGCAGGCTTCATCACAATGTGCTCTGCAGACATCAGCCATCAGCATCATGAATGAAATAGCTGCACACGTGTGCCTCAACAGACGCAGACAAATACGGAAAGCCTCCGTCTCCGAGTCCAAGACATCGGCGGCTCCGTCTGACGTAGCAGCAATCTGACATAGCAGTGGTCTGATGTAGCAGTGGTCTGATGTAGCAGCTGTCTGACGTGGCAGCGGTCTGACGTAGCAGCGGTCTGACGTAGCAGCGGTCTGACGTAGCAGCGGTCTGACGTAGCAGCGGTTTGACGTAGCAGTGGTCTGACGTAGCAGCGGTCTGACGTAGCTGCGGTCTGACGTAGCAGCGTGTGCCCCCACCCTGTCTGTTACTGCTGCACAATACACCTTGCTGCCCCCAGCGCACACACCCACACACTCCCAGCTGCTCTCCTCGACTGTACTGGGGGGAGGGTCCGGGTTCTGCTGACCCCACTCCTCCACCAGAACCACCGCCGGCCGGCGCAGCCCCCCATTCTGACACAAAATGTAAAGTCCGACTGCGCTCCAAAGCCCGCCAATTACCAAAGGTCCTTGAGCTGCGTTGTGGCGTCCTCTCCAGCCAGTCTGATTACTGAGTGGAGGGCATCACAGGCAATCAGCTGCACAGTGCACAGGGACTAAGAGGAAAATACAAAATACAGACACACACACACACACATACACACGCACACACACACACGCTAAAAACACACACAGACAAACACACACACACACACACACACACACACACACACACACGCACACACACGCAAATACAAATCGCTGCAAAAAAAAAACTAAGGGGGGGACTCCTAGACCACAATTACAGGCCATCCAGCGTGCCCTCTGCTCCAGCACTCAGGAGCGGCTGTGATTTTCGACAGAAAAGGTTATTAGTTTTTATTGGAGGAAATAGATGCTGGGTGGCTTTAAATGGCACCGTAATGTGGCCGGGCTGCAGGAAGGCCTCCTGAACCTTGCTCTCCCAAGGGTCCCATTGCTCTGCCCAGGGGACACACCAAAGCCATCACCTCCCCCCACACACACACACCCCCCTCCCCCACCAGGTCTCTTCTCCTCACCCCTCATCTGCTGGAGCTCATGTGTAAGACCTCAGTCACCACACCTGTCTGAGGCCTTGATCTCACCCTGCCTTTCTACTGCCTCCCCCGTAGACCTGTCTGTCTGCCCCTGTACCCCTCTGTCTGTCTCCCCCTGTACGCCTCTGTCTGTCTGTCTGTCTGTCTGTCTGTCTGCCCCTGTACCCCTCTATCTGTCTGCCCCTGTACCCCTCTGTCTGTCTGCCCCTGTACCCTTCTGTCTGTCTGTCTGTCTGTCTGTCTGTCTGCCCCTGTACCCCTCTGTCTGTCTGTCTCCCCCTATACCCCTCTGTCTTTCTGTCTCCCCCTGTACCCCTCTGTCTGTCTGTCTGTCTCCTCCTGTACCCCTCTGTCTGTCTGTCTCCCCCTGTACCCCTCTGTCTGTCTGTCTCCCCCTGTACCCCTCTGTCTGTCTGTCTGTCTCCCCCTGTATGCCTCTTTCTGTCTGTCTGCCCCTGTACCCCTCTGTCTGTCTGTCTGTCTGCCCCTGTACCCCTCTGTCTGTCTGTCTGCCCCTGTACCCCTCTGTCTGTCTGTCTGCCCCTGTACCCCTCTCTCTGTCTGTCTGCTGTGAGATACAAATCTTATCTCATTTCTCATTTCTTCAGCATTTTTAAAAGAACCAATGTGATATTGGATATGTATGTGTGTATATATATATATACTCAATGTCATATTGAGTCTGTAAAAAATATGTTATATTCATACTCAGTCATATCAATAGAAGACATGATG
>JAXIVH010000037.1:1145386-1147886 GCA_036785325.1 Urophycis tenuis | reverse complement strand
GCTCAAGGACCTTTGGTAATTGGCGGGCTTTGGAGCGCAGTCGGACTTTACATTTTGTGTCAGAATGGGGGGCTGCGCCGGCCGGCGGTGGTTCTGGTGGAGGAGTGGGGTCAGCAGAACCCGGACCCTCCCCCCAGTACAGTCGAGGAGAGCAGCTGGGAGTGTGTGGGTGTGTGCGCTGGGGCAGCAAGGTGTATTGTGCAGCAGTAACAGACAGGGTGGGGGCACACGCTGCTACGTCAGACCGCAGCTACGTCAGACCGCTGCTACGTCAGACCGCTGCTATGTCAAACCGCTGCTACGTCAGACCGCTGCTTTGTCAAACCGCTGCTACATCAGACCGCTGCTACGTCAGACCGCTGCTACATCAGACCACTGCTATGTCAGATTGCTGCTACGTCAGACGGAGCCGCCGACGTCTTGGACTCGGAGACGGAGGCTTTCGTATTTGTCTGCGTCTGTTGAGGCACACGTGTGCAGCTATTTCATTCATGATGCTGATGGCTGATGTCTGCAGAGCACATTGTGATGAAGCCTGCTTCTGAAGCACGCTGCAGACCAGAAGGATCTGGTGTTGGCATGACGCTGACACACAGAGGTGGCCAGACCTCAGACACTGTGTGAGTTGTTCCATTGGTTTGGGGAACGTGTTGTTGCTGCTTCACAGACGTGTGCTCTGTTATCATCTACAAAGACAAAGAAAGAGGAGCTCATGTGTTGAATTAGCATAGTGCAGACCTGCGCTGTATTCCCTTCATGTTGTCTTCACCGTACAATTTTTTTGCGATATTGGAGGCAAATTTTTACCTCAACATCAGTTTAGACTGAATATTTTTGGAATATATGTTATCGCTGGTGTGCTGTGATGTTTAGGGGCTAAGGACAGGGACACCTAATATATATACTGTATACTGTATATAGACCCCTGGAATCGCAGTTCAATTTATTCATGTGTAGCTGATCAGCCATTATATATAATCTGTTAGATGAATTATGAAAAGGTTCCATTCCCCGCCTCTTATCCTGACTGCCTCGTGTGCATCCAGCAGACTCGTGGGCGGGATAATTAGTAGAGAAGATACAAAAGAAATGAACAAAAAAAGGATTCTGGCCAAAAGGAAATAAGAACTATGAACTCCTGGGGTCTGATAAAACGGGATGTTTTTAATTGGGGAAAGAGTTTGCTGCGTGCTTGGGGAGCCACATTTAAGTATTAATTGAGGACAGCCAAAAGCCATAATTTGGTCACACATGGCCTCCATTGCATCCCGAGCCGGCGAGATGTTCCAGCAGCAGACCTCCTGCATGCTTCACTTGCACAGCACATGACCATTCCCTCGTTGTGTTTCTCCTTCCAGTCCTATGTATCTGCGGCTTTACTGTTAGAGTAAAGAGTTTGGAGGACTTGTGAGCAGTAATGAATGGGGCCAGTGTCATGGGCCCAGCAGTACGCTGGTATTGTACTGCTGGTATCAATGGCACTTTTTGTTTGCAGTCTCTAATTGAATCTGTCTTTAAATGTTCTCTCACATCCTGTGAAATGATGCATAACCATAGTTGTGCACAAAGTCCTAGTGAGGATTTCTGAGGGCGACTGTCGTCATTAGACAAAGCTGCTCACTGGTTCAAAGGACTGAAAAAGAATCCTAATCCATAGCTGTAATATATGTTCAAAGATGGCTGTCAGAACTGCTCCCCTGACTGGTTCCTTCTTACGATGCTCAATAACTTAGATGGAGCTCCATTTCAGACTCAGAAGAAAGAACGTAAGAATCATTTGAGTGAAGACGAGGCGTGTTGTGTTTATTATTACATTCCTTCCTGACGCGCGGTGCGTTCCTCTGAGAGGTGGAGCTCTCTGTCAGCCCGCCGTGAGATGGCCGGCCTGCGTCAGTCTGGCTGTCCAAGTGACGTTAATGAAGCTCTCTGGAGCTGCCAGGTGAGATGCTCCGCTGAGGGGAACACGGGGGTCCGTTCCCCAAAGCGGTTCCCCAGCTGTCTAAAGACAGGTTATGGAGGGTTATAGAAGGCCCTCACCACCCCAACCCCTAATTAACTTATTTTATCACCAGGCTGGGAACATGCTGGAATGTAAAGCTGACATTGGCCATAAATAGCATGCCAATTGCACAGACAAAATGTCCCCCATACATCCACTTACTTTAATACATTACATTTTCTTTCCCTATTTAATCCTGCTCTGTGCGGACCGTCAGCTGTTCAAACTTTGTGTCGCAGGTTTTGATGAGATTTAGATACTGAAAGACTTTCAGGGTTTCAGTCCACGTGATCACACTCCATGTCAGAGGCCCGCCATTTATATTCTCACAATCAACGGCACGTATTCTAATGATCATAAGTCAGTGGCTGTGTTTCCACATGTAAAATAATTTGGTATTTTTATCTTTATTTATGTATTTGTATGGCCGTGTGGCTGCCTTTATAGGTACACTTTCTACCATGAATGCAGAGTGTTTGACGATGGGTCAGAGTGCCCGTC